>JAVGWX010000012.1:26800900-27400900 GCA_036924085.1 Ariolimax columbianus
AGTTAATAAAATAATTAAAATATTGTTAATCCCCAAGTTCTGACATTTGATCTTTTATAATATCCTAAATTGTATTTCATTGTATAAATGTATAACTATATGTTGCTGCCCATTTATAATTACTGTATTACACAACAACCTTCATAAGTTCATTTTCATGCTACTTACTACTGATATATGACTGTTTGAGAATTTTAAGTGGTGTAATTTAAATACTTATCTAGTTAAGATATGAAATGCCGAGATGTATTGAATTATATTCATTGTTTTATTTTGGCCGTGACCCTAACCACACTAAACTCTGGCCGTCAAAATATTCTATGAGAGATATCGATTTAAAATGGAACCAGACTTTCGTGTGCATCATTTGTTTAAAAAATAATAAACATATAGATGTAATCTGATTTATATACACATGGGGAATGTTGAAACACTATTGAACTGTCCCTAAATGAACTAAAACAAAGTAATTTTTAGAATAACAGTTTCCGATGCAATTTTACAAACAGGCAGGAAACATAGAAACTGGCGATGTTGTGTCGAGTTACAGGATTAGATCAATAATTTAGACACTGAAGCAAACCCCCACGCAGCGCATCCTGGACAATTTTCTACTCCTCTAACTGTTTGGCTAACGCTCATGAATCAAATTCTGCAGGTGTCGAAATTTAAGAAAAAAGTGACAAGCCTTATAGCCAAAACATTAACACCATGTGCTGAAAAAACACGCCACGAGATTGTTACACCAAAAGAAGTGGCTCACGCTCATTTCTGTCTTATAGGCTTGGAAAACAGAAAATAAGCTGAGCGAAAACCCTAGCGTTGCAGACACAAAAATACCAAATGTTCATGCTACTAGTTACCATGGGAAATTAATTAAATGTCTCAAAGAAATAAGTCTAGATGGAAAAGACCAGAATAGCACAGACAATAGCGGCTTAACAAAATCTGGCAAGATAAACGAAAATCAGATTAATGCGTACAGTGGTCCTATCAATATTCCTCTATGCTTGTGAGACATGGACAGTTACAGCTGACCTTCAGCGAAGGATACAGGACTTGGGGAAGAGATGTTTCCGAAGACTTTTAAACGTCACGTACAAAGATCGAGTTATCAATGAGGAAATACGAGATAGAATTATAACAGCAATAGGGCCTTTTGAAGACCTATTGGCAACTGTCAAAAGAAGGAAACTGGCTTGGTACGGTCACATATCGAGATCAAATGGCCCTTACAAATACAATCCTCTACAGAAAAGTGCAAGGCAGACGACAAAGAGGCAGTCTCAAAAAGAGGTGTGAGGACAACATAAAAGAATGAACCAATCTCCGACCAGAAGAGGCACAGGCAGCGGCCACTGACAGAGAATTGTGGCTTGACATTGTGAGGATGTCTTCATGTGTGCCCCAACGACCTCACCGGTTACAGGATGACCTGACCTGATCTGGAAAAGACATAAGACTCCTCGGTTACCTATACTGAGAACATACTGCCATCACACTAAAATCAGGAAAGATATGCACTCCAGGCATAAATGTAAACAGAGAAGTGAGACAAGGATGTGTAGGCCTATTATTCGCTCGTCTTTTTAATATACACATAGAACAAATATTCAGCGGCGTTGCCAGGGCTTGTAATTTTAGGAGTGGCAATGAATAACCTTAATTATGCGGATGATACAGTTTTTATGGCAAGAAAATTAGCAAAAATTGCAGGAACTTGTGATAACAATATACGCAATAAGTCACGAGTTTGCGTTAGACATAATCATAAAGAAAACAAAGACTATGATACTTGGGAAATGTGACAAGAAACCATGTATGCAGATAAAAATAAACAATTAGCTACTGGAATACGTTCAGTTTTTACTATCTAGGTCATATTAAAAAAAAGGAAGAAATAGAAATCGGAAAGATAGTAGGTATGGCCAAAATGGTATTCAGCAACATGCGACACATACTGACATTCAAGCAGATAAATTATAAATTGAAAATGAGAATTGGCAGGTGTTATGCATAGGCCTACTCGTCACTACTTTATAGCGCAGAAAAGGGATACCGAACAGCAAGTTGGAAAAGAATATCGAAGCATTCGAAATATGGGTAGAAGAAAGATTGAGTCGCATTTCTTGGAATGAGAAGAAAACAAATGTGGAGGTATTGAAAACGTTGGTAGTGAAAATAGAATTAATGATCGAAATAAAGGTTTGACCGCTGAGATATTTTTGCCACATAACAAGACAAACCTTTTTGCTGAAGACCAAGCTAAATGGTAGGATAGAAGGCAGTTGTTCTAGAGGTAGACAACGTTATAAATGGACGGATAGCATATAAGATTGCACCATTACGACATTACACTGGGTATCAAAAACGTTCGATGCAGAGATGACCTTTGAGCTGGACTGGGGATCAAGATGCTGAGCAACGCATGAGCTGCAGTGGTCAGCGACCCATAGCTGACTGCTAGCATCAGGGCCAGCGAACTATAGCTGCCAAGACCCTTCTACACCTTCACGCGGTGATCCTGGATAACAGGCTGCAGCAGGGCAGACTGGCTAAGGAGAATGGATCGAAGAGGGAATGCTAACCTGGTACTCAAAAAATGCTCGCTGAAGTCGGAGTGTTGGACCGAAAGGTGCAAATATCGCAGCCAAGCTGTAAACTACGACACAACGCATTGCGTTCTCTGGACTACATTCTGCTACTTAAGCCCTTTCAGGGTTTGGTAGCGGGAGATTGAGAACGAACGAAGAAGAAGATATCAAAGCTACTGCAGCTATTAATGAAGGCTAGGCTAACATTGTTGAAACCCTCAGACATAGTTAGTGTGATAAGGCTGTAAAAGGAGATAATACACGACACGCTGAAAATCTTTCTCCGAATTGAAGAATTTGAATTCATTTCCATGCGTCAATTTTGGAACTCGGTTGATCGACCGGATTTATAGAAAGCCCTCCATGTAAGACATGTTCAGAAAAGGAAAGAGCCAGCCACATAATCTGGAAAGATATTGTCAGAGGTACAGATGCTAAGCAAGAGTGGGAGAGTTTCAAAACAGTTTTAGAACAACTAAAAGGGTAATGTATTCCATGTAGGGAGGTAAACACTAAGCATAAAAAAGTGGATACTTAGATTTGTTGTTAAATGTAGAAAAACTAAAAATAAAGCATGGACAAAATATAGTCAGGTAAATCTTCTTCTTCTTCGTACGCTGTCAAACGTCAACCTGTATTTTTTCGAAAAATCTGAGGCTGTCCACACTGCCATAGAGCTTGTCTAGTGTTGCCACTGGTCATGGCCACATGTGATTCTCTGGTCCTCGTATGTCGGGCAGTTTTGTAGCAGATGTTCAGCTGTCATTTTCCCGGTACCACAAGTGCATTCGTCAGTGCCACCTATCTTCAGTTTATTGAAAAGGTGGTGCGTCAGTCTGTTGTTGCCTGTGCGGAGTCTGAAGACCACGACCTGCTCTCTTCTGTTCAACTGGTAATAAGCATCATTTTTTTGTGTAGCCAGTATGTTCTCTTTCCCATTCGGCCATGTATCTGGCCCTAAAAAGCCTTTTGGACTCTTCGTAGGTCACACTAGAATCTGGTTGTGGTAGTCTTGCACCTTCTTTTGCCAGTCTGTCTGCCTCCTCGTTGCCTTAATGTTACAGTGGGATGGAACCCACTATACCACTACTCTTTTTGGTGCGGACTGCTGGCATAGTTGACAGATTACTGCTCTTAAATCATTAAGTTCAGTATTTTTCTGGCTTTTTAGTGCTGTGACTTCGACCAGGGCATCTGTAAACAGGACTATCTGGCTTTCATTTCTTTTGCCTGTCAGCACTGCTTCTACTGCAGCCCTCAGTGCCTCTGCCTCCGCTCTGAAATTGCTTGAGTATTTTCCAGTTGCCACTGACAGTGTTATTTTTCTACCATTTGGTAGGCTCAGGAATATCCCTGCTCCCTGTGTTTGTTACAGAACCGTCGGTGTATGCATGGGTCCAGTCCATGCTTGGGTAGTTTTTTGTTATGTACCTCAGTGTTATGTTTGTTACAGAACCGTCGGTGTATGCATGGGTCCAGTCCATGCTTGGGTAGTTTTTTGTTATGTACCTCAGTGTTATGTTTCTTCTTCTTTTTCAGTCTGACTGTTCTTGTTTCCAATACCTGGTATATTTTCTACCACCTCCGGAATGATATGCTGCTTCCAGCTTGTGCCAGCAAGTTTCCTCACGATTGCCATTCTTTGTCTTGCTCTCATTCGGTTTCTCTCGATCTGACTTTTCCATGTCATGCGCCGATCAAATGTTTCTCACAGATAGTTTGGGTTGTCGTTTGGCCGCAGATATTTGCCGTTAAGACCTATTTTGGTGTTCTGTGGTTTGTTTGAAAGCGAGAATATCGTACATGTTGTTTTTTCCTCATTTATTTTGACCAGCCATGAGTTCGCCCACTCCTCCAACGATGTTAGGGCCTGCTGCATCTGATTCTTTGCTATGGTAAGATTTTTTTCAGAGGTCCACATAGCCAGATCGTCTGCAAACATGGAGCTGTGGACTCTTCTTGGTATATTCTATGTGATGTTGTTTATATACACCAGGAAAAGTGTGGGTGACAGTACTCCTCCTTGGGGTACTCCCTGCTCAAGTGTCACCTTTTTGCTCATCTGCCCTTGTACTTGAACTCTGGCTGTTCTGTTTTCAAGGTAGTGGCTGATCCATCTGTACATTTTCCCACAAACTTCACTTCTTCGTAGCTTGACTTTAAGTCCCTCTTTCCACACCTTGTCAAAGGCCTTCTCTAAATTCACCCAAACCGCTACTGTGTGTTTTTCTCCTGGTAAGCATCCTCTATTTCCTGGGCTATGAGAGTGATCTGGTCCTCAGTGGATCTGTGCTGTCTAAAGCCTGCTTGCTGTGGAATTAATATGTGTTTTTCTTCCAGATTCCACATCAGTCTGGTGTTTATCATACACTCCATCAGTTTTCCTACACAGCTCAGTAGACTGAAAGGCCTGTATCCATTTGGATCTGTTCTATCTTTTTCTTTCTTTCGTACTGGTATAAGTACAGCGTCTATTCATGCCTGCGGTACAATTCCCCTTTTCCAGCTTTGGTTCAGGACTGATAGTAACATCCTCTTTGCTGTTTAGCCCAACCCCATCAGCATTTCGTTTGTTACCCCATCTTTTCCGGGTGATTTCTTTAAAGTTCTCATGGCCTCTTCCATTTCATTCATTGTTAGTTTTGCCATCATGTGCTCCTCTGGTGCCATATTGATGTTGTCGTTGCTCTTTTGTTCTTCACTAATGTCTGTGTGCCTTTCTGTAGGGACATCAATATGGTTTGCTCTGGCATAATGTTCTATAAAGGCGTTTGCTGCTTTTTTTCCAGTAAGCATGTTTTTGCCCTGCTTGATGGTAATTTATTTATTTGATGGTGTTTCGTCGTTCATGGCTCTGACTAACTTCCATATTTTATTCCCTTATTTATCTAAATTGAGGCTTTCTGTTTTGTTTTTCCAGCTGTCTCTTGTTATTTGGTTTAGTGTTCTTTTGTATTTCGCCGTGATAGCATTGAGGGCGATATTTGCCTCCATAGATTGCTCTATCTCTGCCATGTTCCTAGCATTTGAGACTTCGTCTTCCGCTTTCTGCAATTCATCATTCCAATATGGCTTGTAGTTTTTCCTTGCCCCTCTTGGGATGGTTTCGGTGGCTGCTTGCATTATTGCTTTGCTTAGGCTTTCCACCAAAGGTTTCATATTGTTATTCCGTGTGTTGATAGTTTCACACAGCCCATCTGTCAGAATTGCAAATCTGTCCCAGTCGGCTCGTTTATAGTTCCAACGTGGGAGCGGTTTTATTTCCTGTGGACCTACTTCCATATCAATTTCTAGCCTAATTGGCTTGTGGTCGCTACCTGCCAATTGGTTGAGTACCTGGCGGTCTATTTTGTGGTGAATACCCACCGTGGAAAAGGCCAAGTCTGGAGTAGAGGTGGTATGCCATGTTCTAGAATAGAAGCTAGTGCTGTCCTCCGGCCTATTGATAAGATAGAGATTTGTGTCTATCTCCCAGTCTTCCACTTCATCACCTCTGTTGTCTGTGTCCGAAGATCCTCATCTCTCAGAGTGGCTGTTGAAGTTTCCAACTACTAGGCAGCTGGTCCTTTATTTCCATACTCGAGAGCGACAGGTCTTTGTTGGGCGGGCCATACAGGTTGAAAATGCGGATCTTCGTTTCTTGTGTCATTATGTCGACTCCTACAATTTCTGCTTGTCCAGTGTGAATGACAGCTACCGCGCTACTCGGTATGCAGTTACGTGTCAGTATCAGAACCCCTCCTTTGTGACCTTCTCTATCCAGACGGAAGGTCTGGTATCCTCTGATTGAGAATTTGTGGTTGTTGTTGAGGTGCGTTTCTTGGATACATGCCACGTCAATCATACCTTCATGCAGGTGATGTGTTAGGGAAAACTTTTTGTTAATGACTCCCTCCGCATTCCACTGTAGTATTCTGAGGGTCTTTAGTTTTTGGTCAATAATTTTTGCCCCATCACCTTGTGCCTTGACTCCACAGCACATGGGTGGGTGACCACCGGTAGCATTAGGTGGGCCCCTTTGAGGCGTGAGGCCCGGCACTCTCGCTGCCTGGCAGGATTCCACAGGATGAGCACCACACTTTTTTCTGTTAGGTTGTACTGTCATCATACAGCGATATACGTTGCACTGTTTCGTTAAGCCTGTGGCCCAGTGCATCCGATTTCAAGAGGCGTTTCTGTAGGGATGCCCTCCTTAGCCTTTGGCTGTCCACAGCCTATCTGCAAGGCAGCAGTTGTTTGAGGTCAGAGCTGTCTCTCTTAGGGAAGTTGTCTTCCAGGACTATCGAGTCTTCACCACTCTTGTCTATAGTGTGTGGTGATGATATGATATGATATGATGGACTATGTACTAGTTTGTACTATCCCGGAAGAGAGGCAGTCCAGTGTGGCTGTGTCCCAAGATCGGCACGTCCTGCCAGAAAAGTAGCATATGCACGTGAGTGGGGTATCTCCTTGCTCCCTTTATTTTCTCGGCTCCTCTGCAGAGATGGTACGCCTAGCACTCCTCACCACCTGGGAGGTTGTCACAATAGGGCAGAGGTGCAATGTCCGCTGGTCTGCATCTCTTCTGCGTCCATTGGGATGACTGATATCAGACAGAGGTAAAGAGCGAGGCAGAAGTGCCTTTAACCAGGGGACAAGCTTGGTCATGGCACGGAAATGTTGTTCGCCTGGTGTGCGGACATATCTCATGATCAGGGGCTGAGTCTCAACAGTTCGCAGTGAGGTGGCTGCTCTACTGCTTACAACACCCCGACCGAGAACTAAGTCTTCTACTAGTGGTTTCACACCTCCACGCCGTATGGGGTGAGTATCGAGCAGCTCCCCGCCCGCTTAGATCGGCGGGACGGCAGAGACCTCTTTCTGCGGCTCGACCGGGTTGGGCTGTGACGCGAGCCCCAGGTCCCAACCATGTCTTTGCCTCCCATCGCAGTGGTGTTGAGATTCAGGGCGGGTTTCCTGCTTAGAAGAGATTTTAGTCAGTCAATGACCAAGCGTCTGAAACATGCAATTCCTATCGGATTGAGCAGGATTACCGCAGCAACGCCCTGTCATTAGTAGGGTAAAACTGACCTGTATTCCGAGGGTCTAATACCAGCACACGTTCCTTATTAGACCCAACGAAAGTGCTCTCGGCCTGTCAATAATTTCAGTGTTGGCGTGTTGAGTCAAATTAAGCCGCAGGCTCCACTCCTGCTGGAGCCCTTCCGTAAATTCCTTTAAGTTTCAGCTTTGGAACCATACTTCCCCCGGAACCCAAACATTTTGGTTTCCCGGAAGCTGCCCGCGGAGTCATCGAAGCAACTCATGCGGATCGCTAGTCGGCATCGTTTATGGTCAGAACTACGACCGTATCTCATCGTCTTCGCGTTCTTGATTAATGAAAACATTCTTGACAAATACTTTCGTAGTAGCTCGTCCTGCGGCGATCCAAGAATTTCACCTCTAACGCCGCAATACGAATGCCCCCGTTTTTCCCTGTTAATCATTACCTCCAATTCCAAAAACGAACAAAATAGAACCGAGGTTATATTCCATGCACCATTGTTCAGGCAGCCGATGCCTGCTTTGAACACTCTAATTTTTTCAAAGTAAACGCGCCGGCCACCCGGCCTGTCCAAAGCTCATTGCGAGAGAAGGACCACAAGCGAGACGAACTGTCGAGATTGGCTATACGCGCTAGCCTTCGACGAACCACACGGACTGACAAAGCTTCTCGATACGGATTACAGTAACGCACCCTTACCAGCAGTACGACTCCACCAAATTGGTCCTGCTAGAGTGCCGGGGAGAGGCGGGCGAACTTGGTAGGCAAGCCCGCGCTCTCACTCCGTCTGGTGGGACTGAGATCGCTGTACGAACACTGGATGGGAGTAAATAGTACCACCGAGAGACGAGCCTCAGTCAGGTAAATCGAAAGAAACAAATTGAAAATATTTGGGCAAGTAAAACATAGCTCAGAAAGGGAGTAAAACAGCAAAAATTGGCTTCGAAAAAAAACTTGCTTATAGGATCAAGACTGATAGTAACAGCTTCTTTTCTTATGTTAGAAATAAACAAGGTAGGCCCTCTCATTACCATAGGTAAAACAATAAGAGAAAATAGGGAGGCAGTTAATCTACTTAATCAATACTTTGGCAAATTCTTCACACAACAAGATTGCTTCAAAATCCCAGAGCTTATCAAAAGTAACCCATTGGGGTGTTAAATGTTAGCGACGTCACATTTCAAGGCTCCGTTATATTAGAAAGGATGCCACGCCTTTCCCTCCCCGCTTTAACTTCTCGGAACAAACAGGTACCAATTTAAGGCTGGGTCGACCCGAGTGCCGTTGAGGTCCTGAAAAACGTTTCCGCCTCAACTGTGAAATGAGCCCAACACTACTCAGATGCGAAGCCAGCTCGCTAACAACTGCGCTATGCCGTTATATCCAGAGACTATAGATATTTTCAAATGGGAAATGGATATAGTGGGATTAAGATCATTCTGTATTACAGAGGAAATGGTTTTAAAAATATTGGATTGGGTGAAAGTTGATAAATGTCCAGGTCAAGATGGTATACATCCAAAAATGCCATTTGAAATTAGAGACCAACTAGCAAAACCATTGAGTATATTATGTACTCAATCACTTGCAGATGGGATTGTTCCAAGAGATTTGAAAGATGCAGGAGTGATCCCCTTATTTAAAAAGGGAAAGAAATCAGATCCAGCAATTAAAGACCGGTGAGTTTAACAAGCATAGTCTGTATATTGTTAGAATGAATAATCAAAGAAAACTTTGTAATGTATCTAGACAGGTTTAATCTAATCAGAAATAGTCAGCATGGGTTTACTGGAGGGAGATCGTGCTTAACAAATCTATTAGAATTCACGGAGGAGGTTACTAAAATGATAGATGAGGGGGAACCAGTACATGTTATTTATCTAGATTTTGCAATGGCTTTTGATAAAGTACTTTCTCAGATATTATTTAAAAAGTTAAAATCACAAGGAATAGGTGGGGAAGTTGCCAAATGGATTGAACGTTGGGAAACGGGAAGAAGGCAGAGAGTGGGCATAAATAAGGAGTACTCTGAGTCGTGTGAGGTAAAAAGTGGAGTGCCACGGGGCTCGGTTTTGGGACCGATTTTGTTCTTGATATATATAAACGATTTGGACATTGATATAGGATACATGATTGAAAAATTTACGGACGACACAAAACTATGTACGAGTGTCTCATCTACAGCAGAAGTGGACATATTGAGGTCGGATTTAGATACAATTCAAGACTGGTGTGTGAAATTGCAAACGGAGTTTAATATAGATAAACGTACAGTCATCCACAAGAGAAGATCAAATATGAAACATAATTACAGAATGGGCGAGAACAATATTAGAATGATAGATAAGGAAAGGGACCTATGGACCTACGTTCAGGTAGCAGTGAATAAGGCAAATGCAATGTTAGGTATGATAACAAGAAATATTAAACATAGGAGCAAGGTAGTGATAGTCAAACTTTATAGAGCATTTGTTGGACCTAGATTGGAGTACTGTGTACCGGTGTAGAGTCTTATCGTAGAGAAGATATAAACATGCTGAAAAGGATACAAAGACTATCGACAAAACTGATAGTGGAATTCCAGAATTACAATTATGAGGAAAGACTCAGAAAAACTGGCCAACAGTGTCTAGAAAAGAGAAGAAATCGACTTAATTCAGGTTTATAAGATAATCACAGGAAAGATTAAATTAGACTTTAACAAGAGTTTTTTTCAAATACAACCACCAAGGAGAACAAGAGGGCACAGATACAAATTAACTAAATAAAGATCCAGATTGGATATTAGGAAATATTTTTTTTTAGTCAGATTGTGATGAATGCTTGGAATGCATGGCCCCAGTAGGTAGTGGAGGCAGGGACAGTTAATGCATTTAAGAATAGATTGGATGCGCATACCTTTTAGAGCAGGGTAATACAAATGTAACTGGTTGTCTACATGCTCTGATGAGTCTTCTAAACCAGTATAAAAACGTTAAGCTAAGCTAAGTTAATAGACCCCGACCCCCGCTGCAGCGCTCTCTGGAAATGTGAGATAGCAACACGCCCTCCCTAGTCCTGTCTATATCCTGGACCAAGAGCAAAGTTCAGAACCTCATTTCCGACTCAGTACCCCAGGGTATTGACACTCAATGTCACACTGCGGAGGGCACAGACGAATTCATATATCTCGGTAGCATGATTTCAACAGATGGGCGCAGCTATCCCGGTATGTCAAGGCGAATCGGATTAGCTGCGTCTGATATACACGACATCCGACGTGTGTGGGGTAATGGCAAGATCTCCATTGGGACAACAACAAAAAACGAGTCCTGCGTGGCACCAGTCCCGCTTTACTGCACCGAAACCTGGACATTGCTGAAACATGACATGTCGAGACTGAAAGATTTCCCCATGCGCAACCAGCTGCGTATCCAGGGCATGCCTACATCCGCAACGTGAAGGTCTGCTAAAACAGGCCTCCAACAAATCTCAGAAACACTTGACATACGCCGAATTTCTTTGATCCGTCATGTTGTACGGCTGGACCAGGAAATCCCAGCCCACAAGATACTACATAAGTCATTGACCAGCGCCAATTCTTTCCCCGGCCGGCTGGAGGCGCATAAGAGGTCGTTCTCGAACAGTATGACTCCAGCAAGTAGCAACCTCCATCTACGCCCTGGACGAGGCCTGGAACCACGCATCAGCTGTGGGTCATGGATGTGGCCGACCGACGCAACGGACTTCAGATGCCTAAGCAAACATTATTATTACTACTTTTGAACACGTTTACTAGAACAATTTCAAAAAGTTAGTGAAGTCTCTTAAATTCGCAAATTTCATGGAGCACTCATACAAACATACAATTTACTTCCCTTTATATTTTTCTGCTAATGTCCGTATACATAATATTGCTCCCGTTGTTCAATTGTTCTGTCGAAATCCAAATGACTTTCTTTGATCTTGTTTTGCCCACTTTACTTCGAATTCTCTCCTGCATAATTGCAATCTTAATTGTCTGGCACACCAGGCTGATTGTTCTAAAATGGGAACATTCGTTGCACGAGGTTTCTTGAAAAGGTCTAAAGAGATTGATGTAATCAGGTAGCTCTGTATATACTATGTTGTTGAGGATTAATTAGTTATCCTGAGCTGTTAAATCTTTCATAGTCAGTGCGAAGTTTACGAAAGTGCAGGTATTTTGTAGTTGGCGAGTAAAAACAGACTCCTAAAGAAAAGCTCGAACCATCTGGCCAGACAAATCCATAGAAAACATGCAGACTTCATTGAAGCCGAAATCGAAAAGTGCGAAGCATTTATTCCAGAACCGAACAATGGATACGGAGCCATGACCAACATAAAATAATCTTGGAGGCTCCAGGAATAACGAAGAAAAGTGAGCAGTCATCAACAGAACATAAAATCCACGTTCTGTAGGAGTTCAAGAGACAGTACCCTAGCAACCTCTGGACACACGTTCTGTAGGAGTTCAAGAGACAGTACCCTAGCAACTTCAGGACACACGTTCTGTAGGAGCTCAAGAGACAGTACCCTAGCAACTTCTGGACACACGTTCTGTAGGAGCTCAAGAGACAGTACCCTAGCAACTTCTGGACACACGTTCTGTAGGAGCTCAAGAGACAGTACCCTAGCAACTTCTGGACACACGTTCTGTAGGAGCTCAAGAGACAGTATCCTAGCAACCTCTGGACGCACGTGTGCACAAAAGGAGAGGCAGTGGAATTTACATTACACACTCCAACGGCGACAAAGAAAATCACTCCACACCAGCAGGAGAGGCTTGTGCCAATTTCAAAGCTATAGCAACAGTTGTTCATGCAGCAACTCCAGATTCTCAGCAGCCAAACCACAACTACAAGGAAAACGGTCCTTCTAACAGACTCCAGGAGCGTACTTCAAGCATATCAAGCTCCAAACAAGAGACTCTCACACGAAATAAAATACATCTGATTGCTGTCTCTAAAAAAAACAAATCTAGTCCAACAGTGGATTCCGGCCCACTGTGGTATCCTTGGAAACGGGAAAGCAAATGAGCTGGCAAAAGCTGGAAGTGACCGCCACTCAGACTCGCCATCCACAGAACTATAAAGAACTTACAAAGGCACTCATCAAACTATCCACGAGGAAAGAATGGAGAGACTAGCACAAAGAATACAAGCCAGAAAAAGCCACAAAAGCATTTGCTGCATAACGGGCACACGAGGTCAGAAGAAGGTGATGGTGTTCCCACTGCACTGTTCGTGATTTCCGAGTCTCACGTCTGCTCTGAGCTTTCACAACACGGCAGTCTTCGCTTCTAGCTAAACCCGCTTTGACTGTGCTTCTCCAGTCAGATCTGTTTTGTGCAAAACATTCCTAGGTGGTGATATCTAACCGGCAACTTTTCAGGGAGTCCCTCAGACTGTCTTTAGAACGTTTCTTTGGGCGCCCTTTCTCGCGCCAGTCCTCTTTTAGCTCGTCGCAGAGGAGCTTTTTTTGGAGCCGTTCGTCTGACATACGAACGAGGTGTTCGGCTCATCTTAGTTGCGCTTTTTCTGACAGTGCATGAATGCTGGGCATGTCAGCTCACGAAAGAACCTCGATGTCAATTACACGTTTTGCCATCGAATGGCAATCTAGACAGCTCTCTTTTGCGAAAAAAGCCAGCCGACATTATTCTGAAAGCCAATGGAAAAAAAAAACGCGGAAAAGAGAACTTGAGTCTACTGTGAGGCAAGTAGGACGACCGTGTCTATGCAGAGGTGTCTCATCTAAAACAGAAGTGGATATATTGAGCTCGGATTTAGAATAAATTCAAGAATGGTCTGAGAGATGACATGTTGAGTTTAATGTACATGAATGTACAGTCATCCACAAGGTTAGATCCAATATGAAATATAATTGCAGGATGGGAGAGAACAATATTAGAAAGACATATAAGGAAAGGGGCCTAAGAGTTATAATAGATCATAATAGGTAAAGTGAGTGAGCAAGTCCAGGTAGCAGTGAAAAAGGCAAATGCAATGTTAGGTGTGGTAAAAAGAAACATTAAACACAAAAGCAAGAAAACGATAGTCAAACTGTATAAAGCATTGGTGAGACCTAGATTAGAGTTATGGGTTAAGGTGTGAAAGTCTTTATCATAGAGGATATATAAACATGCTGGAAGGGATACAAAGGAAAGGGACAAAACTGATAATGGGATTCTTGAATTATAGTTTTGAGGTAAGTCTCAGAAAAGTCAACCTACATTGTCTAGAAAAGGGAAGAATTCGAGGTGATGTAATACAGGTATATAAGATAATCAAAGGAAAGGATACATTAGACTATAACAAGTTTTTAAAAAGAACAGTCGGCTACAAGAACAAGAGGGAATAACTACAAATTATTTAAAGTAAGGTCAAGATTAGATATTATGAAATTTTTTTTTGGCCAGACAGTGGTGAATGCTTGAAATGCATGGTCACAGGAAATAGTAGAGGCAGGGTTAGTTAATGCATTCAAAGAATAGACAATGCACACAGCTATATTTAGACTAATTGGTTTAAAAGAAACTGGCTGCACACAGATTCTACAGAATCTTCTAAACCAGTATAAAGACATTAAATTGAGTTAAGTTGAGGGCAGTGGTCGGACAAACTTGGAGGTTGTTGGTTGAGGACCTATGCTCCCCAGTGAGTTGATCGGTTCTGGTTGATTGTTTGAAAGAGAAGGCAGCTAAATATCACGGTTTGAAACAAAATATGCATACAATAAAATATAGCAAAGCGTATATATATATACATTTGGAAGTAAGAACGGGTGTGATGGACAGACATGTTCGCCTATGCCAGTTGACACGACACTGGTGGATTTTGGAAAATGACGTCATACTTTTTAAAAGGAAGTGCTTTGTCCAGAAGTGATTCCTACGCTAATAACGTTTTTTTTAGTAAATACGTTTATTTTGAGCAAAAATGATGTTTTAGTTTATACTATGTAAAGTTTCCCATGACAATAAGCCCCATTTCAAAAGCAATAGCGATTTTGGGTATATTGTTTACACTGAACTAGTTCTTGACGGGGTTTGATATCCGTTTGGGTGAATAAATTAGTCCAACTTCTGAGAGGGTGTTTCTAGATTGTTGATTCCCCACATTTTCTCATCCGCTGTCTCTCCGTAACACACATTTGTGCAGTACACTTGGATACAGTCTTTAGACGTATTGGTAGGTACGTTAATGTAATTAGTAAACCATTTTGTGAATGTGGCGAGAAAACACGTTTTCTTGTCTCCGTCAAATGAAAACATGGCCGACATATATATATATATATATATATATATACGATGTACCTCTTCCGTGTTTTTATTCATAGAGCCACTGGCACTAGTAGTAGTGGCACTACTCTACTGTTTTGTTTATTGTTTACAGTGTGCAGATGATGTAGTTAGCTACAGTCATACACATCAGTATACGTACGCTTTACTAGACATGTTGCAGAAGTACACACCAGTATAATTACGTTTTACTAGACTAGATACCTAAAGTCTAACTAAAGTAGTTAAGTACTGTCTTTGTTTGCATTCAAATTCTTCTAGATTCTAGCTAGGGCAGAGGGCAGCATGATTTACTATAACATATAATATATACCTTAATTGAGTAACAATTTGCTATCTTAGGGTAAAAAGGGTTGTATAGAAATTCAATGTTTGTATTATTTGTTTTACTGATCTGATGACCGATTGTCAGGACAGTGTTACTCACTTACTCAGTTACTGTGTTAATTATTTATTAATTAGTTGTGACTGAGATAATTCATAGCAGATGAGCCAGATGCAGGATGCAAATTGTTTGTTCTGTTCAGATTCCAGACTATTGACACTATAGTATTTAAGTATTGTTTCTCAGTGTCAATTTACAGTAGTTTAAAAAAAAGGCAGCTGATCTAGATTGACTAGATAAAATTTAGTAGAAGCCCTTGAAGATACAATTTATTGATATCTCATTCTGAATTATCTTTTTTTTTTTATATGGTAGACTTAGTTATATTACTAACTTAGTATTCTATGTTTAAAAAAATTAAAAAAAGTTATTGTATACTAAAATTGTAGTTCTGAATTGACATCTGCAAAAGCTAAAACTATGAAGACCTATACCAGTCTAAGGCAGTCTAAGTCAAGTCTATGTGTCAAGCTTAGTCACTAAGTTAAGTATTAAAGTAAGTTAGTGTTATTTGCGATCATTCATCTTAATTTGTACTTAGTGCATTTTAGCACTTCAGTTCTTTGTTCTCCCAGTAATCTTAATGCCATCCCAGAACTTTTCTTTAATTTTTACTTATTTGGCATTTCCTACCATCAATTTTTACTTATTTGGCATTTCCTACCATCAATTTTTACTTTTGTCACAAAATTATCATCATCATGGACCTCTAGACCTATATGTTCCCTGGATTTTATCTGCCATTCAATTATTTGAGTAGACAATGAATGGTCCGAGTGATCTTTTATACAGTTTTCTTTTAATACATATCCATTTGATTACTTAGCTGTCCTTAGTATGCATTTGGTTGCTGTAAGAAACTGGTTGCATATAGACTTTGTAGTCTTCTAAACCAGTATGAAGACGTAAAGTTTAAGTTGAGTGATATTTCTTTGTTTACCCATTGTCCGTAATTGGTAACCATAGAGAAATATTGCTATTTCACAACACTGCACTTCCATTATCAGAGATTTATTTGTTTGTTAATATGTTTAATATTTTCTGGAAATCTGATTTAGCAGATACTTTATATTTTTGTAACTAAATCGAGCTGCCTCTGGGGACTTGAGAATTGCACACACTTGTGACTTATTGAATTTTCAAATATACATATATACACAGGGAAAGAGAGGGGTAGACAAAAAAATCCCTCTGTGTGACAGGTATGTAGAGACATGCCAGCGAAGACTTATTTTGAACTGAAGATGTCTGCAGATGACAGGCAGAAATGGAAAGACAGAATCTTGAGCTTACAAAGCCAGTCCCAGGGACTAAATAACCTGATGATCATGACAGATACCCTGCTCTGTAATGGAGAGTTCGGTACTGGACCACTTATGCAGATTGAATCACTCCTTTTTTTTCACTTGTCAATGCATGATTGGCATCCTGTTAGTCTTGAGAAACAATGGACAACGCTAGAGAGGGGACAGTCAGTTGTTGCCCTTGCTTTTGCAGCACACATTTGGAGTCTGCATCTTGTCTTCCCCTACCTGCAGACCAACACACAAAGTCTGTCTCCAGCCGGGTCTGTCTTTGCAAGTTCTTCCTAGTTTGCAGATTTTTATATCCAATGCTTTCAGGTCATGTTTGCAAACATCTTTGTAGCGGTGGAAGGGTGTACTTTTGTTTTGCTTGCCCGTGGTTGGCTCTCCATATAGGATATCTTTTGGTATTAACCCATCCCCCATTCTACACACGTGAACTAGCCACTGAAAGTGGTGCTGGCGGAGGATCTTAACTAAACTGGCAATCTTTGCACGGTCCAACACGTCGTTGTTGTTTGTCACTCGCAGCGCATATGAATAGCATTTAGCATTTTTTCATGTGAGGCATACAGAGTCCATGTTTTGCTGGCATAGAGCAGAGTACCAATTACACAGGATCTGTACACAGCAACCTTCGTGAAGATGGTCAGCATGTTGTTATTCCACACTCTCTGTGAGAGGTAGGCAGGTGCTGATGAGGCCATTCCTAATCGCTTTTGCAGTTCTGCGTCAAGTAAAAGGTTGTCAATGATCTGAGGTAGTTAAAGTGATTTACTACGTCCATATTTTTATCGTTTAAAACAATGTCTGGAGAATCTGAGCCATCACTTTCATCTTTTGTATGCTGATGGTGAGTCCAAGTAGATCACAGTATTTTGCCAAGCTATTAATGAGAATCTGTAATTCGGCTTCTGTGCACCTCTACATTCGTTATTCTGTCTTCTCAAGTGGCATCGAGAATGTGACGCAGACATCGTAAGTAGAAGGTGTTGAGCTTCCTTTTCTGATGTATATAGGTTGTCCAAGCATTGCTGCTGCTGAGAAGTACGCTTGTGATGTAGGCATTGTATACGGCAGCCTTGGTCTTTATTGTGAGTTTATGGTTTCCCCAGACACAAAAAGACTGGAAAAGAATGCAGGAGTAAACCTGAGCTGTTCTACAGGACCATAAAGAACATGGGAAAGGGAAAAGAATATCCTCTGAAATTTGTAAAAGGCAAACAGGAACTTTTCTTACCTCCCCAGAGGAGCTAATGGATAGTTTTAAAAACTATTTCTCAAGCTCCTTGATGCTGAGGGCGACCACGTTTCATATACGATAAGCTCTGAAACAGAGGAGAAAATCAATGTCGAGGGAAGCATCACGAAACAAAAACTGCGGTAGTCTGAAGAGAAGAAAAGTGACATCGCATTAAGATGGGTGAATAGCCTCGGGAACAGGTCAAGCAGTTGAAATATCTTGGAGAAGTAGACCAGAAGTAAGAAGAGTAGGCTACTTGAAGATCAGCAACTGGTGGACTTTTCCATGTCAGAAATAGAATATTCTGCAGTAAAAGATAAATAGGCTGTATAGTGATCGACCTGTTTACCAATTGTGACTTACATATGTGAATCATGGGCAATGACCACAACCCAGGAATGCCAGCTCCAAACCTCTGAAGTGAAGTATCTAAGAAAGTTAGTCCAAGTAACAAGAAGAGATAATGTTTGCAATCAGACAATGTGGCACAATCTCGAAACTTGGGCCTTGCAGACTCGAGTGAAGCAATCTCAACTTCGGTTGTTTGACTATATCTGCAGTTGCCAGGTGGTGTGTGAATTGGACGTCTACTTTTAACTATTTTTCACACCCACACATCCTCCCCAAAGGGCCATTAGGTGTGTGCATGCTATGTCATGACTTTAGCCTGAGCATACTCATAGTTGCTGCTAAGTCTCTGTCAGCATAGGTTAATGTTATGGATACTGATGGTCCTTGTATCTTCTTCAGCATTTGTCCTGAAAAAACATTGTGTCGTAGTTTACAGTGAGGCTGCCATATCTGCCTTTTGAATCAACACATCTTGACCTACGAAGAGTCCAAAAGGTTTATTAAGGGCCAGATACATGGCCAAATGGGAAACAGAACATACTCGCTACACACAAAATGATGCCTATTACCAGTTGAACAGAAGAGAGCAGGTCATGGTCTTCAGACTCTGCACAGGCCACAACAGAGGTACCATCTATTCAATAAACTGAAGATAGGTGGCACTGACGAATGCACCTGTGGTACAGGGAAAATGACCGCTGAACATCTACTGCAAAATTGCCCGACATACGAGGACCAGAGAAAGCACATGTGGCCATCACCCGTGGCAACACTAAACAAGCTCTATGGCAGTGTCGACAGCCTCAGGATGACAGCTGCTTTCTTCTAACAAATTCAAGTTGACGTCTGACAGCGTACAAAGAAGAAGAAGAACCAACACATCTGATTGTACGGATTGCCTTCCCACTGCGAACCCTCTCCCTTGGCTAAAATACACTAGTGACTAGTGCAGCCTGTTTCCAGAGCTGCCACATGTTTCCAGAGGCGGAATGCGGTCTTGGTCAGCTATAGTTCGTTGATCCTGATGCAAGCCGCCAAATATAATTTACTGGCAGCTGTTTTGCATCTGGCCGTTGACTCATGTATCTAAATGCTTGTTCACACTTCCGCTCAGCCCTCTTGGATATCTTTCATTGTTTACAAATGTTTGATCTTCAGTCCATCATATTTGGGGAGTACTAATTCACTTATTACATTGACACCAGACATTTGGGTCATTGACCGATTCCAGCATGTCTTCCTTATTATTCTTATCTGTTATCAGCTCATTGAACACCAACATTCCAGTGTGCTCCCACGAGAATCTATGGAAGTGTACAGTGCCTTGAGTTGACTGCTGCCTTCGTTAGAGTCATTGAAGTCAAGGCTTGAAGACAAACGAGGAAGAAGAAGAAGAACACCAACATGAGCAGGGCATTATGTCCCAAATAGATTTGAGATTTATATGCCTACCATAGCCATTTTGTCTGCCAGCCGAAGCAATGATTGGGGGTTCAATACATTTAATAACCAGGTTAATGAGGTCTCGGATAGACACCTCAGTGATGACATACCTATCTCAATTTCTCTGCTGGATGTTGCTTTGCTTATTTAACTAATAATGAAAATAATTATGTGACCTTCATGTTCATTTTTAACTATTTCAGAGTCTAAGGAATCATTGAGTATCTGGTGGGTAGACACACAGCCATCCTGTATAGACAGTTTTCAGCATCCACAAGAGGTAACAAATGGCAACTCGAGGAGTTCAACAACGTCCAAATGTAGCTACACAGGGCAAGATATGTCAGTTCAAGTTAGTGTTGCTCGGTGAGTCGGCTGTGGGCAAGTCTAGTCTGGTCTTACGATTTGTCAAAGGCCAGTTCCATGAGTATCAGGAAAGCACTATTGGTGGTGAGCATTATAAATAACGTTTGTGCCTGTTGTGATGCTGCTAACATCTTGTAATATAGTATGTTATGGTATTAGAAAAACAATAGCAGAAAGTGTTTGAAACTGTGATGTAATAGGTCTCAGCTTTTGTGTCCTGTTGGTTGCTACTTTGTGTTAGGTGTCTAGAGGTAGTGACAAACACAGATCTGTTTTAAAGCACATGACAACAACAAAAACAGAAGGAAATCTGGGAGAGAAATGGAGATGGATTGGACACACCCTCGAGAAATGAAAGCCATATAGTCCTGCTTACAGATGCCCTGGCCGTAGTCACAGCACTAAAAAGCCAGAAAAATACTGAACTTAATGATTTAATAGCAGTACTCTGTCAACTATGCCAGCAGTCCTCACCAAAAAGAGTAGTGGAACAGTGGGTTCCATCCCACTGTAACATCCAAGGCAACGAGGAGGCAGACAGACTGGCAAAAGAAGGTGCAAGACTACCACAACCAAAAACTAGTGTGACATACGAAGAGTCAAAAAGGCTTATTAGAGCTAGATACATGACCAAATGGGAAACCGAACATGCTGGCTACACAAAAACGAGGCCTATTACCAGTTGAGCAGAAAAGAGCAGGTCGTGGTCTTCAGACTTCGCACTGGCCACAATAGACTGAGGTACCACCTATTCAATAAATTGAAGATAGGTGGCACTGATGAATGCGTGTGCGGTACTGGGAAAATGACCGCTGAACATCTGCTGCAAAACTGCCTGACATACGAGGATCAGAGAAAGCAGATGTGGCCATCACCAGTGGCAAAACTAGACGAGCTCTATGGCAGTGTCGACAGCCTCAGGATGACCGCTGCTTTTTTCGAAAAAATAAAGGTGGATGTCTGACTGCGTACGACGAAGAAGAAGAAGAAGGACACACCCTCAGAAAGATGGACAACATAATCAACCATGCAGGGAAGGAAGACGAACAACTGGTCAGGCAAAACATACTGGACAAGACTCTCACCTTGACTTCCTCGTAACTTTTCCATGAAACGGGCTGTTTTCATGGAATCCTGGCTAACAAGATGAGGAATCGACATGTTCCTTATGGTAGTGAGCAACACGCAGATGAGGTCAAGCATAGTACAACTGCCTGGAAAACCTCACTCGGGATGTAGCAAAGCTACTACAACCGCCATTTAACGTCCTTTTGAGGACGCACAAAAAAGTAACCTACTCATTGTGGGCATTCAAAACAACAACTACATCAACCACACAGTGGATTGGAACCCACAGGGAAAGAAACAAGTAGAAAAGCCAAGAAACAACTGACAGTGAATGGTTGATGAAGTCAGTTAAATCAAGGTCTTGTGGATGGAGCTTGAGAAGATGGCACAGAATAGGCACCACACAAGGTGCTCATTTGGTGCCCTAGGTGCTGTGAACTCTGTTTACAATCCCAATGTAACAGGTTCAAATCATATCATGCTCAGTTTGACAGACCGGATATGTCAGGGATTTTTTCATGGTATGACTGCTTCTTCCAGTCTACCCAGCTGTAAATGGGTACCTGACAAAGTCAGAGGCAAATTTGCGAGTTGCTGCAAGAGCTACAGAGTGGGTGCTCTGTCGTCAGCATTTTCAGCAATGAAAAGGACTCAGCACATATGGGGCAGCCATGGTGGAGTGATAGTTTCCATTTTATTTTAAGGTGCTCATATCACAGAGAGAAACATCTCCAAAAACAGTTCCAAAAAAGACCAATCAAATTTCATTGGATTTGTCATTTGATCAGGTTTGTTGTGTCGAAACAGACCATTCAGTCTTTCAAATTCCTGTACAACAGGTGTCACAAACACAAAATACAAGTACTTTTTGTAGTCTGACATTTCCTTTAACAATCGAGATTTGAATTATGTATCCAACTTTGTTTGTACTAGCTCAGCAAGCTAAAGTAAGCTTTCAGTTCTTCCCAGTTCATCAATATGTATGAATTACCTTTCTTCGCACAAGCCACCTAGTAGATGAAAGTTTTTTTAAAGGAAGAGGGGAAGTTTGAGCAGGCTCAGATTCTATAGCTGTGTTGATGACTTCAAACAAATCTTTGTCAAATCGTCTTAACTCGCTATGTCAAAACCAGTGAGGTATCTGTGACAATAACAATCCTATATTTGATGGCAGCATTGATACTGCATGTTGAATGCTCAATGGAATGACAAATACATTGAGCTGCACACAGCGAGAAGACGCATCCTTTAATCTTGACCACACCGAGTTGTTACAATCAACCATGTTTGACACACCATTCGGTTTCAAACCCTATTCAGTTTGTAAAACTTTGAGAGCATTTTGCAATTTCCTCTACAGTCGAATTGAATGTTTTCTCCCGTAGCCTCTTATACTGGAATTAAACCTAGAAATACAGTATAAATTTCTGTTGTACTATCACTTAGAAAACAAAACAAAATACACATGTTTTTGTGTTGAAATGTCCATAGCTTCATCTGTCATAACATTCTTTTTTTCATTTTAGGCCTCAATCAGATCGGTTTGCAGGAAAAATTATATAATGTTCTTTATTAAGCATGAAGATTTAATTCTGATTGTTGTTCGTTCATCACGTGTGTTGAAGACCTTTTCTCTTTTCATTCAACCAGTCCTTTCAGTTGAGTATTCTATGAGTCGGGGTTAAGGATGGGTGCGAATAGTTCTGTGTAACTTTATCTGTCCCAGCGTGCTCCCTTGTCCGTGGTGGTGCGTCATTTCCATCTCGTGGTCAACGGAACAGATTGCACAATAGCATATCATGGCCACATCAATTTGCAACTCTGCTACTTTAACATTGGCATTTTGCCTTGATGCCTTCTCTACTCTAAGTTCACTCTTTCCTTTTGATGGAGTTTTCATCATGTGTTTTACATTTTTTCATGATTTTTGAGGTTATAAACATTTGGAACAACAATGGTGCAGTGACACAATTTACAATGTCTCTTCCGACCAATATGCAGGTTTTTTTTTGCCTAAACAAATTTTTTTTCCCATTGCTGTTGTACTTACGTTTACTATCATAAAATGATTTTCTGTGATGATATAGTCGAAGATTAACCCATTTAATCCCAGCTGATCAGAACAACTCTCAATTGAATTCCCAGACAAAGGGGAATAACTCTGCAAATATTATACGTACTTGTGCAATAAAATTAAATAAAAAATAAAATTTTTAATTTATTTGTGTGATTCAAACTCCAGCTTACAGATAAATGGAATAGGTACTCACTCTTCTGTGCACATCTTTTTGGTGAGATAAATGGTCGAAGATTACAAACAGAACTAACTCGCATAATGTAACAAATCTAAATGTTTCTCTACTTGATTCTCTTGAAACTTTAAATACAGTCATGTCTAGATTTTGTTACACACTTATACTATAACCACTAGATAGTGCAAATAGGAAAAAATAAAGTTTAAGTTCAATTATAAATATTTTTTTTCCTTTGAATTCAATGCAAATGAATTAGGGGAAAGTGTGGTTAAGTGGCACGGCTCACAGTCCGAAGGTGCTGGGTTCGATCCCCATCACAGCACCGGCCGTTATCCCAGGAAGCAAACACTTAGAAAATGCCGGAGGAAGAACAACCTTACATAAAGTGCATGTCGAAGTCGGATGATCTGGGCCGACAAGTGCAAAATAAAAACATAGTGCAACACGCACATCACCTTGGAGAATAGAGAAATAAAGCGAACGCCAAAAAAAATGTAAACGATTTTAGATATTTTTAAACATCGGGGAAAAGCCAAAAAGGGAAAGCAAATTTACTGACTTCAAGCGATCAGAAAAATTGGCCAAAAAGTCAAACAGAAAGACTACGGCGAAATGCTCTTTAAAAAATGCCAGATTTGGGGAATTTGGCCATATAATGGCCAATATGGCAACCCCGCATACAAGTGAGCCAGGTACCCATTTACAGCTGGAACATGTCAATATCGGAGATTGAACACCCAACCTTTGACAAGAGATGCAAGCACTATCATTCTGCTACGCTCATCTAAAGTTATACAGAGTTAAAAATATGAATAAAGGTGTTCTTCTTCATTTGCCTCCCATCTTGGACATTGATGACTCCGATAAAGGAAACAATCGGCTCACGGTTCTGGATATATCCTTACAATTTCTAGTGGAAGGAAGTAGCCTATGTGTGACTCCTTTCACCAATATATGCTGAGTAGGACTGCAACAAGTGCTCAGCTGTGATGGGGCCAGTGTCACAGGTGCACTGATCTGAAGTACCAATCTTGAATTTATTAGAGAGATGGCTTCTCAGTCTTTTGTGCCCTGTATGTAGTCGGAAGATGGTCGAAAATTAATCAAATAAAAAGGATTCTTTTTCTGTTTTAAGGGACACACGTAATGCTCCCGCTTCAATGAAGTCTGCCCCATAGCACTCCAAATGTTGTAGTGATTGTTTATGTAGAAGTTAATTGTATGAGATCAGGTTATAGTTCCTTGCACATATCTTTACAGTAACCTTTTTTTCTTTCTTTTTAACTTCTTGGTGACATTCTTCAATACATTCTTGTAGATATACTGTTCTTTGGTGTAAGTTTTATCTGTAAGAACAAAAACACACATGAAAGCCAATAATACATCGGAAGAAGCAGATAAATACAAAGAATATGTAACACAAGCTAACAACAAAGTGCTAACAGCAAAAGAAAAATTTTCTTTGGAGAAAAACTGGAAAAGAACGTAGAAAACCAGAAACTGGTTCACAGGACTCCAATGAACACGGGCAAGGAAAAATACTGCCCTTCAAATTTGTAAAAGAACAAATAAGATGCTTGGCTTACCTCCTCAGGGTAGATGATGTATAGATGACAAGATTATTTCTTAGAGCTCTTCGGTGCAGAGGACTACCATGTTTCAATATGACAAGCTCCAACATGGAGGGGAAATCATGATAAAGGAGCTGATGGCAATAGTTGAGCAAATTTAGGTTCACAAAACAGCTGGACATGATGGTATAACAACATAAATGGTCAAATGCATTGCAACTGCAGGTGAACTGTTATTCCTGAAGGTAAATTATACATTGATTAAAATGTTGGACGAGTTTATAGAACCCCATGAGTTTATTGAACCAAAAGATGTCGGATGGTACATCAGATTATCTATAACATCAAATTATCTATGTCATTGTCTTTTGCCAGCTGCATTCTTGACACAGACTGTCTGTCTGGATGACACAACAGTTAAGTTTGAGATCTGGGACACAGCAGGACAAGAACGCTACCACAGTCTGGCCCCCATGTACTACCGAGGTGCACAGGCGGCCATTGTTGTATATGATATCACAAATCAAGTAAGTAGAGCACTCTCTCGCACAAACTATGACTTGTCATCTGCTTCTTCTTTGTTCATCTTCAAACTTTTCACTTGAGTAACTAACAGAGGTAGCAATCAGCCGAAGGCTATGTGCACTTCCATACAGTTTTTTTCCTGAAAGGGCACTTGTTGTTGTCATGAGCTACTACTTTCACTAGTATCTGATAAGTGTTTCGCTGTTATAGATGCTGCGCCACAGGTGCAAAGGTCCATAGTGCCAATCTTGAATATATTGTCAAGATGGCATCTCATATTGTTGTGACCTGTGTGCAACTGGAAGATGATCAGCTGATCTTGTCTGAAGAGATAATGGTAGACTTAATTTTCTATTTGGCGAGAGTGATCTATATATGATTAAAGCGGTGTATAGTCTGCCGCTGCTGTTTGCAATTTTTGTCATGAAACGTAAATTTTTGTCTTTCTTGATTTCGCGGCAGTGGCATGCTGAACGTTAAATACACTTGTATGTCCCAAGTGCTGTCATAGCCAGCATTAATATTGAAGATCAACTCTCAAGTCATTAATATTGAAGATCAACTCTCAAGTCATTAATATTTAAGATCAACTCTCAAGTCATTAATATTGAAGATAACTCTCAAGTCATTAATATTGAAGATCAACTCTCAAGTCATTAATATTGAAGATCAACTCTCAAGTCATTAATATTGAAGATCAACTCTCAAGTCATTAATATTGAAGATCAACTCTCAAGTCATTAATATTGAAGATCAACTCTCAAGTCATCTAAATGCTCCCAATGCATTTGCAGTACATGTCTTCTGACAGCAAAGTACCCCTCATTGAGGGATTCCATTAAAATGAGATCAGGCAAGACTGGAATCTCTGTCACTCTGAAACCAGAATGCATTTAGATAGTGCCATAAAAGATAATCATCTAGAAGGAAAATTCTGGTTTCAAACCTATAGTGTTGCAGTAGGTAGATTGAGAAAAGCCAAAGGCTAGTAAGAGTTTTTAAAAATATTAATGGAGAGAGAAAGAGATTTGCCAGTTTGAAAAGTGCAAACATTGTGGTCCAATTGAAAAATACAGTGCAAAATGTTAGACATTCAAGAAAGAAAGAGCGAAGAAAACAGAATATCAATATATAGAATACTATGATAAAACATGAGACTGATGGTTATTGAAAATCACAAACTATAAAATCCAGTTTAATATTAGAATAGTCACAATCAATGGACCAGTTTAAGATAACCATCTTAAGAGCCTATGCATCATTTCCACATGCAAGATTTGTTTGTCTTTGATACAGACCTTTATGGGCTGAACTCTGACCTTTGTCTTTTCACGTTGTTGGCACGCACTGAAAAAGCTCGAGACATTCTTTAACTCATTTGAGCTCAAGTTTCTGTTATGTGTATTTTTCTGTATGTTTCTAGAGACAATGATTTAAAAAAGTAGTGCCGGAACTATGTTAACTGCTTAGCTTCCCTCGTTTGCTTTATATATTGTAGAAACTGGCGAGACAAATGGAAAACTGAACTGACGAGACAAAGCACTTTTACTGTGTTTTTATTTTTTTTCTTTGAATATTTTGGTAGCATATACCTACTACATGTGCTTGTGTAGAAACATGTTGCTAAATTTTTAAATTCCCTTCTGGCTTAGTGTCACAATAAAAGGGAGTTAAAATTGTTGAACAGACTCATATGTTTTGCCATTTATATCATTCACTCCATTTCTTCTCCCTATTGTGAGAGAAAGTAGCTGTTTACTTATTCATTTCCATCACCACCTGTATATTCTTTCCATATTTGCTCAATGCATGGGCATTGCAGGTATCAAAACATGACGATTTTCCAAAATGAAAGAAAATGGAGCCAGCTGTGCAGATTCTTTTCTACTTTCTCTACAGAGAGTCACTAGTTTTATGTTCTTAGTTGACTTGTACTTCTACAGGGGCAGATGCTCCTGTGCAGGTCCCAGTTCTGGTATGAGCTGGATGTAGCGTGCTGAAAGATTTACTGCTTAGCAGACCAGGCTCGAGCAGGTTTATACTCAGCTGCGTTGTGACAATCACTTACGGAGGGTGGTTAACCGATGTGCGAGTTCATCATAATAGACTCAAACACCAGAGAAAAGTAGACCAGCAGCCTGTTAGTTGCCATCTATGTTGCTTTAAACAAACCATGGCTGGTGTTATACCATGTCACAGTTAGTCGCCTTTTACGTCATGCTCTGTGAGACAGTGGTGAAATTCCAGCAGACCAATCGGGCATAATCATATATAATCTTATTAATTAGACTGAACTGTATAGTGTTAAACATTAATCTAATCAACTAGCTAGACTGTTAACGGTTGAGACAAAAGTCTAATCAACTATGCTAGACTGTAAAGAGTTGAGACAAATATGTAATCATCTAGGCTAGACTGTAAAGAGTTGAGACAAATGTCTAATCAAATAGGTCAGATTGTAAAGTGTGAAGACATGAATCTAATCAATTAGGCCAGACTGAATTGGGTTACAGATATAAGGACCTCACTTCCCTCACAACATTTCCTTCCCTGTTCTGTAGGAAAAGAGAGGAGACCTTAAGCAGTAATTCTTCATCAATTCATGATATTTTCTGCTTCATATTCTGATCCCCAGGAAAACAAACCACTAGTTTTTTTTTCCTCATGTATCACAAAGGAGGTATTTTTCTAGAGCTTACATTCAAACTCAGAAGGTTGCAACAGAGTCAGCAGGTTTATGGTCTGTATGAATGACTTAGGGTTCGGCAACCTTCTATTCTGTAGGATTTATTTGCATACCATATTCTTCGGCTGATGTTGTTTCTTCTTCCACTGCGCATCTGCAATTTATGCTCAATAGGAGCATGGGGTCACCACATTAGATAATCTTGAAGGAAGTTAGTTTTCCATCATTGATGTGTTCTTCTAGTAGTGATTTATGTAGCACTATATTTTATGTGGTGAGGTTAATAACACCACACACAACCCCCTTTAGCCATGTTTTATAAACTTATAGTAGCGAAAGAAACACACTGTAATAACAGACCAGATTGATGTCAAAAATATTCTTTTTACTTGGTTAATATCGAGATATTTGATTTAAATTGACTTAGTTCATATTTGTGGAAGTTTATACGTAGCTGAATGTTTCAAGGGGATGGAATAGCCTGTCCCTCTTTAGGCACCTCTTATGACATGCCGGGCAGGGTACAGTGTAATAAGTATAATTATTCTTTGCTAGATGCAGGTTATAAATTTCATTCATAATTGCCTTCCTTCTAAGGTTCAAATTGTATTGTGTTTATTATTTGATTTTCTATTGTAATGGGTGTACATCTGCTAAGTTGTTTAGAAAAATACATGTCTTGACAATTGTTCTCACTATATTTTTGACCAGACTTGTGTGCATGTTACTTCAATGTTTTTCACAGGACACATTTGGAAGAGCAAAAACATGGGTTAAGGAGCTACAGCGTCAGGCTAGTCCAAACATTGTGATAGCATTGGCTGGCAATAAAGCAGACCTGACCAATAAGAGAATGGTGGATTATGATGAGGCCCAGGCATATGCAGAAGAGAACAGTTTGTTGTTTATGGAGACCTCAGCCAAAACAGCCATGAATGTCAATGATATATTCCTTGCAATAGGTAGGTGACATGTCTGTCCTGACAGCAGCAATTTTAAAAATGAAGTAGCATAGCAAAGCGTCGGATCACTGGAAGAAGTGGTCCTGAACAATGTCTTGTGAAGCTAAAAAAAATGTGCGATCATCAACTAGTCCATACGCTAGAGGAAGGATGTCATATTTGGTGGCAAGAAGTGGATCTTGATGAAACTGCTCATCTGATAATTAATCTATCAAATTAGGAGGGTTAGATCAAACATTGTCCATGACCAATAGAACCTTCAATGGAAATCCTGCTCCCTGAGGGCCTCTTCTATGGCGTTCGTCCTGAAAAGAACGTTGTGTCATAATTTTTAGTGAGGCGATATTTGCGCATTTCGGCCCGATGTTTCAGTCTCAAATGGCTTTTTTTAGTACTGCAATCTCTATCCCTTGGCCAGGCTACACTAGTGACTAGTGCAGCCTGTTTCCCGGCAGCGACGTGGAGATGGAATAGGGTCTTGGGTCAGCTATGATTCGCTGACCCTGATGCAAACAGCCAGCTATGAGTCACTGGCTGATATCAGTTCATGCACTACTACATCCTGGCTACAACCCTGAGGGTGTCACAGACAGCCCTGCGCTTTCTATATTCTAGCATTGAAATTATTTCTTTCTTAACGTCTAAGTTAATAAGCTTTTACACTCTATTTTGCCGGCCTATGATTAAATTTATATTTCTACTTAATCTTCAGGTAGATGGTTTGGAACAGGCATTGGCAATCATGGCCCTCCAATCTTCCCTGTTTTTTAATAGTCTAATGACATTGTTGTTGCTCGTGTCATTGTTTGTTGCCCAGTTGTTTAAGTCTTGCACATACATTTTTCTTTGTATTCCACTGCCTCTCTGAACTGGTATTTGCCCACATAGGATCAATTCCTCCGTGCATTCGCATCTGTTAATATGTCCCATAAATTTAATTTGTCTTTTCCTGGTTGTTTTGATAAACGATGCAATCTATTAACACCTGCAGCTATCATTACCTCAGCATTTGTTGTCTTCTCTGTCCATGAAATTCCCAATATCCTTCTAAAAAAATCCATTTTTTTCACAATTTGATTGCTCATTGTCCAACATTTGCTTCTGTATAAAAAAATGAATCACATATAGCCCATTAGTAAGCAAATTTTGTGTGCTGATGGTAATATTTCTATTCAAAATTTATATAGCAGAATAATTTTAAAAAAAATATTTTCACTGCTAAAGGCACAAATAAGCAGTTAACTGAACTTTACAAATGAAAATAAAAGCAGGAAATTGTCAACTCGTCATTTGCGGGTGCATACTACATCGGCTAATAGTATTTTCACATGTGGTTCATTGTAGTTTACCCAACTGTGGTTGTATAATCACTGTTATGTTTAACATCCTTAAATGGGTAATGGGACATAATATGCAGCACAGTGAATAAGCTGACAACAGCCAGCGACTCAGCTGGCTGCTTACATCAGGATCAGTGACCCAGAACTGACCAAGAACCTGTTCCACCTTCAAGCGATGGCCCATGAAACAGGCTGCACTAGTGTAGTCTGACTAAGAGAATAGGGATCACAATGGGAAAGCAAACCTGGTACCCAAAAAAGTAAGCTGAAATAGGTTGCTTAAACTACAACGCAACTTTTTTTCTGGACGAGCGCAGAAGAAAGAAGAATAAACAATGGTGCCCATGTGTTAACAAGGCTCAAATGGGGAGCAGAGCATAGTATCACTGTAACCTGCAAGGCATGTTGTAAGAGGTGACTAAGGATGATTGGGCATGGGAAAGTCTATCCCATCCTGTTAGAAACTATAAGACTAAAGAACAAGATAAAAAATACTTCAAGTCATTATAATGAGTAAGGAAGTAGACTGTTCAAGAAACACTGCATAGGCACGGAGTAAAAGTAATAACCAAGAAAATTGCACGTCTCCACAACTTGTAATGGGATGTAAAGATGAGGCTACATTTGCTGTTACATAGAATTTGTCCATTCTTGTTTTCCAGCTAAGAAACTGCCCAAAAGTGAAACAAGCGGAACACCTCAACAGAGACAGCAGGGAGTACGACTCAATAATGAACAGGGGGCCCAGCAATCAGAGGGTGGATGCTGCAAGTAAACACGCTCATCTTTCATTCCACAATTTTTGAAAACAATACAATCTTGATTTATTCTGTTTATTTCCAAAAACAAACATGCCCCAGTTGATAGCAAATTGTTCATGCTCTCTCAAAGTGATATGTAGCTATGTTGATATGTAGAAACTAAACAGGAGGAGAAATGTTTTTGAATGTCTGGAGTTTGTGAGGTCAACACAAGTACAGCTAATTCTTTTATCGGGACATTGTGTGGGTTTGTGTGTCATGTGAGGCTGGAGGAAAACGTGTGTGCATATGTGAATCATTTGAGACTGTTGGTAAACAATTGTGTGTGTATGTATGACTCGTGGTAAGCAAGCTTTCATATCATAGAAAGAGGCATCCAAATAGTGTCATCTATGTCTAGTAATGTGACAGATATCACTGTGCTAGCTTTCAGCGATTGTCACATTCAATGTAATGTTACAGTGTCAGACATGTAGTCATTTGACATGTAATATCACTGTGCTGGCATCCAGCAATTGTCACATTAGATGTAATCTGATGGATATGTCACTGTACTGATAACAGTTATCAATGTGACAGATGTCGTGATCCTCACAGTGGATTTACTGTTACAGTGTCATAAATATAGATTTATTGTTACAGTGCAGCCATGTAGTAATGTGGCAGATGTAATATTACTGTGTTGGCTTCCAATGATCATCACATTCGATTTATTGTTACAGTGCAGCAATGTAGTAATGTGACATGTTATACCACTGTGATGGTCTACAACCGTTGTCACATTAGGTCTATTGTCGCTGTGCTTGCCTACAGTCACTCATATTAGATGTGAAGTGACTAATAGCTTCAAGCTATCATCACATTAGATGTCATGCCACTTTACTGGCCACCAGTAGTGTCACATTAGAATAATTGTCACCGCTGGCCTTCAGTAATCAGTTCATTAGTCTGTGTGTAGCTATGTAGTAATGTGACATCATGTGTCCAAATGGAATGCCACTGCTGGTTTCCAGTGATCACCACTAAAGATTAGGAAACAACAGTAAACTGTATACAGTTGATAGACTTTGTGAAAGCAAGTCCATGAAGGCTGAATTCTTGTATAGTAAAATATTTCTGGTTTCGACTGTACAACCTGTAAAGCTTGTCATCAAATGTATTGTGTGTATTGTATTCATATACTTGTGATATTATTGTTTTGGAAACTTAAATAATTGCAGCATGTATGTCATGTGGGGCAAAGATCAGGCCCTATAAAAAAAAAAGTGGGAAAAGGTAAACAAAGTGTGGTTATGACCGCAGAGACAAGTATTTGTGCGCTGGAAAAATATACTCACCAAATGAAAAGTAAACTATTAGACACGCCAGAATCCAACCAAAGTTCTCCATGTGACAATAGAAGAAAGAGATGATTTAAGGGATTCAGTCAACTGAACTCCCCAAAAAGTTAGCACTGGCTTAGCCTTTGTTCATGCTCAGCTTGCAACTATGGAATATCATATAATAATGAACTGATGGTTGTATTTTTCCAAGGGAGCAACATTTGTGTTGGAGAGTCTTCAACCCTAGAGAGGTTTATTGTGTTGAACTTAAAGTTGAGTCCTACCAGGGAAACTAAACTTGAATTGGAGTCTACAGCCCTAGAGGGATTCATTATGTGGAACCGATAGTTCAGTCCTTCCAGGGAAACTAAACTTTATACCATATTGGAGTCTACAACCCTAGAGGGATTCATCATGTGGGACCGATAGTTCAGTCCTTCCAGGGAAAATAAACTTGTATTGGAGTCTACAACCTTAAAGGAATTCATCATGTGGGACCGATAGTTGAGTCCTTCCAGGGAAACTAAACTTATACCGTATTGGAGTCTACAACCCTAGAGGAATTCATCATGTGGGACCGATAGTTCAGTCATACCAGAGAACTTGTGTTGGGGGAGTCTGCTACATTTGAGAGGTCTATTGTGTGTGACTGATAGTTGTCCTTCCAATGAAACTAACTTGTTGGGTGGAAAGTCTTCCACTGTAGAGAAGTTTATCATGTGGGGGCTAAGAAATGAGTTATACTGGCAATGTGTGGTATAGCAAGGACTTATTTCATATTGAGGAATTTGTTTGAAGCTCTGTATACCCAACTTCCAGAGATAAAGTTGGCAATTAACCGTAGTGATGAGAGTACAATCTTCAGGCTGTGTCAAGACATATAGACCTGAACAAACACACACGTAGTGACTGCAGACAAGACACCATATTGTCAGCACTGCTTGCAGACCAAACACCATGTGGTGAGTACTGCCACAGACAAGAGGAGAAAACAGTAACATACAACCTTCTGGATTGTCCGTCATTATCAGAACTATATGGACACAGAAAACAGTTATGGAAAACCTGAATATTCTACCCCCAGGCACAGAAAACAGCTGAGGAAAACATGAATATTCCACTACCATGCACAGAAAACAGTTCAGGAAAACATGAATATTCCACTTCACTCTCAGACACACAAAACAGCTGAGGAAAACATGAATATTCACCTACAATGCACAGAAAACTGTTGAGGAAAACATGAATATTCCACTACCATGCACAGAAAACAGTTGAGGAAAACATGAATATTCCACTTCACTCCCAGACACAGAAAACAGTTGAGGAAAATGTGAATACTCCACTTCACTCTCACACAGAAAACAGCTAAGGAAGACATGAATATTCACCTACCATGCACAGAAAACAGTTGAGGAAAACATGAATATTCCACTTCACTCCCAGACACAGAAAACAGTTGAGGAAAATGTGAATACTCCACTTCACTCTCACACAGAAAACAGCTGAGGCAAACACGAATATTCCAAGGCAAACACGAATGTTCCACTACCTTACATGGGTAAGAGAAGCAACCACCTCCATCATCAACACCCTATATAGAGACACAAAACAGCTAAGGAAAACCTGCATTTTTCAAAATAGTGCTTATTGTCAGAGCACCACATTTTGCTGTTCCATCTTTCTTATTGCTGTTCTATCTGTAGTATTGCTGTTCTCATCACATTTTTGCAGTCTTATTATTATTTCCTTCAAATTTTTGCAGCTTTATTTTCTACAAACTTTGCAGTATTCTTCCTGCTATTCTCTTCACATTTTTGCAGCTTTATTTTCCATAAACTTTGCAGTATTCTTCCTGCTTTTCTCTTCACATTTTTTGCAGCTTTATTTTCAACAAACTTTGCAGCATTCGTTGCTATTCTCATCAAATGTTTGGGAGGAGCCTTTCCTATTGATATTTCCCTCACATGTAGGACTTCACATATTTGTAGAGATGTTTAACAATTGACATACTGTGGTCATCATTTTGTCTTATGCACTGTGACAAGAAATCATGATCATGAAAAAAATGTATTATCTGATATTTGTATGAAAACATGCCAATATGAATCAAGATATATAAAATATTTATAACCCTTTTGATGTTATTTCATAGTTTATCCTTTTGTTCTGATTATTTTTCTGCATCACCATTTTTTGACTTTTATTTACAGTGATGCAAAACAAGTTGACCTAAAATGTGTAATGATAAAGCAGTCTTCTTCTTTCGTCATTTACTCTTTTTTTTATTATTTTAGTGACGTTTTTTCATTTTACTGTGTGTTTGATCTTCAAGCTGAGAATAGGCCATGCCCCTCTCAACAAACATCTGAATAGATTAGACCCACAGCGTGAACCAAACTGCAGATTCTGCCATAACTACGAGGAGTCAGTCGAGGACCTCCTGACTTTGTACCCAAGGCTGACTGATCTGCAGAACCTGCTGTTACCACCACATACCCACCATATTCTACACATCACTACAACAATTGAGGAGGACGTGTGCTTTTGTTTCGGAAGGCATTGGTCTGTCAAGAGCTCACAGCTGAAGGGATTATATCATCATCATTTTACTGTTGGAGCCTGATATCTGCACATTTCATCCCGGCACATCCACTTTCTAAATTTTTTTTTTTTTTTGTTTTTTTTTTTGCGTTCGCCTTATTTCTCTAATCCCCAAGGCGGGTGTGCGTTGCACTGTGGTTTTTATTTTGCGCCTGTCGGCCCAATGCATCCGACTTCAGCATGCATTTTATGTAAGGGTCTGCTTCCTCCTGCATTTTCTAAGGGTTTGCTTCCCCGGGGTAACGGCAGGTGCTGTGATGGGGATCGAACCCAGCACCTTCGGATTGTGAGCCGTGCCACTTATCCACTAGACCACGCCGTCCCCTCTTTCTAAATTTGATTTATTTGGGTTAACATCGTCTAGCTGTTGGCCGTTTGTTGTCATCCTATCTGCAAAGCACCCAGGTGGTGGAAGTCAGTTTTGATTTTCCTAGATGAATGACCATTTATGGCTTATGAGCTTTATCGATCTGTTTCACTAGGTTTTAGGCCACCAACTTTTGTGGTTTTTTTTTTTTTTGACCTTGCCTGATTTGTCTATTCCCCAAGGCGGTGTGCGTTGTACTATGTTTTTTATTTTGTGCCTATCGGCCCAGTGCATCCGACTTTACAGCATGCATTTTATGTAAAGGTCTGCTCCCTCCTGCATTTTCTAAGGGTGTGCTTCCCTGTGGTAACGACCGGTTCTGTGATGGGATCGAACCCAGCACCTTCGGATTGTGAGCCTTGTCACTTAACCACTAGCCCACGTGTCCCCTCAAGGCTACCAAAGAATTAGTGCCTTGTCCCTTCTGGTAATAACTATCCTGTCCTAAAAAGACCCAGAGTTAGAATTTTGCTGTTATATGCTATATATTTTACACGTCTGAAAAATATTGGATGACAGTGAAAGCTCATTCTTGATTTCATGTCCGAATAGCTGATGGGGCTGGGCCAAACAGCAAAGAGGAAGTTACTATCAGTCCTAAACCAAAGCTGGAAAAGGGGAATTATACCGCAGGCATGGAAAGACGCGGTAATTATACCAGTACCAAAGAAAGAGAAAGATAGAGCAGATCCAAATGGATACAGGCCTATCAGCCTACTGAGCTGTGTCGGCAAACTGATGGAGCGTATGATAAACACCAGATCGATGTGGCATCTGAAAGATAAACACATACTAATTCCACAGCAAGCAAGCTTTAGACAGCACAGATCCACTGAGGATCAGATCACTCTCATAGCCCAAGAAATAGAGGATGCTTACCAGGAGAAAAAGCACACAGTAGCGGTTTCTGTGGACCTAGAAAAGGCATTTGACAAGGTCTGGAAAGAGGGTCAAGCTACGAAGAAGTGAAGTCTGTGGGAAAATGTACAGATGGATCAGTCACTACCTCAAAAACAGAACAGCCAGAGTTCAAGTACAAGGGCACATAAGCAAAAAGGGGACACTTGAGAGCAGGGAGTACCCCAAGGGGGAGTACTGTCACCCACACTCTTCCTGGTGTATATAAATAACATCACTGAGAATATACCAAGAAGAGTCCACAGCTCCATGTTTGCAGACGATCTGGCTATGTGGACCTCTGAAAAGAACCTCACCATAGCAAGTAATCGGATGCAGCAGGCCCTTACATCGCTGGAGGAGTGGGCGAACTCATGGTTAGTCAAAATAAATGAGGAAAAAACATGTACGATATTCTCGTTTTCAAACAAACCCCCAAAACACCAAAATAAGTCTTAACGACAAATACCTGCAGCCAAACGACAACCCAAACTACCTGGGAGTCACATTTGATCGGCGCATGACATGGAAAAGTCAGATCGAGAGAAACTGAATGAGAGCCAGAGAAAGAACGGCAATCATGAGGAAACTTGCTGGCACAAGCTGGGGTGCAGACGAAAGTATACTAAAGAAACTGTACACTGGAAGAGTGAGACCAGTTCTCGAGTATGGCATTGCGGCATGGACAACAGCAGCAAAGGCGAACTTTGATAAAATTAGCAAACTTCAAAACCAAGCCATGAGAGTTATAACAGGAGGCATGAAGTCAACGCCAATTGTAGAACTGGAAAAGATTACAAAGCTGCAGTCCATGACCGACAGAAGAGACTGTAGGGCCCATAAGCAAGCGGAAAAACTCAGAAGACTGACTGACCATCCAATGCATAAGCGACTAAGTAACTTTGGAAATGGGAAACTAAAGCGGAGAAACTTTGTAAAAATAGCAAAAGCAAAGATGAGCTAGACCCTATGAATGCACTAACAACACCAAAGCCCATCCCTACTGTACGCAAACCTACCTGGAGGCAGCATATATTTGCAGAGGTGGTAGAAAATATACCAGGTATTGGAAACAAAAACTGCCAGACTGAAAAAGAAAGAAGAGATACAACCCTGAGGTACATAACGAAAAACTACCCAAGCATACACTGACGGTTCTGTAACAAACACAACACAGAACGGAGGGGCAGGGGTATTCCTGAGCCTACCAAATGGTAGAAAAGTAACACGGTCAGTGGCAACTGGAAAATACTCAAGCAATTTCAGAGCGGAAGCAGAGGCACTGAGGGCTGCAGTAGAAGAAATGGTGACAAGCAAGACAAATGAAAGCCATATAGTCCTGTTTACAGATGCCCTGGCCGTAGTCACAGCACTTAAAAGCCAGAAAAATACTGAACTTAATGATTTAAGAGCAGTAATCTGTCAGCTATGCCAGCAGTCCACACCAAAAAGAGTAGTGGTACAGTGGGTTCCATTCCACTGTAACATCCAAGGCAACGAGGAGGCAGACAGACTGGCAAGAGAAGGTGCAAGACTACCACAACCAGATACTAGTATGACATACGAAGAGTCAAAAAGGCTTATTAGAGCTAGAAACATGACCAAATGGGAAACAGAACATACTGGCTACACAAAAAACGATGCCTATTACCAGTTGAACAGAAGAGAGCAGATCATGGTCTTCAGACTTCGCACTGGCCACAATAGACTGAGGTACCACCTATTCAATAAACTGAAGATAGGTGGCACCGACGAATGCACGTGCGGTACTGGGAAAATGACCCCTGAACATTTGCTGCAAAACTGCCCGACATACGAGGATCAGAGAAAGTAGATGTGGCCATCACCAGTGGCAACACTAGACAAGCTCTATGGCAGTGTCGACAGCCTCAGGATGACCGCTGCTTTTTTTGAAAAAATAAAGGTGGATGTCTGACTGCGTAAGAAGAAGAAGAAGATTTCATGTCCAGCAATGACAGGATTTGTGACCAAAAACATAGTCTGATCAGAAAGTCAGCTATGTTTGGGTTCTTTGTTCTCAATCATTTGTTCTAATTGTTAAGTTAACCGTGGAAGATAACACCCAGAAACCATATCATCTAACATCCGACAGATTGTACAATAATAATGAATGAAACTGAAGAACACAAAAGGTTAAAATGCAGTTTGACATGATAACAAAAACACAGATGAAGGCCGATGCTTCAACTGTCTTTATCAAAGGATAGACAAAATGAAAACAACACTAGAAACCATTTAACTAAGCTAAATGATTAACACGATATGCCCTTCTTCATAGGGCCACTTAGCGTTGGCCTCCTTGCAAAAGCCGACATTAAAACATTCATTGATGAAATACAAAGTTCCAAATCAGTTTGACATGAGAACAGTAACACACGTCAACTCAATTTGTCATTTAATTATACCTTTATCAAAGCATTAGATTGTCTGACTAGCTTAGTTGTAGAGCGCTCACTTTTCACGACAAAGGTACAGGGTGCAACTCCTGTTACCCGTATGCTGCAGTCAACCCAGCTTTAAATGGGTACCTGACTTACAACTATAGAAGGAAAAGACGGTAAGGAAGGGAACTGACCACTTCACCTCATAAACAAGCTGTGGGTTAGTATATTTCTCAATCAGTAGTTACTGCACCAGGACTACCTTTACTTTTATCCAAGCATTCTCGTGTGTTCTTGTAGAGGTGGTTTCTGTGGTACTTAACTTTTGACATGCTGAGGTTGCTGTTATAGGTTATATATTTTACACACCTTGCACAGTGAGTCCAGTCTGTTTTTCTCAGTAAGGACCCACCGAGATCCATGCATGGAAAACAAATAACATGTGGGGGTTATTCAAAAAAGATGTCCAAAAGTTTCTGACATTTTATGTCTCCCCTCCCCCATGTCCATCTTCATCCACTTTTGATTTTTGATTGACCCATGGAGCAAAATTTATGGTTTATTTTGGTTTAACTGGACAGTAAGAAGCTTTCAAAGATAGATGGTTTGTTACGCTTGATAAATTTGTATATGACTGAGCACTGGTCATATGGATGTCCACTTTCAGCCTCAACACACACACACACACACACATTCTCCCTCCCCTTCACATACTCCTCCCCTATGGATAGCCCCTAGAGGCACTGAGACTACATTGCAATGATATAATCGACAATACATTGAGTAGTTGTAGTAATAGTTGTTTAAATTGTAATAATGGGAATGACTGGAGTAAACCAGGAAACTTTTCATCATCATTTAACTGTCACTCCAGATGTCTGAGCATAGGTCCAACATTGTATTTTGTTTGCCGTGCTGTTCCAGTAGCAATGATTTTTTTTACATGGTGAGGTTGCTAGCTGAATGCACAACATTCTCGACTGTCGTGACGCACCAGGAAGGAAACCAATCAATCAAAGCCCGTGCCTCCTCTTAGGGCAAAGGCCAATGACAACATTCCCCCAGCATATCATTGGTGACTGGAAAATACATCGATGTTCAAATGCAGAATTATATTCATCATATTTACTCAAATTTGATTGCAACTAATTTTTGTTTTGTCATCTGTGTTTGTCACTTATTATTTTTTTTCATTCGCCTTATTTCTCTTTTCCCCAAGATGGTGTGCATTGCACTGTTTTTATTTTGCGCCTGTTGGCCCAGTGCACCGACTTCGGCATGTATTTTATGTAAGGGTCTGTTTCCCCGGGGTAATGGCCAGTGCTGTGATTAGTGAGTGAACCCAGCACCTTCGGATTGTGAGCTGTGTCACTTAACCACTATCCCACCCTTCCATTGTAGTTTAGATTTCTGTTCACTTAACTGAGTTTCTTCTGTACTGTTTTTGTAATGGCAAGTGCTTGCTCATGTCATTTGCTTGCTCATGTCATTTGCTTGCTCATGTCATTTGCTGATCAAAGCGTTGGTCCTCATCAGTTTCTGTTCTCACATAAAACAGCATTTTAACTTTGTTGATTGTATAATTCTTCAGTTTTACTGTAGTCTTTTTATGTTTATAAGATCAAGAGCATGATAAGCAGCGGGTGGCAGAATGGTTAGGATGTTTCCTAATCAGGACATGGGTCTGTTTTTTTTATATAGGACATGAAATTAAAAAACTAGCATGCACACTGCATGGTTACTTCTGTGGTAACTGGCCTTATTTCACGGCCTTTAAATCTTTCTGGTGGACCCAAGCAATGAAAAAAATGATGTATACTGTAAAATCTTGCATATATAATGCACAGTTGTTTATAATACACATGCTTGATTTAGCCCAACATTTTCTGGTAAAATGAAAATTTGTGAATGATACACATGATTTTTCAAGATTTTATTTTTTTAAACATTTGTTTAAAAAAAAGAAAGTATAGGTAATAACAAACAGAAATAGGTACGCAACATTCTACATTTGAGTTATTTTGGACTTGCTTGTCATCACTCATACTATCCAGATGTTCATTTAGTGACAAAACACAGGGCACATTCAATTTTGCGCTATCTTCACTGTCAAATTGTGACAAAATTTCCAATGAAGTTTACTTTCAGTAATGAAAATGACATATTTTTTAATACTTGCGTATAATACACGCCTGAGTTTTAGCGTGCCAAAATAAGTAACAATTGTGCATGTGAGATTTTAAAGTAGATAGTTCAAAAAATAATTTGTTGAGATCTTCCTAACAAACTGGTGGTGTGCCCAACACTTCCTCTTGTAGTTGAGAACTGAGTATCACAAATGTAAAATGAAAATTAACTTTTCCCTCCTTTATGCCCGTGTGCTACCAAGACCCTTAAAGTGAATAAAAAATATAGTCAGTCATGTCGTAGGAGGCAACAAAGATAATTGCATGGTACCTACTACCCAATCCTGTAGAAAAAAGAAAAGAGTATCACTTAAACATGGTAGAAGAGGAGGAACTAAATACGTTTATTTTAATTTAAAATACAGAATAATTTCAGAGTACGTCGTGTCATAGTTGTGTATAAATGTAAAGAGAGCATGATTTATCTGTGTTGTGTGTACATAAAGAAATATTGTCATCAGGCAGTTTCTGTGACTTGTACATGTGTGTACACCCTGTACAGTCATATCCCCTCATTGCTTATCAAATTGTGGAACATGCTTTATTACTTGCCCGTCTCTCTGCATTTTGTTTTGTCAGTGTGGATACCAGGGCTCCTTATTGAGGAAGAAAGAATAGATGGACTGTTTGTTGTGTAAGGCGCTATGGAGGGTTGTGCATGGGCAGATATTTAAAGCAAAGGGCTACAGAAACCACAACTGAAGAGCACACACATTTTTGTGCAGGCTGTATGTAGAGAGGCCAATTGCAGTGGTGGTCCTATGCTCCATTTTTAGGACAACAGCAAGACTGATGACTATTAAGCTTACAGTAGGCAGTGCTGGGGCTGTACTTATAAGGCTTACAGTAAATATTGTCCAGTGTTGGGGCTGTACTTATAAGGCTTACAGTAAATATTGTCCAGTGCTGGGGCTGTACTATAAGGCTTACAGTAAATATTGTCCAGTGCTGGGGCTGTACTTATAAGGCTTACAGTGAATAGTGTCCAGTGCTGGGGCTGTACTTATAAGGCTTACAGTGAATAGTGTCCAGTGCTGGGACTGTATTATAAGGCTTACAGTGAATATTGTCCAGTGCTGGGACTGTATTATAAGGCTTACAGTGAATAGTGTCCAGTGCTGGGGCTGAATTATAAGGCTTATAGAGCTGTATTATGAGGATAACTGAATAGTGTCCAGTGCTAGGGCTGTATTTTGAGGCTAACAGTGAATAGTGTCCAGTACTAGGGCTGTATTATGAGGCTAACAGTAAGGAGAGTAGAACACTGTTCCTGTAGCTCACATGTGTTAGAAATATGGAGAGTTTATCAAGTTTGGGCAGGGCAGGTCACCTGATATTATGAGGCCTAGAGTAAGGAGTGTCGAGTACTGGTGCTGCATCTCAAGTGTGTTAGAAGTATGGAGAGTTTCTCAAGTTTGAGTAGGTCAGGTTAACTGGTATTGCCATCTTCTATTCATCTGCCTGGCATAAAATAGGCATTTAGCAAACACATTTTAGAGGCTAATGTTTTTGAAGACATACAACAAAATGTCTCTTTGTATGTGTTTGTGGTTTGTTTAATTTCATGTATTTTTCCAAGTGTGTGCCCAATGTTGAGGTTTATAGGAAACATTAAGTGTGTGTCCTGCTGGACAGCTTTGAACTAGTAAATGTTTCATATTGTTTGAGAGTTTGCTGTGTTCTAGCAGAATGTTTACCTTTCTATTTGTTATGATCCAGCAACAGTTGCTGGCTTACATTTGGATTGTTAGATTAATATATCAGTTCTATGTTTCATCATCTCCTTATCTTGGGAGTTGTGTAATAGGGAAGTAAACAGTGAGGTAATATGGAATTAGATAGTGTAATATGGAAATAATAGTATTGTAATAGAAACGCAGAGCATTAGGTAATACGGAAGTAGAGAGTGAGGTAATAGGGTAGAGGGTGAGGTAATATGGAAATAGAGAGTAGTGTAAAAGAGAAGCAGAGAGTGAGGTAATTGGGAAGCAGATAGTGAGCTAATAGGGAAATGGAGAGTGATGTAATAGGTAAATATAGAGTGAGGTAATAGGGAAATAGAGATTGTTGTTAAAGAACTAATAAGTGATACTACCGTACTTAATAAGATAATGCTGTTGTATATAGTGATGGATCTGTACTGTATTCTGAGAAATCAGGATGGAACTTCCCTACTAAAGTGAGAGACTAGGTTGTTATAGAACATGCATGGCAAAAGCCATCAGTATAAGAACGGAGATTGAGTCAGTTCTGCAAGTTTGAGGCCTCATTAATCAGTATGGGTATAGTGTCAGTCTCAGCTTGAGAATAGATGGTCGTACTATGAGTGGATAACAGACATAGATATCTCCAATATTCAGTGTGCTTGCGGGAATCAACTGTCGTTGGCATGGTGGAGTTCACAGCACTAAAAAAGTTAATTTAGGCTTTGAAAAAAATCACAACTCAGAGTGGGGAAAGTAGTTGTTTTCACCACTGTTAATATCCAGTAAGTAACATACAAGTCCTGTCATTTTGTGTGTTGTTGCTATGATCAAGTAAATGTTTTCACCATTGTTGATACCCAGTAACATACGAGTCCTGCCATTTTGTGTGTTGTTGCTACGATCAAGTAAATGTTTTCACCATTGTTGATACCCAGTAACATACGAGTCCTGCCATTTTGTGTGTTGTTACTACGATCAAGTAAATGTTTTCACCATTGTTGATACCCAGTAACATACGAGTCCTGCCATTTTGTGTGTTGTTGCTACGATCAAGTAAATGTTTTCACCATTGTTGATACCCAGTAACATACGAGTCCTGCCATTTTGTGTGTTGTTGCTACGATCAAGTAAATGTTTTCACTATTGTTGATACCCAGTAACATACGAGTCCTGCCATTTTGTGTGTTGTTGCTACGATCAAGTAAATGTTTTCACCATTGTTGATACCCAGTAACATACGAGTCCTGCCATTTTGTGTGTTGTTGCTACGATCAAGTAAATGTTTTCACCATTGTTGATACCCAGTAACATACGAGTCCTGCCATTTTGTGTGTTGTTGATACGATCAAGTAAATGTTTTCACCTTGCCTCCTGTCCTAGTCTAACCTTGTTTCACCCTGTAGTTTGTCACTATTAGGTGGAATACATCTATATCAATTCCAGAGACTGCAGTTTTGATTTGGTTGCAAATGTGACATATAACATATGCAAAGTCAATAAAGATAAGTATTTGTCAGTTTAACAAGTGCCAATGACACGAACAACCTATGTTTCAACTAGATGTGTACTTTCTATGGTACCAAGTGTTGGAGAGTAACACAAAGAAATCTTTCCACACAGCTTTTCTAAGAAGGATTAATATAATTTTCTGGCCGAACATGATTTACCGAATGCCAACTGCTTGCCTAGAGCAATCAAGACATGCATATAATCAGTTGACAATGGAATTAATCATGTTCTAAAAATATAATCACACCAGAACTGCAATGGCATTGTGGTTAATGACTGCTTTGTCGGTCTCTAACCAGGGATCTAAGAAGTGAAGGGAGTTTGTTGCTGCTCTTAATTAAATACGACACCAGGGATGGCCATCACTTGTCTCTTTGTCAGCCACTAAGGAAAGGATCTAAGAAGTGACGGGAGTTTTTTGATGTCCTTAAATACGCCACCAGAGCTGGTCGCTGGTTAAACCAAGGATCTTAAGAAGTGAAGGGAGTTTTTATGGCCCTTAAATATGCCACCAGGGATGGTAGTCACTGATCGCTTTGTCAGCCTCTAACTAGGGATCTAAGAAGTGAAGGGAAATTGTTACTTACTTAGTTGCTCCTCTTCTACCGTAAGGTGTAGAGGTTTGCCAGAGAGAACGCCATACTGTTCTATCCGCCGTCTTTTTCCTGGCCTCTTTCCAATCCAGCCCTCGGTCACTTAGGGACTGTCGTATGTTGTCTTTCCAACATACTTTGGGACGTCCTGGAGGTCCGCATCCTTTTTATCTCCAATGACTACCTTAGTATCCGATCTTCTTCCATTCTACAGACATGGCTAAACCTACAAGAGTTGGAACAGATCCACTCTTGTCTGCAGGGGTTGGACTTCGAGATTGCTACGTATTGTCTGGTTACTGATCTTGTCCTTTTTCTCGCCTGGGTACTTGTGCGAAAATTCACCCACGGATTATAATAGGTCAAATTTAGTAGAATGTAGCCACACGAAGCACCATACTTTTCAATTCGTGCGGTAAACCTATTTCCATGTCATTCTCAGATCTAACACCATACGTGGAAGATGGATTTCTTGCACACACAAGAAAATAACTTGTATGCAGTTTTCGCAGGAAAGACGATTTATACACACCGTTCGACTGTGTGCTAAAAATCATGTTATGACTTATGTCTCTCACAGTTTGCCAAGATCGTTAGAGATGTCGCACATGTCAGCAGGACATTCCTGTTCATTCTGGCACATGGTTAGAGGGCACACGTCTGTCCTATAGTGAGATTATTCTCTTCATGTACTGAGTAAAGAGATGACTAGCATTGCTTTCTGTAAATCAGAGCTAGGAACTGCCAATAATGCTGCCATAAAATGAACCTCCGTGAGGTTTGTGCAAATTCATTAATTGCCCACAAAACCCACAAACCAGCATCAAGGTCCTTTTTAGCGCCCATAAAAAACATAACTGCACCCAACCTAACTGCACCTTGATAGCTAGACACACAATTATTTTTGTACGGAAGCCTGTGTGGTCATAGAATTTCAGAATGGGTGAATTAACGCACAAGAACCCTCGCCTGTTCGTCGCTGTTGAGATCAGTCCAGTTTTCTCTATGTTCTGACTTGTAATCATTTGTTAAGGCAAACAGGTAATTAGCCTGTTGTGTCTTTGCATGGTGGAGAGGCTGCCTCCTTACAGCATCTATGCCTGCCGACCCATTTTTGTCCAGGGATGTTTCTTTATTCGCAGCTAACTTCCAAATTAGGAGGCTTTTCAGCAATCCGCAACCCTGCTGACGTGCCTGGTAGGTGGTAGGCTCTTCCCCCAGGAGGGAGTTTGTTAATGCCCCTAAATGTGCCACTAGAGATAGTGGTCACTGATCACTTTGTCAGCCTCTAACCAAGGATCTAAGAAGTGAATGGAGTTTGTTGCTGCCCCTAAATGCCACTAGAGATGGTGGTCACTGATCACTTTGTCAGTCTCTAACCAGGGATCTAAGAAGTGAATGGAGTTTGTTGATGCCCCTAAATGCACCACCAGGGATGGTGGTCACTGATCACTTTGTCAGCCTCTAACCAAGGATCTAAGAAATGAATGGAGTTTGTTGATGCCCCTAAATACGCCACCAGGGATCTAAGAATTTAGACCAAAAAGTCCATGTCAAACTGGCATATCTGTTATAGTTTACATTTCATATTTGTTTGTTACAGCTCCTTTGACTTGTAACAAATACAAGATTTTTAGCTGAAGTGACTGTTAATATAACTTGATTGTAATTGTTACTATTTTACAATGGCTGTCTTGAATGCATGACTTTTGGAATATTAGTAAACACAAATTACAAAGACAGGTAAATGTGATGAACTCTGAAAACATATCGACCATGTGTAAATCTGTGACCTCAAAGGGGAGAAAACAATAGTAATACTAACATGCCAGATATGTCACAAGAGGTGACTAAGGAGGGTTGGGCATGGGCTGTCCACCTCATGCTTTAGAGGATGTAAGTCACAATACAAAGAAAAGATCGTCCATACAGTACAAGTTGTGATAAAAGAGTAGCTACCATGTAAGTGAAAAACATATTTGTCTTGACAATCGTTGATGCTGCTTTGTAAATTCGCTAGCCTTGGAGCTTCCTTGTGAATATTTGTAGCAAAGGACTTGATTGGTAAGGTTAAATATTCACACAACATAACACTACTCAGAACTACATGGTCAAATATTTAGACATAACACTCAGCTTTTTTGGTTCACATCTGAAATGTGTATATTACCAGGTATTGGAAACAAGAACAGCCAGACTGAAAAAGAAAGAAGAGACATAACCCTGAGGTACATAACGAAAAACTACCCAAGCATGGACTGGACCCATGCATACACTGAGGACTCTGTAACAAACACAACACAGAACGGAGGGGCAGGGGTATTCCTGAGCCTACCAAATGGTAGAAAAATAACACTATCAGTGGCAACTTGAAAATACTCAAGCAATTTCAGAGCGGAGGCAGAGGCACTGAGGGCTGCAGTAGAAGAAATGGTGACATGCAAAAGAAATGAAAGCCATATAGTCCTGTTTACAGATGCCCTGGCCGTAGTCACAGCACTAAAAAGCCAGAAAAATACTGAACTTGATGATTTAAGAGCAGTACTGTGTCAACTATGCCAGCATTCCGCACCAAAAAGAGTAGTGGTACAGTGGGTTCCATTCCACTGTAACATCCAAGGCAACGAGGAGGCAGACAGACTGGCAAAAGAAGGTGCAAGACTACCACAACCAGATACTAATGTGACATACGAAGAGTCAAAAAGGCTTATTAGAGCTAGATACATGACCAAATGGGAAACAGAACATACTGACTACACAAAAAACAATGCCTATTACCAGTTGAACAGAAGAGAGCAGGTCGTGGTCTTCAGACTTCGCACTGGCCACAATAGACTGAGGTACCACCTATTCAATAAATTGAAGATAGGTGGCACTGACGAATGCACGTGCGGTACTGGGAAAATGACCGCTGAACATCTGCTGCAAAACTGCCCGACATACGAGGATGAGAGAAAGCAGATGTGGCCATCACCAGTGGCAACACTTGACAAGCTCTATGGCAGTGTCGACAGCCTCAGGATGACCGCTGCTTTTTTCGAAAAAATAAAGGTTGACGTCTGACAGCGTACGAAGAAGAAATGTGTATATTAAAAAAATTTTGAAACAAAGTAAAAACTGGTGCAACCATCGACCATGTTCAACCTGGCTCACTGATCAGGAAGGAGATGGCTTGTGTCAACCACATAACCAACGACCCAGGCTTCTCCAGCGGTAGCATGACGTATGGGGCGACTTCGGAGGGCATTCCAAATTGTGCGATGGTCACTTTATGACGAAACTTGCGACACGAATGAGAAACCGGTTGTCTACAGACTACCGAGTCTTCTAAACCAGTATTTTGTGTTAAGTTAAGAGCAATTGGGATTGGCCCGGCAAGCCACCAGTGAATTTTCGCCTACCAAAAATGTAGCAATGGAGGAGCTCAACGGAAATGTGACCAGTGATGTCAAAAGAAACATGAAATGACACCCACATTGGCTTAAAAGCTAGCACATGACAGAAAGCTAATGACTCAAGTGAATTGAAGATGATGATGAAACAGTTCCGCAATCAACTAAGAGGAGGCTTTTCAATGCACTGTTCATCCCTACATTGTTACATGTCAATCATGATCCTTACTCTGCTCCGTGTCTGTGGAGCTTTAGTCCTTTGTAGTGTAATGCCGCTCTTTTAATTTATATTTCAATACCAACTTGTAGCATCACTTCCACATTGACTCTCAAATAATCACCAACTTGTATCACTTCCTCGTTGTTAACTCTCAAATAATCACCAACTACTATAACTTCCTTATTGTTAACTCTCAAATAATCACTGACTTGTATCACTTCCTCGTTGTTAACTCATGAATAATCACCAACTTGTGGTATCACTTACTCGTTAACTCTCAAATAATCACAAACTTGTATCACTTCCTTGTTAACTCTCAAATAATCACCAACTTTGTGGTATCACTTCCTCATTAACTCTCAAATAATCACCAACTAGTATCACTTCCTATTTGTTGACTCTCAAATAATCACCAACTTGTATCACTTTCTCGTTGCTGACTCTAAAATAATCACCAACTTGTATCACTTCCTCTTTATCTGCTCTCAAATAATTACACCTATCCTCTTCTCCCTCCTCCTCCTCAGGAATCCAAGAGTAATCAGGATCATGTGAAACATACTGATCAAGGCATACTTGATTGTGATGCTTGAAGCAGGCTGTGTTACAGCAGTCTGGTCAATGAGGTGGAGATTGATACTGTAATCACTTTAGTGATTAGCTTATTGATGAGTCTCATGTTGCACTACAGCCTGGTCTACCTTCTAAATTATGCCTCAGGATGTAAGAAGAGCCTCTGTAACCCACTACTAAAGAAATATAAAGAATTAATCAAACTCAGCATGAGTAGCTTTTAACATTTCATTCACAAACTTGGCAAATCTGTGTTACCTTCTCTTGTCTCCATACAGTATATCCCTTAGCTTGGCTGTTGTTACTGAATACCTACAATGAGTAGGATTACTCTTTTGTCCCCCCTAAAAAGGACGTTAAGTGGCAGGTTGTCGTAGCTTTCCTGACATCCCGAGCGTGCTGTTGAAAGTAGACCGGGGTCCTCCAGGAGGTTGAGCTATGCTTGGCTTCATCTGCGTGTCACTCACTACTACAGGGATCACGTCGAACCTCACCTTGTTAGCCAGACTGTTGCCCTCGACAACAGTCCATTTCCAGGACAACCAACGAGGGGAGGTCAGGTGAAGGTCTTGGCCAGTATATTTCTACTGACCCTGGCTAACATTGTCTGATCAGTGTGTTTTGTCTGACCAGACGTTAGTCTCATCGTCCCAGGGCCTGCAGGTGAATTGATAACATTGAAAAATAAAGGTCATTTGTTCTGAAATGATGCACGGTATGTTGGATACGTTTTTATTGTATCCGCCAATAGAAAATAAAATATGTCCTTACCAGAATTCAAACCAATGTCCGGGATCAAGATGCTGAGTAGCGCATGAGCTGCAGTGGTCAGCGACCCATAGCTGAGACTGCTAGCATCAGGGACAGCGAACCATAGCTGCCAAGACCCTTCTACACCTCCATGCGGTGATCCTGAATAACAGGCTGCAGCAGGGCAGACTGGCTAAGGAGAAGGGATCGAAGAGGGAATGCTAACCTGGTACTCAAAAAATGCTTGCTGAAGTCGGATGTGTTGGACCGAAAGGTGCAAATATCGCAGCCAAGCTGTAAACTACAACACAACGCATTCCGTTCTCTGGACTACATTCTGCTACTTAAGGCCTTTCAGGGTTTGGTAGCGGGAGATTGAGAACGAACGAAGAAGAAGAAGAAACCAATGTCCTCCTGACAAAGACTGATATTCTTACCACTCATCCATCCACTCTATGAGTTTAGTTTTGCTAAAAAGTCACCTGTTGTACTAACAAAATACATACACATAACAAATTAAAAGTGAAAAATAACATCTATAGCGTAATCTGTATGAGCAGAACATAAAGACTAATGCAAGGGACTGACTTATTCACATCCCGAAACCCACACCCCCAGATATACACAGTAAAAACAGTGACAGTCTTATTGACCAAGATCAGAAAGATGACCCATAATAGCAGTGTGATCCAACGTTTTTATAGAATTGAAAAGGCAAAATATTAGTAGGTAGTAAGTATTTAACATATCAGTGCAAGGGAGGTTACTATGCACAATTATTTTGACAAGAACTGGAATACAAAAATCTGGTGAAACAGTGAGTATAGTAGTGTCTAGCTGTTTATTTGGCACGAAGTCCAGACACTTTTATATAAATGAGAGATATGTAATAACTGCAGACTATATACACGCATATTCTATGTGCAGGCTGATCAACAGGATTCACACTATGAAAAATATTCAAATCCTTGTAGGACAGGTTTCCAAACAGGATTGTACATATCACAGGGTGCAGTAACCTTTTAGGATTGTACACAAAACAATACAGTAGCCTACTAGGCTTGTACACATCACAGAGTGCAGTAGCCTTCTAGGTTTGTACACATCACAGAGTGCAGTAGCCTACTAGGTTTGTACACATAGAGTGTAGTAGCTACTAGTTTGTACACATAGAGTGTAGTAGCCTACTAGGTTTGTACACATCACAGAGTGCAGTAGCCTACTAACTTTGTACACATCATAGAGTGCAGTAGCCTACTAGGTTTGTACACATAATGTAGTAGCTACTAGGTTTGTACACATAGAGTGTAGTAGTCTACTAGGTTTGCACACATCAGTGCAGCAGCCTGCTAGGTTTGTACACATAGAGTGTAGTAGCTACTAGGTTTGTACACATCACAGAGTGCAGTAGCCTACTAGGTTTGTACACATAGAGTGTAGTAGCCTACTAAGTTTGTACACTTTACAGAGTGCAGTAGCCTACTAAGTTTGTACACATCACAGAGTGCAGTTGTCTACTAAGTTTGTACACATAGAGTGTAGTAGCCTACTAAGTTTGTACACTTTACAGAGTGCAGTAGCCTACTAAGTTTGTACACATCACAGAGTGCAGTAGCCTACTAAGTTTGTACACTTTACAGAGTGCAGTAGCCTACTAAGTTTGTACACATCACATAGTGCAGTAGCCTACTAGGTTTGTACACATCACAGAGTGCAGTAGCCTACTAAGTTTGTACACTTTACAGAGTGCAGTAGCCTACTAAGTTTGTACACATCACATAGTGCAGTAGCCTACTACGGTTGTACACATCACAGAGTGCAGTAGCCTACTTGGTTTGTGCACCTCACAGAGTGCAATTGCCTACTAAGTTTGTACACATCACAGAGTACAGCAGTCTACTAGGTCTTTACATATCGCAGAGTGCAGTAGCCTACTAGGTTTGTACACATAGAGTGTAGTAGCCTACTAGGTTTGTACACATCACAGAGTGCAGTAGCCTACCAAGTTTGTACACCTCACATAGTGCAGTAGCCAACTACATTTGCACATATCACAGAGTGTAGTAGCCAACTAGGTTTGTACACCTCACAGAGTGCAGTATCCTACTATGTTTGAAAGAAAGCTCTAGAAATGTCTCACCCAATATTATTTGTAATGATACAAGAATGAATAACTCTCCTTTCCCAGGAATTCATTCAAGTAGACAAATAGGACAACAGCTTTTGACATCACATTAAACATCACCACTAAACTGTTTTGTAACACAGTGGTAGGGTTAATCAGTGCTGAGACTGCTTTTGAAGTTGATTGATCATGTCACTCCACTGTTCTCTGTTCTTGACAGATCTCTTCAGCTCAGCATAAGCCTGTACCCCAATGCTCATGCTCATCTGTGTTATGTACTTCTTTCTTGGATGTCCTCTTCTTCTTTTCCCCTGAATTTTCCCATCCATTATTGTAAATAATAGACCTTGATGTCTCAAATTGTGGCCAAGCCAAGATGGTCTCCTCTTAAAAACAAAAATTGTTGTCTATGTGTCCCTATATTGTTAAACACTTGCTCATATGCCCTTTTTTCAGCTCACTCTTTGCATTCTGATATAGCACTACATCTCAAAAGCTCTTAAGGTCTTTTCATTCTTGTTGTTTAGAGTTGAGAGTCATATAGTGCTACAGGCAAGATATGTGTAGTGATTATTCTTTTGCATAAGATCAATGATGATGTTAGAAGTTTCTGTTTCTCACAGAAGCCTTTTTCTTTTTTTTAACTACTTCTATCCTAGTAGACCTTGGCTGTATCACTGGTCTTAGTCTGAAAAACATCTGAAGGAAATGCTTGATATGATAAGGACATATCAATGAACTGTTGTTTGCTGATGATCAGGTCATCTTCTACCAAAATGGAGAAGACCTACAACACCACCTGAACTATCTCCATTTCGTTTGTAACGAATATGACATGAAGATCAACACGGACAAGACAGAGACTGTGTTGATTTCACGTGAACAATTGCAGAGAAGTTTCCACATCAGCGACACTGGTATCAAGCAAGTATGGGAGTTCAAATACCTAGGTAGTATGTTCACTGATGACGGCAGAGTGGACAGAGAGATTGCACATAGAATTCAGAAGGTGAATAGTGTCCACCATCAAATTGCACGGATTTTGAAACACCATAGAGTGCTTCTTTCAACTAAGAGGAGGCTAATAAATACACTATTTATTCCTACATTGTGTTACCAATGTCAATCTTGGCCTTTACTAACAACCCATAAGAGTAAGATCCAGTGCTGTGAGATGCAGCCGGAAAGACAATCTGTGACCAAATCTGCAACACCACGCTGAGGCAGACAGTTGGGACAAAACCAGTTAATGTCTACATTTAACTCAACAAAACAAGTGGTTTAGTCATTTAGTCAGAATACATTATGACCAGCCTACATCAAGTGTATATCATATGCAGGTCTCCGGTCCATGAGCAAGAAAGAGGCAGACCTCGATGTTGACGGATTGAGAGTGTCTCTGACACTCTCAGGCAGTTACACCTTATGACAGCATAAGTATCTCACTTGGCGTTAACAAGAAATCTACGCATCCAACCTCTGTGTGATGCCGTATGGCAAGAGCAGTAGGACAAAAGAAGAAGATAATGACAGAAAGTATAGGTCTTGTTTGATGAAGTATTTTCTACTAAAAGTCAATGTAGTCCCATAGCAGACACTGCTGTCAGAGATGAAGTGTTGGAGATCTCATTGTTCAGTACTAGGCCTCAGCTCTTTATTATGAGGGACAGTCGTTAAGTAACAGGAATTTTATGAACAACTTTTATACAAGAGTGTGAACCAGACATTTTTGTGTGTTTTATTTTTCATCATAGTCCCATGTCTGGCAACACACTCTGTTCACCTGTCCACTAGCTTGTGGATGCTCTCTAGAAAAAAAGTTTATGGTGTGACCTTTAACCAATTTTACACAGCCTCTATTATCTTGTCAACTGCATTAGGACCCATCTGCTACACACTTTTCTATAACCGAGGTCATCATGGCCAATATTATGTGCGGTGTAGTGACTCATGTTGAAATCTACTGCTATTTCATCAATAGTGACTCGTCTATTGCCAAGGACTAGTTGTTGCCAAACTTGCTGTCTCCCATGCTGTGGTTAATCAATGACATTTTGTCTTCCGTTTTGAAATCTTTCTACCCATTTATACTCTCCTCTGACTCAAACAACTGTCTCCTTACTGAACCTTTATTCTTCTGTAGATTTAAGAAGGTTTCACATCCTCTGACCACAAAAAATGAATAACACCTTGTTCCTCCACGATGCAAGTCCACAGTGAGGCAGCCATATTGTACGTCATATTGTGCACACTGCTTGATCGTCACAACCCCTAATGGGGTATTACTAAAGAGCCTGTTTGTGTTCTGAAATAAGATTTTCCATTATAAATACTCTTCCATGAGCTTTATAACAAAATTTCTGTTACTTAATGACTGTCCCTGGTAGATGGAGTGGCCAGTTCTCTTCCTTGCTGTCCTTTTTTTTTCCAAACAGTAAGCCAGGTAACCATGTATAACTGGTTTGACTGAAGCACATTGATAGCAGGGACTGAACCCAGTACCTTTGCTACGAGAAGTGAGTGCTCTACTACTTTGACACATCACATTTCCCACAGCAACCCCCCCCCCCCCCCCCCCCCCCCCAATTGAAATGGTTTATATGATTGTAATAGAAAGTAAACATAAAGGCCTCATTTGGTGATAAGGTTCCTCTCATACCTTCTTGAACAAAAACCCAATATAAACACAGACAGTCGTAATTAGTGAAAAGTAACAAATTTAAAGTAAAAGGTTTAAATGAGGTCTTTCATATGACAACGCCGATCCCAATATGTCTCGGAAGACTCGTCTATTTAAATATTCTGTAGCTTTGTTTCACCTTTCTCATATTAGCTTATGACAGAGGCTGGGCTTGCTCTGTTTGACATTATCATGATGGCTTTGTCTCTGTTGTATAGAGAGGCTCATTTCAAATATTCAATGGCAACATCTTGTTGTCACACAGAGAGCCTTTTAATGGTACTTACTTCCTTAACTTTATCCTTCTACTGATGCCATGAAGTGGGGAGCTGTAGGTCTTGTGATTGGACCGGATGTGTTGTTCTGAGTCCATGCAAGTATATGATGTCATCTATTCATTTGCCTCATGATCTCCCCTTTGCTCTGAACCCTGATCTTCTACTGTTGTATGTTTTTAATGGCAGCAGATCTGATTTCATTCTCCTCATGAGATGAACAAACCACTCTACTTTCTGTTGATGCAGGTATTCTTGGGAGGATGTTGTTCCCACAATTTTTCTGATCTTGTCATTTCTGATGCTGTCTCTACTAGTAATATTGATTACTTTTCTCAGGCATTTCATTTCACAGGTTACAATTTTCTTTTTGTATACCTTAGACAGAGATCATCTTTGCACTGATAGTACACAGTTGGTAAGAAAATAGTGTTTATCAGTTGCCATTTTGTTTCTATACCAATGTTTGAGTAGCGGTGAAAGTTGGTAGGTCACCACACTTGCTTTTTGACATCTGGTTTCGATTTCTTTGTCCAATTGTTCATCCTCATTGAAAATGCTATGTAGGTATTTGAACTCTTGCACCTGTTAGAGCCTGCTGTTGTTGTATGGTAGTGACAGGTAGATATGAAGGCCTCAGCCTAGAAAGCAAGATGTAAGTGATAGTCTAGTAGAAAACAACCAGCATTAATAACCTTTTTGGTAACTCCTTTTCATACCTCTGAGAGTGTAGAGATTACACTTTTTGTGTGTATATACTTGCAATTGAATGAGCATATAAACATGTACTAACATGTTGTGTTATTGCATGATGTTAGTGTCACCTCTTTTTGGCCCTCAATCAGACCACTATTGTGTAGAAATTTCATTCCTTTTGATAATTTTTTCCCGATTGACTAACAGTTCTTTAAAATTTTCAACTGCTTATAGGGGACAGCGTGGCCTAGTGGATAAGTGGCACGGCTCACAATCCGAAGGCGCTGGGTTCGATCCTCATCACAGCACCGGCCGTTACCCCGGGGAAGCAAACCCTTAGAAAATGCAGGAGGAAGCAGACCCTTACATAAAATGCATGCTGAAGTCGGATGCATTGAGCCGACAGGCGCAAAATAAAAACCACAGTGCAACGCACACCGCCTTGGGATTAGAGAAATAAGGCGAACGCAAAAAAAAACAAAAAACTGCCTATAGTTTTTTTGTTTTTTTTACCTGTACAGCATGTACAAGGGATCTCCAAGTTTAACATCTGTCTAGCCCTCAATTTCGGCTGGGGGGGGGGGGGGGGGGGGGGGGGGGGGGCGCTCTTGAAACTTGCGGGATTCGAACACTCACTATTTTGCATTTTTAGTTGTTCGTTTCTTGAAAGGCATGCACCTTATCTCTCACATATAATGATCTCCAGCACTACTAATTCATAATTTTGAATACCTGGGTAGCACTCCAATATTATCAGGTGGGAGATCCAGAACAGAAATAAATAATGAAACAGAACATATACAAATGTTACTGACAAAAAGGAAATTGATCAAAACAGGCATTTGTTTTGAAAGTGCACAAAATGGAAACATGACTCTAAAAAATGTCCACAGCCAAAATGGGCTCCATTAGGTGAAAGACAATTTGCAGAATAGTAAGGTCTTTTCTGGCATAAAATTGAAAGGCATCATAAAAACATATCTGTTCAGCGGGAAAAAGGAAAAATAAGGTAAGGGTAATCCCATAGCACTGTTGTCAGGGATGAAGTGTTAGAGACTTCAATGTGTGACGCCAGAGCTTGTTTATAAGGTTGGTTGGCCAGTTCCCTTCCTCCCCGCTGCCTTTCCGTCACTAACAGCTGGGTCTTCTTCTTCTTCGAACGCTGTCAAACATCAACCTGTATTTTTTCGAAAAAAGCAGCGGTCATCCTGAGGCTGTCGACACTGCCATAGAGCTTGTCTAGTGTTGCCACTGGTGATGGCCACATGTGCTTTCTCTGGTCCTCGTATGTCAGGCAGTTTTGCAGCAGATGTTCAGCGGTCATTTTCCCGGTACCACAAGTGCATTCGTCAGTGCCATCTATCTTCAGTTTATTGAATAGGTGGTATCTCAGTCTGTTGTGGCCTGTGCGGAGTCTAAAGACCACGACCTGCTCTCTTCTGTTCAACTGGTAATAGGCATTGTTTTTTGTGTAGCCAGTATGTTCTGTTTCCCATTTGGCCATGTATCTGGCCCTAATAAGCCTTTTGGACTCTTCGTAGGTCACACTAGAATCTGGTTGTGGTAGTCTTGCACCTTCTTCTGCCAGTCTGTCTGCCTCCTCGTTGCCTTAATGTTACAGTGGGATGGAACCCACTACTCTTTTTGATGCGGATTGCTGGCATAGTTGACAGAGTACTGCTCTTAAATCATTAAGTTCAGTATTTTTCTGGCTTTTTAGTTCTGTGACTACAGCCAGGGCATCTGTAAACAGGACTATCTGGCTTTCATTGCTTTCGCCTGTCAGCATTGCTTCTACCGCAGACCTCAGTGCCTCTGCCTCCGCTCTGAAATTGCTTGAGAATTTTCCAGATGCCACTGACAGTGTTATTTTTCTACCATTTGGTAGGCTAAGGAATACCCCTGCCCCTCCGTTCTGTGTTGTGTTTGTTACAGAACCGTTGGTGTATGCATGGGTCCATTCCATGCTTGGGTAGTTTTCCGTTTTGTACCTCAGGGTTATGTCTCTTCTTTCTTTTTCATTCTGGCTGTTCTTGTTTCCAATACCTGGTATATTTTCTACCACCTCCGGAATGATATGCTGCTTCCAGGTAGGTTTGCGTACAGTAGGGATGGGCTTTGGTATTGTTACGATGTTCATAGGGTCTTCGCTCATCTTTGCTTTGGCTATTTCTGCAAAGTTTCTCCGCTTTAGTTTCCCATTTCCAAATCTATTTAGTCTCTGATGCATTTGATGGTCTGTCAGTCTTCTGAGTTTCTCTGCTTGCTGCTGGGCTCTGCAGTCTCTTCTGTCGGTCATGGATTGCAGATTTATAATCTTTTCAAGTTCTACAATTGGCGTTGACTTCATACCTCCTGTTATAACTCTCATGGCTTGGTTTTGAAGTTTGCTAATTTTATCAAAGTTCGTCTTTGCTGCTGTTGTCCATGCTGCAATGCCATACTCGAGAACTGGTCTCACTCTTCCATTGTACAGTTTCTTTAGTATTCTTCATCTGCTCCCCATCTTGTGCCAGCAAGTTTCCTCATGATTGCCATTCTTTGTCTGGCTCTCATTCGGTTTCTCTCGATCTGACTTTTCCATGTCATGCGCCGATCAAATGTTACTCCCAAGTAGTTTGGGTTGTAGTTTGGCCGCAGGTATTAGCCGTTAAGACTTATTTTGGTGTTCTGGGGTTTATTTGAAAGTGAGAATATCGTACGTGTTGTTTTTTTCCTCTTTTATTTTGACCAGCCATGAGTTCGCCCACTTCTCCAACGATGTTAGGGCCTGCTGCATCCGATTGCTTGCTACGGTGAGACTTTTTTCAGAGGTCCACATAGCCAGATCGTCTGCAAACATGGAGCTGTGGACTCTTCTTGGTATATTCTCTGTGATGTTGTTTATATACACCAGGGAAAGTGTGGGTGACAGTACCCCCCCTTGGGGTACTCCTTGCTCCAGTGTCACCTTTTTGCTCATCTGCCCTTGTACTTGAACTCTGGCTGTTCTGTTTTCGAGGTAGTGGCTGATTCACTTCTTCGTAGCTTGACTTTAAGTCCCTCTTTCCACACCTTGTCAAATGCCTTCTTTAGATCTACCCAAACCACTACTAACAGCTGGGTCAATTGGAGCATGTCAATAATGAGAGTTGAAACCAATACTGTTGCCGTGACAAGCAAGTGCTCTACCACTATACTGATCAGATGAAAATAATTTACAAGGGTGTTGAATTTCAGTGCAACCTTCTTCTCACTTAGTCACTGCTCTTCTACCCCTTGGATATGTAAATGTCTTTTATATGTGCAATCGAGTGTGCAGACAAACAGGCAATTGGCCTGTTGTGTCTTCTGTTAGACCGAAGCCTATAAATGTGTTTTTGTCAGTCGGGTATGAAATGGAGACACAAAATAAAATGGAGAATGAATACAAAATCTATGGGCGGGAAAGGTAGAATATCAACAGAAGATTACAAGATCTATGGGTGGGAAAGATTTAAGTGTTTAGAATAGGATACAAACAAACACTATCACAAATACATACTGGAGTGACTGATTAATAAATCTTGACCAAAAATGTAATTCTTACACAAAATTTATCAGAATAACTACTTTACAGCTATCCTGGCTTGAAAGTGCCCATTGAGGGGACATTCAGAAGTTGATCAATGAGCACCTTTTGGATAACACTGTAATTGATGAACCAACAATCCACGGGCTGTTTTTAACAAGAATCAAATGTTGGGTCAAGCAGGTAGAGGCAACAGGAGTTAGCTTTGGAACTGAATTATCCACACTCTTCACCATTTGCTAAAATAGACTGAGAAACTATGGAAGTGCATGATAGAGAGATGAAGAAATCATCGATAGAGAGAATCTAGTCATTGGTAACTGAGGTACAATGGATATATTTTGTGATCAGGCATCGTCTACTGAAAGCAAACCTGAAATGTGCCCACATGACTATTTATTGGTGGTACACCTGCCGTGGCGTTGTGTGTGTATGTTTTGTCTTTGCCACATTGGACAAGAATGGTAACATTCTTAGAGGGAAACAAGTTGAGGACATGTTTGCTAGAAGGAACAGTTTAGAAAACAATATGACCAATAGAGATATTAGAAAAGAAATGCGAGCAAGCAACAGACAAACAGATATTCCTACTCAAATTAGGGAACCCATCACATTAAGAGAACTATAGAAAGCTATTTCCAAGCTTAAGACAAAGTAACCCAGCCAAGATGAAATTAGCAATGAAATGTTTCTCAGTCTGAACACTGCAAACAACTAACCATGAGTATAATGATCAGTAAAAGTGAACTGCTACACTGAATACGATGAAAGAACACTACCCAAAAAATTTTTTGATACATGCCAGAACAGATGGATCAACAACAAAAGCTGTCAAGAATGGAGGAGCTAGTATTTCATCATATCTCAAAAACACATGTGAAATAAGAAGTATTTCCACTGACAAATTCTGCTCTTATTATACAGATGAGGAACAAGCACTTGAACTAACTGCAAAAATGATTTATAACAATAGTTCTGACTACCATCAGGTAGTCATCTTCACAGATGCACTATCTGTGCTACAAGCTCTCAAGGGTGGCAAACTCTCGCACCTGAGGACTGAACTAAACAAAGTAGCTGCCAGAAAGGGAACCATACGTCACTGGCTACCATTTCATTGTGGTGAACAGGGGAATGAGAAGGCAGATAGGCTTGCAAAAAGGGAGGGGGGGTTATGAATAAGAAGACATTAAAATCACATACATCGAGTGGTTTGCGTGGGTCTGTGTGTATGGCAAGGACAAGAATAGCACCACTGCCTCTCAGAGAGCATGTCGAAAGAGGCGACTTGGCTTGGCTTCGTTCGCTCTCAATCTCCCGCTACCAAACCCTGAAAGGGCTTCAGTAGCAGAACGTAGTCCAGAAAACGGAATGCGTTGTGTCTTAGTTTACAGCTTGACTGCGATATTTGCACCTTTCGGTCCAACACTTCCGACTTCAGCAAGTATTTTTTGAGTACCGGGTTAGCATTCCCTCTTCAATCCCTTCTCCTGAGCCAGTCTGCCCTGCTGCAGCCTGTTATCTAGGACCACCGCGTGGAGGTGTAGAAGGGTCTTGGCAGCTCTGGTTCGCTGGCCCTGACGCTAGCAGTCAGCTATGGGTCGCTGACCACTGCAGCTCATGCGCTGAAAGAGGCAACTAACTATGTGACATGACATAACACTGGCCATGGTTAAGTGGTTTGTTAAGACAGCATAGATGGCGCCTAACAGACTGCGAAGCTACTTTGCTTTAGTGTTTGAGTCTATTAGATGGACTCGTACATCAGTTAACCACCCTCAATAGCAGAGTGATAAGCTGCTCAAGCCTAGCCTGCTAAGCAGGAAATCCTCATCATGGCTACATCCATCTCACACTGGGGTTGGACCTGCACAGCAATAAATCCAATATTAGGTATTAGACAGAAATGTTTTTTTAACTTAACTTCAACGTTTTTATACTGGTTTAGAAGACTCATCAGAGTCTGTATACAACCAGTTACATTTGCATTACCTTGCTCTAAAAGCTATAGGCATCCAATCTATTCTTAAATGCATTAACTGTCCTCCACTACCTCCTGTGGCAATGCATTCCAATCATTCACCACTCTCTGACAAAAAAAATATATTTTCTAATATACAATCTGGACCTTTCTTTAGTTAATTTGTATGTGTCCTCTCGTTCTCGTTGGAGGTTGTATTTTGAAAAACTTGTTATAGTCTAATTTAATCTTTCTTGTGATTATCTTGTAAACTTGTATTAAATCACCTCAAATTCTTCTCTTTTCTAGATACTGAAGGCCAGTTTTTCTGAGGCTTTTCTAATGCTATGGGTTAATTTACTTCACTAATTATCTGATAATCTATTTCTTACAGTGATTGAAACGGTAGTGAATGAGCTGACAGCAGCCATCGACCGATAGCTGGCTTTTTATATCAGGGTCAGAGAATCATAGCTGACCAAGAGCCTATTCTGCCTCCAAGTGCCGGCCGTGGATACAAACTGCACCTATGCAGCCTGACCGAGAGAATAAGAATCAATGAAGGAAGGAAAATCATTTTCAAAAACTTTCAACGTCCTTTTCAGGACAAACACTGAAGAAGAGAAAACAATTTATTTTTAGAACTTTTAATGTTATCAAGCATGCTGTAAAGGTTGACTAAGGAGAGTTGAGCATCACGGTGCAAAACGAACTGCTGAAGAAAAGACCACTGCAAGAGCACATACAAGTTCTTTGATACAGTCTGCTGTAAGATAGTCACCCTATACTTTGTATAGATCAAATAGAAGATAGTAAGACTTGTAAGTACTTAGTAAGAGCCATACATTTTTTCTTCCCCCCCCCATACCCTACAAAAAACCATAGCCCATCTAATTCATTTACAATTGTGTTCTCTAGTAGGGTTTCTAAGAGCCTGGTGCAAAGTTTGTCATCTGGTGCAACTTGACATGTATGGATGAGTTAAGAAATACAAGTGATCTAGAATGTCTGAAACACACTGAGAACAAGCTGATAATGGAAACTTGCAGCAATGTAGACAAAGATAGTTGTTAATATTTGACAAGTCCAGCAATATCTCTTTCATCTTCATCCAAGTTGGGGTCCACTTCCCGTGGTGCAATTCTCTCATTTACAATGGCTAAAGGGGCTGATTGTGGAGGAGGAATTCTTCCAGATGACCCAGAGACAGAAGGACCATCTGCAGTAAACATTTCTCCAAACTCAGGATCAGAGCTTGATTCGTATCTTGGTCCATGAATGGGATGAATAATTGGGTCCCCGTGGAGACTGTCATAGATTGGATTGCTGAAGTTTGTTGGCTGGACGCTTGATTTCTGTGGAGGATTGAACATTTAAGCTCAGTAACATGTAAATAGTGACATAAATATGTGTCAGTAATACATAAACACAAACATATAGAACACTTATGACTAAAAAGTCTTCATTCAAGGGTATAAATAAGAATGTCTAACCAGTCTAAGCAATTATAATGGTAACAGGTAAGGAAATGTACTTATTCAATATGACCTTATCGTATGCAAATACTTCTTTGTACGCTTTCAGATGTCAACTTGAATATATTTAATGAAAGCAGTTATTGATTATCATCTTCATAGTGCTTACCCAAGAATGGAACTGCTAGTGGCCATTTCTGCTTTCCCAATTCTTAATATTTTGTCACTTTTGTAGCAGATGTTCTGTGGGTCATTAGTAGTTCCCTATGGAACTCAGCAGATATCTTCCATGAATATAAAAAACTGCTCAACATACATTTAACCTCAGTCCTAACACTAGTTCTACCTTATGGTTAAAAAACATGACATACAACTAAGAACATCACAACTACACTGCAGACTGTCACTAACAGATGTTTCTTCTTCTTCTTTGTACGCTGTCAAACATCAACCTGTATTTGCTTGAAGAAAGCAACGGTCATCCTGAGGCTGTCGACACTGCAATAGAGCTTGTCTAGTGTTGCCACTGGTGATGGCTACATGTGCTTTCTCTGGTCCTCGTATGTCAGGCAGTTTTGCAGCAGATGTTCAGCGGACATTTTCCCGGTACCACAAGTGCATTCGTCAGTGCCATCTATCTTCAGTTTATTGAATAGGTGGTACCTCAGTCTGTTGTGGCCTGTGCGGAGTCTGAAGACCACGACCTGCTCTCTTCTGTTCAGCTGGTAATAGGCATCATTTTTTGTGTAGCCAGTATGTTCTGTTTCCCATTTGGCCATGTATCTGGCCCTAAATAAGCCTTTTGGACTCTTCGTTGGTCACACTAGAATCTGGTTGTGGTAGTCTTGCACCTTTTTTTGCCAGTCTGTCTGCCTCCTCATTGCCTTGGATGTTACAGTGGGATGGAACCCACTGTACCACTACTCTTTTTGGTGCGGACTGCTGGCATAGTTGACAGACTACTGCTCTTAAATCATTAAGTTCAGTATTTTTCTGGCTTTTTAGTGCTGTGACTATGGCCAGGGCATCTGTAAACAGGACTATCTGGCTTTCATTGTTTCACCTGTCAGCATTGCTTCTACTGCAGCCCTCAGTGCCTCTGCCTCCGCTCTAACAGATGTTTCCATTACATACTTTGTACCAAATCGTTTGCAATAATAACAAGCTTAAACTGTAGAATAGAATAGGAAAGAAACACAAAAGAAGCTGGATATAAACTTTCAATGAACAAACCAAGCCGACAGGAAGTAAACTAACAATATAAGGAGATATGAACTAGAATGGATGGGACAGAAGAGCACCTGATGAACACAAGTGGAACAGGAAGCTACGGAATATGGTGTATTATGTGCAGAACTTAAAAAGACAGCTCAATTTTATGAACTAGTGGTAAGTGATCGAGGCAGCTCTATATTTTTAAGACACCAAAAAAGATAAATAGTAGTACGTATGGAACACAAACTACAAGTCACATGTTAACAAAGTCATCAAATGTGTTCGAACTTTATTTACCGGTTGCATCTCTGACTGTCCCTGTGAGTCAGAATTGACCTCAGACACGCCAAGCTTCACTTTCCCTCCTCCCTGGAAGGACACAGTTGGTGATAATGTCTTGGACTTGCTGATGAACTTTTTGAAATCAAAGCCCACACTGAAATAATGTGAGTTTCTAGTTACTGTAGTTTAATTTGTAAAAAGATGTAACAATTTATATAATTAAATACTGCATGAATTCATAAAGTCAATCCAATCAATTAAAACTTTTCTTCTCTTCAAGAGTTCAACAAATACATGCCAAGCTGACTTAACTTAACGTCTTTATACTGGTTTAGAAGACTCTGCAGAGTCTGTATACAACCAGTTTCATTTACATCACCTTGCTCTAAAAGATATGCGCATCCAATTTATTCTTAAATGCATTAACTGTCCCTGCCTCCACTACCTCCCTTGGCAATGCATTCCAAGCAGACACCACTCTCTGACTAAAAATATATTTCTCAATAACCTGGACATCTCTTTAGTCAATTTGTAGCTGTGCCCTCTTGTTATTGTGGGTGGTTGTATTTTAAAAAACTTGTTATAGTCTAATTTATCCCTTCCTCTGATCAACTTGTATCAAATCACCACAAATTCTTCTCTCTTCTAGACATGTAGGCCGGTTTTTCTGAGTCTTTACTCATAACTGTAATTCTGGAATCTCACTATCAGTTTTGTCACTCTTTTTTGTATTCTTTCCAGCATGTTTATATCCCCTCTATGATAAGGACTCCATACCTGTACACAGTACTCCAATCTAGGTCTAACTAAAGCTTTATACAGTTTGACGATCACTTCATTGCTCCTATGTTTAATATTTCTTTTTATCATACCTAACATTGCATTTACTTTTTTCACTGTTACCTGAACTTGCTCACTCACCTTACCTGTATGATCTATTATAACCCCTGTTGTTTCTATGAAACAGGGTTTTTCTCTGTATATTATATTCAGGGCAGTTCTGTAGTATTTGTTTTGCATTCTGGAGTGCCTGGTATTCCATAATGAGAAGATACCCACTGCATGACAATCTTGCGTGGGTTATTTAGTTCAGACAGTAGACCTAGCATTTTCCAAGACTTCAGTGTTTGGAGTGCTGATTTTGCATCTGTCAGAAATACTATAGGTTGTGGACCAAGATTGGTATTCAACAGTTTCTCAATTGCCACCTTGATTTCTACATCATAAGAATGACAAAATACCCTAATTAGTTCTCTGACTGTATCCCTAATGTCGTATGTGTATTATATGTATACTCCCGCTTCACCATTCTTTACTGCATTCTGTGCTGACCCATCTGTGTATTCTCTGATCCAGAGGTCTTGTGGGTATCCTTCATCCAGGAAACTGAGAGTAACCTGCCTATGTTGCACACTACATTCTATTCATCTTTGTCTAGTATTCCTTTCACTTTTGTTTGGATACATACTGGCAGTCCATGCTCCTCTCTCCAACGGGTTTGTTCTGACACATGCTTTTAGAGGGATGTCAACTTCAGATAAATATGTAGTTTGTCTACAGAGTTGTTTGGCCTGGTGCATAAAATTGCTTCTTTTCAGTCATACCATTGCTAAATTTTGGAATCTATCCTTCATTGGACAACATGGCATGTATAGGAATTTCTGCCTGTGTTGGTACCTTCATGTCTCTGCATTCTGTTAGTGGTTATATCAGTAAAAAATAATGAATAGTTCTAAGAATATGTGTGAACTGGTCCATATTGTCATAAATAATAATGGCAAGATACTCTGTGTGGTTTGCATGCAGGTCAGGTAATGGCAGTTTGCAATGAGTACACTGTTAAGAGACACTACAGTACATCTCATGAAAACCAGTTGATAAAATAAGAGGGAGTTGCTAGAGCTGCAGTTTTTCAGGCCTATAAGAAAACCAGGGAGCCGCGTAGCGCAGTGGTTAGCGCGCTGGCTTCGCATCTGAGTGGTCCTGGGTTCATTCCCCAGTTGTAATGTTTTTTTCAGACCGCAATGGCTCCCGGGTCGTCCCAGCCTTAAATGGGTACCGGTTCAGTCCGGGAAGTAAAAGCGGCGAGGGAGAGGAGATGGCTACCGCCCTCTTATAGCCGAGCCTTTGAAATGTGAGATCGCTAACACCTCACACCCCTACGGCAGTAATGCTATGGGATCCTTTTTTTTTTTTTAAATAAGAAAACCATAAAATGTCAAACAGGTTTGTTTGCCCAGAGTAAGTCGATTATTCTAAGAAATAAGCGTGTGGCCCTAGACTTAACTTGTCTAAGAAAATCTGGCCATCAGCAATTCTGAAGTTTTACCAGCTTGGATTAGGATAACTGTTGAAACGTGGGTTTGAATTCCAGTAATGCCTAGATTTTTATTTAATCATGGGCGAAATAAAAAACCAAAAGCATGGAGATTTATTAATTATTTAATCTATTTGTTCCAAGTGAAGCATAGGTTTCCCACTACAGGGGGCCTCCTTTCAGGAAGCCTGCGAAAGAGCATTTACAGTGGTGATGTCATTGCAATGGTTTTAAATGATGAGGTTTTACTAATCCCATGCACAGCCCTTTTTAGTAACTTTTGTGACACACTTGGAAGGTGACAGTGGTCCTACTTTTTTCAATTTGAGTTACCACTCGGATGAAGGTATGAAGAAGTAAAGACAAATCTGTGTTTTCACTTACCCTCTTTTTCTGAGAATGAGTACAACTACTACAACGATGAGGATGGCCAACAGGCCTATAATAATAGGTGCTGTTATTGCAACATGATCTGGGAAACAGAAATACATTTTTTCCCTTCTGACATTTTCTATTAAAAACAAATATGCATTCTCACATTTCTCATAAAAAATATGAAAAAAAATTATACCCTAAAGATATGGAAATATGGCAATCTTATTTGCTTTACTGTAGATTAAAATTTTCAGTTTATACATGATAATGTGGATATTTCACATTTCAGACTTATTTGTGGTTGACATTTCATATTCTGAACTTTTGTATGGACATTTCAAAATTCAGACTTGCGCAAGTGGACATTTCACATCTCAGACTTATTTGCGGTTGACATTTCATATTCTGGACTTTGTATAGACATTTCATAATTCAGACTTGCACAAGTGGACATTTCACATTCTAAACATGTCTGTGTTGACATTTCATATTCTATGTATATTCTATTTCATATTCGTGCAATGACGTTGATTTTTCGACTTGATGAGTCATGTCACAAAAAATACTTCTTAAAATCGTATGTATGGGAAGGAATTAAAGGAAAGATTAACCAAGAGGTCAGTATGGAGCAGTTTGGTTTCAAGCAGAACAGCGGAACAAGATAAGGGATTTTCTGTATAAGAATGATTGTAGAAAAATGCATAGAGATGCAAAAGGACGTATATGCTTGCTTCATTGATTACACTAAAGTGTTAGATAATGTGAAGCATGAATAGTTAAAAAGATGTCTAAAGAATATTAATCTGGATGGTAAGGATATCAAACTTATCACAAACTTGTATTGGGATAAATCTTAATTTTCGAGAACCAGATACGAAACATCACCGAGCATAACTATTAAAAAAGGAGTTGGACAGGAGTGTGTGCTCTCCCCTTGCTTGTTTAATGTATACACAGAGCAGATTTTCAAAGACATAATTTTTTTAATTTTGGTGCGTTCGCCTTATTTTTCTAATCCCAAGGCGGTGTGCGTTGCACTGTGTTTTTATTTTGCGCCTGTCGGCCCAGTGCATCCGACTTCAGCATGCATTTTCTGTAAGGGTCTGCTTCCTCCTGCATTTTCTAAGGGTTTGCTTCCCTGGGGTAACGGCCGGTGCTGTGATGGGGATCGAACCCAGCACCTTTGGGTTGTGAGCCGTGCCACTTAACCACTAGGCCACGCCGTCCCCTCAAAGACATAAATGACAAGCCTGAATTGAATATGGGAGGATGTAGTGTCAATAGTGTCAGATCTACTGACGATTCAATGTTAATGGCAGAGGATCCATTACATCTGCAGAACTTAATGGATAAGATAACCAATAAAACTCACCAATATGGGTTGGGAATCAACATAAAAAGGACAAAAGTTATGGTGCTAACCGAACCTAAAAGTGGTACAATGGAATGCAGAGCGCGTGAAAAACAAGAAACCCGAACTGCAAGAATTTCTCAAGGAAAACAAAATAGACATCATTTGTATTCAGGAAACACACCTAAAAGAAACTCCAAAATTTTCCATCAGAGGATATGAATGTTTCCGCCAAGATAGGGAAAAAAGATCCAAAGGAGGAATAATAACACTAGCAAAAAATTCTATACCAGCAGTAGAAACAAATAGATCTGGACCAGATGAATTAGAATACATCACAGTAAAGATAATCCTACCCAGTGGAGACTCAATGATAACAAACTGCTATAGTCCACCAGCTACAGCTATGGCAATACACAAAGTCAAAATAGAAGAATCGAGACACCTCATAGTGGGAGATTTTAAAAGTCACTCCCCAAGCTGGGGCTACGAAACAATGGACCAGAGAGGCGAGGAGGTAGAAGATTGGATGATAGAAAACAAACTCATCCTAATAAATAGGCCAGACGATAGGCACACATATTACTCTAGAATATGTAAAAAAATTAGTACTCTAGACCTTGCGATGGCAACGGACGACCTTCACCGACTAATAGCAAGAACAGACAACAGCCAACTGGGTGGGAGCGACCATGTCCCAATAACTTTAGAAATATGCAACATGAGACAAACAGAGATAACAGATATGCACCCAAGTTGGAATTTTAAAAGAGCAAACTGGACCCTATTTAGAGAAAATGTAAATAAACTCTGTCAAGATATATCCCATGCCAAAAATTTAAATAAAAAGGTTACCATCATGACGGAGGCTATCATCCAGGCAGCAAAGAAATCAATTCCACGTGGAAAACGGAAAAATTATAAACCCTATTAGAGCAATAAACTAGGGAAAATGCACAAGGAACTATGTGAGGCAAGAGATACCATGAAAATAAATCCTTCCCCAGAAAACATAGGGAAACACAGCAACATTAAAAACACATTCATCGAGCAAAAGAAGGAGGAGATCCAAAGAAGTTGGCATGAAAAGACTGAAAGTCTCAACATGGACAGGGATACAAGTAAACTCTGGAACCTGACAAGAGCCTTAAATGAGGAAACCAGAGGGAGCCATGGGAAGACAGTCATTAACAAAATTGAGAAACATCATACAGGAAAAATGGCAGCAAATATCCTAGCTGAATTTTTCAGAGATGAGAGTACCACAACATTGACACGAAAACGCAAACTAGAAGTCAAAAAAGAGATAAAAGAGAACCTGAAGACACAGAATGCGGATCCCTGCATGAAGTCATCATTCAAAATGATAGAGTTAAACACTGCTATCCAGAAACTGAAAAACAAGAAAGCTCCAGGAATAGATGGCATCACAAATGAAATTATTAAAAACCTAGACCAAGGGTCAAAAAGAAAACTCCTGAAAATTTTCAATCAATCATGGAGCACAGGTAAGATCCCAGACCAGTGGCGGGAGGCTATCATTATCCCCATCAAAAAACCAAAAAAGGACAAGACAAGCAAGGAAAGCTATAGGCCAATAAGCCTGCTCAGCTGTGTTGGAAAAGTCATGGAAGAAATGGTAAACACAAGACTAATAAAACATCTGGAAAAAAACCATCTTCTACTCAATTCACAGTCAGCCTTTAGGAAAAACCGCAACACAGAATACCAACTAGTGTACCTAACCCAAGAAATGGAAAATGCATTCCAAGGTAAGGAAAAAGTACTTGCAGTCTTTGTGGATATGGCAAAAGCTTTTGACAAGGTATGGAGAGGACTCCTCCTCCTAAAACCATTAAACAACAAAATAGAATGGAGAATGTACAGCTTGATACAAGACTTCCTCCGATACAGAACAGAAAGAGTCAAATTAGATGGATCACTGAGCCATAGAATAACTCTCTAACAAGGCGTACCCCAGGGAGGAGTCATCTCTCCTACCCTCTTTATCCTGTTCATAAACGACATAGCGAGAAACTCCCAAAGAAAGTATCCAGTGCCCTACACACTGACAACTTCGCAATGTGGAGTGCTGCAGAAAAACTACCAACAGCTGAAAATAGAATGCAGACAGCACTGGTCAGGTCAGGTCATCCTGTAACCGGTGAGGTCGTTGGGGCACACATGAAGACATCCTTACAACTCCACGCCATCCCTCTCTGTCAGATGCCGCTGCCTGTGACAGTACTAGACACTGTTGGAAAATGGGTTACAGATTGGGGATTGCAGATTAACATCTCAAAGACAGTTACAACATGTGTCTCACTGTCCAAAACCAAGGAAGTAACAAAACTTATTCTAAATGGCAAAGAGATTGTACAAGAAAATACCCCTGTGTATCTCAGAGTTAAAATGGACAAGAGACTCACATGGAGGGAACACATATAGGAGATAGAACAAAAAAGCAACCAGAAAACTATCCCTCATGAAGTAACAGGCCGGAACATGCTGGGGTGCAAATAGCAACATTCTCAAAAATGTATACACTGGCACAGTCAGGCCAGTACTTGAATACGGCATGATAGCCCGGACCACAGCATCAAAAACAAACACGAAACGCCTAACCAAAATTAAAAATTCAGGCTTAAGGATAATAACAGGAGGAATGAAGACTACACCAATCCAGAAAATGGAAACATACACAAATATAAGACCCCTAAATACTAGACGAGAGGAAAGAGTGCTGACACATAGTGAAATGATGCTACGCATGCCTGATCATCTCATACATATCAAACTAAAACACCCAGTTAAAAATAGGCTCAAGAGAACCAGCTTTATCCATATTTCAAATCACCTACACCGTATGACGTACGAAGAGTCAAAACGGCTTATCAAAGCCAGATACATGACCAAATGGGAAACTGAACATACTGGTTACACCAAAAACGATGCCTATTACCAGTTGAACCGAAGAGAGCAGGTCGTTGTCTTCAGACTTCGCACTGGCCACAACAGACTGAGGTACCACCTATTCAACAAATTGAAGATAGGGTGTACCGACGAATGCCCGTGCGGTACTGGTAAAATGACCACTGAACATCTGCTGCAGAACTGCCCGACATACGAGGATCAGAGAGAGCAGATGTGACCATTGCCAGTGGAACTGCAAGACAAGCTCTATGGCAGTGGCGAGAGCCTCAGGATGACCGCCGCTTTTTTCGAAAAAATAATGGTTACTGTCTGACTGTGTACGCAGAAGAAGAAGAAGAAATCACCTACACCAAAAATATGAAGAACTAATTCCCAACCAACCTACAGAAATAGAAATGCTTATTAACTATGAAGAGCCAAGCTGCAACATAAACAACATCAAAATAAGTACAGAGATCCCAGGAATAAGAAGAAAAGACCAACACAGTGTCCATGAGCTGAAAATTTTAGCACAAACAATGATTGAGGAGAAATATAATACCAAGGAATGGACACAGGTGTACACAGATGGTTCAGCAGAGGGGGCAGGCCGAAACGGGGGAGGAGGCATATTCATAAGACACAAAAGAGGAAATATAACAGAAGAGGCCCTCCCAACAGGAAAGTTGTCCACAAACCTTAGAGCAGAATCGATGGCCCTCCTGCGAGCACTGAATATACTTCAAACAGAAAGGCAACCTCCAACAAAAATAGCTGTATTCACGAACTGCAGAGAACTATAAGAGACAATACAAAAAACAAACCACTGTTATCAAAGATCAGAGCAGAACTCGGAAAACTACAGAGATCCTCAACAATAGCGCTGCAGTGGCTACCTTCCCATTGCGGAATCACGGGAAACGAGAGAGCTGATGCTCTGACAAAAGAGGGCAGCAAAAAGGCACAATTTAATCATCGAGTACCATACAGAGAAATCAAGAACATTATCAGAAATCAGTATACACACCAATGGAGAGAAGACAGAAACATAAGCAGTACACCAGACCCAATTCACCAACTCAAAAGAAATCAACAAACTACCTTATTTTGCCTGAGAACTGGACACTGCAGACTACTAGAACATCTTTACAGACTGAAGATCTCACACACCGATGAGTGCCCATGTGGAACAGGATGACAGAACCCTGAGCATATTCTACAAGAATGCCCAATCTATAGGGAAATGAGATGCCAGACCTGGCCAGAGAGTGCGGAGCTGAGACAAAAGCTGTGGGGCAACCGCTCTGACCTGGTGAAGACTACAGACTTCATCATGACGACTGGCCTGCAGATATAGCATGACCAGAAGATCCTAAACGCAAAGAAAGAAAGAAGATGGTGCTCACCAAAAAGAAATAAAGTCCAAAAGCTTTCATCCACATACAAGGAGAAATTTTGGAACAAGTGTCAAGCTATGTATACCTTGGCCAACTAATTTCAGCTGATGGCAAATGGCGAAAGAGAGATCGTTAAAATAATTGCAATGGCCAAAAATACATTTAGCAGCATAAGAGATACACTTCTGTCAAAGCAGATAGATATAAAAAATTAGAATAATAAAATACTATGTGCATTCAGTTTTATTGTATGGAGTAGAAACCTGGACCTTGACAAAGAAAATAGAGAAGCGTATTGAGGCCTTTGAAATGTGGGTATTCAGAAGACTTGGACGAGTTTCTTGGAAAGATCGGAAAACCAATAATGAGGTTCTGGAACAACTCCAGGTGGAATAGACACTTCTGAAGAAAATAAAAAGCAGAAAAATTAATTTTTGTCATATCAAGCGCCATGAGAGTCTGCTAAAGGTTATTTTGGAGGGCAGAGTAGAGAGCAAGAGAGCGACAGAGGTACAGATGGACAGACAACATCAGGATGCGATTGGGACACAGTTTGACTGCATGTACCAGCCTGGCATGAAACAGAAACAGATAGAGATCCATTATTGTCTACTTCAATTTCAGAGATGGCACTTAATGATGATTCTAGACTTTGTGTTGATATTTCTTCTTCGGCATTTGTCACGAAAAGAATATTTGTGACGTGTTGTAGTTTACAGCTAGACTGCGATATCTGGGCCTTTTGGCAAGACAATTCAGATTACAACATGTGACAAAAGTTTGCCTTTCCTCTTTGATCTCTAATCTCTTAGCCAGGCTGCTTGGTTACAGTCTGTTTTGAGGGCCATCACCTTGGAGGTGGAATAGGGTCTTGATTAGTTATAGGTCGCAAAGCAGCCGGCTATGAGTCGCTGCTGCCTCTTGGGTTCTGTGTTGATATTTAATATTCTAAACGTTTGTGTTGTTATTTCAAATTCTAGACTTTATGTCAAGATTTCATATTCTAGACTTTATGTCAAGATTTCATATTCTAGACTTGTTTGTATTGAGATTTCACATTCTAGAATTGTTTGTGTTGGCATTTCAAATTCTAGACTTTGTGTTGATATTTCACATTTGAAACTAGTTTGACATTTCAAATCCTACATTTTTTCACATTTGTATTTCACAGCCTAGATTTGATTAAATTAATTTTTACATAATTCTAAGCAGCATATATTCTTCAATAATCAGCACACACCAACTTCATTATGTGCTCTACATTTGTCTGCCTTAGTGCCTATTTACCATTGATACAGAATGACAGCTGAGTAGCTCTCTTTGTTCATCATTCATTATCAAGTGCCGTCTCCACAACGTTTATTGACAGTAATGGATCTCCATCTGTCTCTGTCTCGCGCCATGCTGGTACACGCAGTCAAACTGTGTCTACCTCTGTCACCCTTTGGCTATCTTGTCCTTTACTCTGCCCTATAAAATAACCTTTAGCAAACTGTCGTGGCATTTGACATGTCCAAAATATTATATTTTTCTTATTTTTTTCCTTCAGCAGTGTCTGTTCCACCTGGAGTTGTTCCAGAACATCATTATTGATTTTCCTATCTTTCCAAGAAACTTGTCCAAGTCTTCTGAATACCCATATCTCAAAGGCTTCAATATGCTTCTACATTTTTTTTGTCAGGGTCCAGGTTTCTACTTCATACAATAAAACTGAACGCACATATCATTTAATAATTCTAATTTTTAAAATCTGAGATATATGCTTTGACAGAAGTGTATCTCTTATGTTGTTTAATGTATTTTTCGCCTTTGCAATTTTTTTTAATGATCTCTCTTTTGCATTTGCCATCACCTGAAATGAGTTGGCCAAGATTTGTTAGACATTTTCATTTGTGTTACTCTTTTTCACTGATGAAGGTTTTTTGGTCACAATGTAGGTTTCGTTTACATTCTTGTTCTGTCGTTGTATCTGAGTCATACCTGTCTATGTTTTTATACTTTTTATTTTGATGTTCAGTACAACTGCAGAGTCACTATAATTTTTTTGGTTCTATATTTCAACACTTATTATTCACTACCTCTCTCTGGCTTTTGTTTGCATTCACTAAATACTATCATCAATGTCTTACCACCAATAAAAGTAGATGCAGAACTGTTGAATCCTCCTCCTGTTCCATTTGTATGAGGGATCAGAGTGGGACTACCATCAATATGCTCACAGTAATCTCCATAGAAACCTAAATGAGAATGAAAATGCAGACTTGCTAATGGTTAACAGGAATACAGAACAAATATAGCACACTGAAATGGTTGATCAGTCAGTGATTTAGTTTTTAGTTTAGTTGAAGGAACTGTCGTCATTGCACATGGTTTAACCCATAAGTGCTCTGTTCTTCTCTATATTTGTTAAGAATCTCAGCACAATGCATGAAGTCCATAGCACCGGTGAGGATCCCGTAACAAATTGGGTAGATTTTTAACATAATTTTGAATTTTGCCCAGACAATGGTCGTAAAGCCTACTCTTTTCAATTTCCAACTACCAAGGGATTTTTAACGTGCGCGACACTGCACACAGGGGCGTCAAATTTACCCAGAGATCAGGGGAAATACCAGAAAGTCCATGTTAAAAAATTCTGGACTTCACCGTGATTTGAACCCGCGACCTCCAGCATCAGAGGCCAATGTCTTACCTCGAGACCACTCAGTGATTATAAGCATTTATCTTTGCAAATGGACAGCCATCAATTATTCCAGTACTAAAATATTCCTATATCTGAAGTGCTCCACTGTTTAGGTGTCTAAAGCAGTCAGCTGTCTGGTCTAAAGTGCTAGTCTGTCTATTCTTCAGTAGTCAGCAGTCTAGTCTAAAGTAGTCAACTGTCTAATAATAATAGTAATACTAACAATTGTCAATCGCAAACAAAGATAAAAAGTAAAACATCAAAATCTGTGGAGAATCATAAAGGAAATGGGGTTTCCTTGCATATAGTCCATCTCATTGAAACATTATACCAAGATCAACAAATGCTGTTCAAGTATCTGGGCAAAATCAGATTGGTTTGCAGTACAAAAGGGAGTCTGACTGGGATGTATCCTCTCACCTTATCTGTACAACATATATGCAAAATGTATAATGAGAAATGTTTGAGAAGACGAGAACATTGAAAGTTTTGACCCATTTACGATTGGGGAGTACGAGATTCCAGAGTTACGATACCCAGATGACACAGTGATACTATCAAGAAGTGCAGAAGGGCTAGAGCAGCTACTTTCAGCCGTTAATGGACATAGTAAAGATCAAAACCTGTTCATAAACATAAATAAAACAAAGATAATGACCACCCACAAAACAATGTCAGCATAAATTTACAGTGGGTGGTGAGGAAATAGATCAGGTGGTCAGCTGTCTAGTCTAAAGTAGTCAGCAGTCTAATCTTCTTAAGTGGTTAGTCAACCTAGCTGAAGTGGTCAACTGTCTAATCTGAAGTGGTTAGTCAACCTAGGTGAAGTGGTAAACTGTCTAATATGAAGTGGTTAGTTCTTCTAGCTGAAGTGGTAAACTGTCTAATCTGAGTGGTTAGTCAACTTAGCTGAAGTGGTAAACTGTCTAGTCTTAAGTGGTTAGTCCTTCTAGCTGAAGAGGTCAGTTGTTTAGTCTGAAGTCCTGCCAAAGAGGGTTGTGTCAGACCAAAAGGTGCAAATATCACAGTAAAGATGTAAACTAGCAACATTCGCATTCCCTTCTCTGAACTACATCCTACTATCTGCAAAGCCCTCTTGAGGGCTTGGTAGCGAGAGATTGAGAACAAACGCAGAAGAAGAAGAAATAGTCTGAAGTGGTTAGTCATCCTAACTGAAGTGGTCTGTTCAATAAAGTGATTTGTAGTCCCGGATGAAGTTGTCAGCTGTCTAGTCTGATGTGATTACTCATCCTATCTGAAGTGGTCAATTATCTAGTCTGAAGTGGTCAGCTGATTCAAGTATTAAGTGGTTGGTTATCCTGGCTGAAATGGTCACCTGTCCAGTTTGAAGTGGTCAGTTGTTTAGTCTGAAGTGGTCAACTGTCTAGTCTTAAGTGGATTTTGTCTGTAAACCCTTATTTGTGCATGGTCACATAGCAATGAAATTGTTCAGCTTCTTAGAAGACCTCACTTATGTATGGACTTCTAGCCCATGCACAGCTTTTCTTTAATGAAGAGCTTGCCAATTCATAAGTATTTATGTTTTTCGTGAATTTTTGTTGTGATTTTCTAAATGATGCAATTTTTACATCAAAAGAGCTGAAAGATGGCTTATTATTTATATCATGAATCTGAATTAGACATGGATATAGATACAAATATGATTTAAACTCTGACATTGAAATAGATGAAAGTTAAAGTAGTAATGCTGTTGATGGGATAACGCAACAATTTGAATACATGTTATATAAATATGAATGAATTTTATTTTGATAAAAGTGTTTAGCAAATGGAGTAGCTGCTTTTTCTTTGGATATTTAGACACAAATCTAATAAATTTGACAGGACTGTAAATGAAGAGTCATTTTGGTATATTAATCTCAGTTTATCTAGAGTATCCCTCTTGAAAATTATTTGGCACGTTTCCAATTATTGATAGGAATTTGTACATCTCATGGAACAGTGTATGTGCAGGACTTGCCACAAGCAGAACTCTCAGCAAGCGAGTGACACTGATTATGTCACATCTGGCATTGCGTGTGCTTCAATAGTCAGCAACTCTCAGTTGTGGGGTGTGATAAAGGCAGGCAGTATAGCAAACCTTGACAACTGTCTCATCTATGATTTCTCTCCCTCAACGAGAGACCTATCTATACTAGCACCTGCACCCACAGACTATATTTGAGCAGCTTTTTGTTTTATTTTAGTTCTCTACACTTTATCAAAACTTTCTCCATGTATATGTACTTTCAAAAAAATTGGAGGGGGTGAAAGTGGATAAATGTCTAGGTCAAGATGGTATTCATCCAAAATTGCTGTTTGAAATTAGAGACCAAATAGTATAACCATTGGCTATATTATGTTCTCAATCTCTTGGACAAGAGATTGTTCCACGGGATTGGAAAGATGCGGGAGTGATCCCCTTATTCAAAAAGGACAAAAAAGCAGATCCAGCAAACTATAGACCTGTGAGCTTAATGAGCATAGTCTGTAAATTGTTGGAGTCAATAATCAAAGAAAACTTTGTAATGCATTTAGACAAATTTAATCTAATTAGAAATAGTCAGCATGGGTTTACCAGAGGGAGATCATGCTTAACAAATCTATTAGAATTCATGGAGGAAGTTACCAAAATGTTAGATAAAGGGGAGCCAGTGGATGTTATTTATCTGGATTTTGCAAAGGCCTTTGATAGAGTACCTCATCAAAGATTATTTAGAAAGTTAAAATCACATGGAATAGGTGGGGAAGCTGCCAAATGGATTGAAAATTGGTTAACGGGATGAAGGCAGAGGGTGGGTATAAATAAGGAGTACTCTAAGTGGTGTGAAGTGAAAAGTGGAGTGGCACAGGGCTCGGTTTTGGGACCAATTTTATTCTTGATATATATAAATTATTTGGACATAGGTATGGGATCCATTATTGCAAAATTTGCTGATGACACAAAACTATGCAGTAGTGTCTCATCTAAAGCGGAAGTGGATATATTGAGGTCGGATTTAGATAAAATTCGAGAATGGTCTGTAATCTGGCAAATGGAGTTTAATGTAGATAAATGTACAGTCATGCACATGGGTAGATCCAATATGGAACATAATTACAGAATGGGAGAGAACAATATTAGAAAGATAGATAAAGAAAGGGACTTAGGGGTTATAATAGATCATACATGTAAGGTGAGGGAGCAAGTTCAGGTAGCAGTAAAAAAGGCAAATGCAATGTTAGGGATGATAAAAAGAAATATTAAACATAGTGGCAAGGAAGTGATAGTCAAACTGTATAAAGCATTAGTTAGACCTAGATTGGAGTACTGTGTACAGGTGTGGAGTCCTGATCAGAGAGGGGATATAGACATGCTGCAGAGAATACAAAAAAGAGCGACAAAGCTGATAGTAGGATTCCAGAATTACAGTTATGAGGAAAGATTTTAAAAAACCGGCTTACAGTGTCTGGAAGAGAGAAGAATTCGTGGTGACTTAATACAGGTGTATAAGATGATCAGAGGAATGGATAAGTTAGACTATAACAAGTTTTTTAAAATACAACCACCAACAAAAACAAAAGGGCACCGCTACAAGTTGACTAAGGAGAGGTCCAGATTAGATATTAGGAAGTATTTTTTTAGCCAGAGAGTTGTGAATGCTTGGAATGCATTGCCAAGTGAGGTGGCGGAGGCTGGGATGGTTAATGCATTTAAGAATAGATTGGATGCGTACAGCTTCTAGAGCAAGGTGATATAAATGGAACTGGTTGTTTACAGGCTCTGCAGAGTCTTCTAAACCAGTATAAAGACCTTAAGTTAAGTTAAGTTATACCCACTAGAGCATGGTTTTTCTTATCCTGAAAAATACCTTCAACTTCCTGAATTTTGTTTGTCTAACAAGAGAAGACAAATTTATTCATACATCTAACCACAACTGACCTTGGCGACAGTTACACATGGACACAGCATTATTGTCATCCTCAGTACAAATGCCACCATTAAGACAACGGCACTCAACAGTCGGAGTTGGTCTCACAGGTTTCTTGTGTGCTGAGGAAAACACTAAGTAACTTCAAAACCAGATTCTTGTTTGTTATTTTGTGATTGTAGGACTAATTTACATAAGTATATTATGACTAGTATTGGAGCCTGTCTTTGACAGGCAATACTGCACATGCAGACGGTGAAAAAAAATATGATTTGCTTCTGCCATGTTGACAGTGTAAATCCTTCACATAACCTGCAGCCCTCCTCTCCTTTGTTTGCTAAAGTCTATCTGTTTCTGAAACAAAGAAAATGTAGAAGAATGCCCTCACTTTCCATATTACTTGAAGTCTGATTAAACTATGGCAGCAATGTCCTGTCAATAAATTGCAATACCTCTAGGACCTTCTTCACATCAACTTTGTGGCAGTTGTTAAATGCCCACAATAAGTAAGTTTACTCTTTTGAGCACCCTGAGAAGGACGTTAAGTGGTGCGTTGTAGTAGCTTTCCTCACATCCGAGCATCCTGATGAAGGTAGACCACGGTCCTCCAGGCAGTTGTGCTATGCTTGGCTTCATCTGCGTGGTGCTCACTACTACGGGGATCACATTAATCCACATCTTGTCAGCCAGGCTGCCTTGAGAACAGCCTGTTTTCAGGGAATGCTACATGGAAGAGAGATTGTGTATTGTTCCTGACCCTGACATGATGTCCTGGTCAATATGCTGTGCCTGACTGGACTAGCGTCTCAGTTCCCCATCAACTTTGCGGTAAAAGTAAACTAATTGATGATTTAGCTGGTGGGTAGCTATGCAACGAGCAACCCAAGTTATTAATAGATTCTACACATGATACTAAAAGCACGATAATATAAACTGTATATCAAGACTCTTGGATAAATAAATATTTAGTATTTTATCAGGTCTACTCAAAACATTTCTCAAAATTGTTTGACGTTACCATTTCAGCATGCTTATACTTTCTCTATTGTGCCATTCTATTTGGCTGAACTTCATGAGATTGGCGTCCTACGCTCTGTTTGCTGACAGTGCCGGTTTTGGTGTGGCTGAGAAATGTACACACGGGCCAATAATAATCTAACACATCACCTTGGAGAGATTGGGCCCTGTCTGGCTAGCAACATGTCCATGACACATTGCTCACGTCGTGAGTGATAATGTCAAAAGGTAAGGTACTTGCTTCTCAAGGCAATGTTCAGATATGGTGGGGATACAATCCTGCAAGTTTCAAGCGGCTCCTGGTCTCAGGATTAGAAAACCTACAGAGAAAGGGAGCAATGTCCTGCATGCCCTATACTGGCAGACACAGACAAATAATTAAATGGTATGGATATATGACAAGAATGCTCACAAACCTACCTGCTGTGTGCACCTATAGCACCATTCAGTGAGGTTTCAGAGCAAGATAAAAAAATGAATTGACAGTGTTGAAGAAAAAGCTTGAGTTTTAAATAACAATGATGATGAGGTATAATGCGTACACAGAGGCATAGACTTTAGCACGAGCACGATGATACCAACTCACCTGCATCACAGACTGTCTCCTTAGTGCCTAGTATAAAGTCTGCCCCCTCAGGGCAAGCACACCTGGCCCCACCAGGTACAGTCAGACACAGGTGGGAGCATGACATATCCTTACAGCTAGACTTGACTACACACAGACCATGTATGTGGTGACAGTTGGTAGTTGATGAAATGAAATAAACAAGTTAATAAATAAATTATAAATTAGCACCAAGTGTGATTTTCTCTATGTATGTCTGTTTCTCTCTCGCTATCTGGCAGATTGCATATACGAAGCCAATAATAATGCAAAATGGCCATTTTACTCTTGCATGGCCCACAACATTAATTTTTAAAATCTAAGCACAATAACTAAATTTTCAAATCTACATTTACCTAAACATAAACACGACTCTTTCCAAACTCTCAAAGTTTTCTTTCATGGGGTATAAAGGCCTTCTTTTTTATCTAGTCGATAATGGTTTGTGTAGAATAGGGTTGCTGGCCACTTTCTCAACCTTCCTTAGTCATCTCATCAAACAGGTTACTGCTACATGGCAGAACGAAATCATCATCTGTCTATACAAAAGACCTCGCTCTGAATGTAGCAGCTACAGGTCAATCACATTACTGTCTGTCCCTGAAAAGTCTTTGCTCACATACTTTTCTCACACATCCAGCCTTTGTTGAAAAAAAATAAACTCTTAACAGCCTGACTTCATTGCCTGCTGTTCCACCATTGATACTTTTTTGTTTATACAAGCCTACTCACAGAGGTACACCAGGAATTCAACTGCCCCTCCTCATTGCTTCCATCAACCTTAAGACTGTCTTTGACTACATGGACAAATCTACCTTGTGGGTTGCCTTAGAACAACTGGGAGCTCCCAGCACACTGCAATGGATAATTGAACAGCTACACTGCAGCAAGAGTCTGCCTGGATCACCATCTCTCCAACAGGTTCAACAGTGATGTGCCCTCATCCCAGCATTTTTCTGCCACGTCATGGACTGGATCCACGGTCAGCTGAAAACTTGGACAGCTTAAAGTGACCAACCTGGACTACGCAGGTGGCAAAGTCATACCAGGCTCCTACCCTCAAACACTGATAAAACCACTGGATCATCTAGAAGATTTACTTCTAGATTAGACCTCCACATACTGCTGCCTTGCAGATAGGCTGGGGACAGCCAAAGGCTAAGGAGGGCATCCCTACAGAAACGCCTGTTGAAATCGGATGCACTGAGCCACAGGCTTAACAAAATAAAACAGTGCAACGTAAATATCGATGTAAACAGCGTACGATGAAGAAGAAGAAGACCTCCACATCTCATGGGCCTAAACTAAGATCCAAAATCAGCAGCAACAGGAATCATTGATGATGGCAACTATTTAAATTCCTCCAAGGATTTCATTTCCCTAAGCAGAACAGAACTCAAATGCATATAGCCACCAGGATACCATTAGAAGAGTTGGCCTTGCTGCCACATCAATAAACACCCCACATTGAATCTGGACCCAGCAAAGGCTTTCACTAGAAACCAAGCTACAGATTTATGTACCTGTGTTGTCCCCACAATCATGGTTCTGACTCGTGGACTCTTCCTGCAGAGTGATCAGAAGTGTATGAAGCCTTCCACATGTACAGCCAGAAGGATATTCTTGTAATTCACTGGTATGACTCAGTCATAAATGATGAAATCTCCTGATGAACAGGCCCAGAAAGCACCTTCACCATGCTAAACTGGTGCCATCTGTCCCTATTTGGACACGTAGATCGCCTTGTTGAGGATGTCCCCAACTCATCAGCTCCTAAAGCAACCTTTGGACATCAAGGATGGAAAACAACCCTCTCCATTGTGGTCCCACCCCTGCATCCATCCACGCTACACCTGAGTGAATCTAACCAGAAAGGCATCCTCACTTTGAGCCTGATATTCAGCCATGCATCATGCTCATGGATGGTTAGCGCGATGAGCCATTGTTGCCTAAGCAAACTGCCTACTTTGAACACATTGTAAATTTCTTGTATATGAAGAGACCCCCCCCAAAAAAAACTTACAAGCATGTTTTTAAATCTACATTTCATTCGCACATCCCCATAGGACTCTTTGTGAACCACCGGTTAGGAGTCACTGTTGTAGTGGTCTGACATATGTCAACACATCTTACCAGAAATATTGTATCGATTAATGTGAAAGATCTTGAGTCCTTTGGGCAGTTGTAGACCTGTCTGTATGGTCTTATTCTGCTGTTGTCCAAACTTATCCATACTAGCTAGCTGACCAAGATTTTGTGAAAGCCAATACATGGTGCCCTCAAACAGATCAAGAGCCACTGGATTGTATGCACCTAAAATTAGATGGGGAAACATGTTTGGTCAGGTCAAGGGTGAATGTGTTTGTATGTAAACACTTGGTGGCAATGAGAGACCATCAAGGTAATGGAAGAATGTGAGGCCAAGTTGGGTGATTTGAGAACACCTGATGAGAAACATGTTAGGTGAGGTAGTCAAGGGTGAATAGGTCTGCAATCAATTTAAGTGATGACATATTTGGTCAGGTCAAGCCTGGCTGAGTATGCAAGCATCTTCTTCTTCTTCTGCGTACACAGTCAGACAGTAACCATTATTTTTTCGAAAAAAGCGGCGGTCATCATGAGGCTCTCGCTACTGCCATAGAGCTTGTCTTGCAGTTCCACTGGTAATGGCCACATCTGCTCTCTCTGATCCTCGTATGTCGGGCAGTTCTGCAGCAGATGTTCAGTGGTCATTTTGCCAGTACCGCACGGGCATTCGTCGGTACTCCCTATCTTCAATTTGTTGAATAGGTGGTACCTCAGTCTGTTGTGGCCAGTGCGAAGTCTGAAGACAACGACCTGCTCTCTTCGGTTCAACTGGTAATAGGCATCGTTTTTGGTGTAACCAGTATGTTCGGTTTCCCATTTGGTCATGTATCTGGCTTTGATAAGCCGTTTTGACTCTTCGTACGTCATACTGGTATCTGTTTGTGGTAGTCTTGCACCTTCTTTTGCCAGTCTGTCTGCCTCCTCGTTGCCTTGGATGTTGCAGTGTGCCGGGACCCACTGTACCACTACCCTTTTTGGTGCGGACTGCTGGCACAGTTTGCAGAGTGCTGCTCTTAAGTCATTAAGCTCAGTGTTTTTCTGGCTTTTTAGCGCTGTGACTACGGCGAGAGCATCTGTCAGCAGGACTATATGGCTCTCATTTTCACTGTGTGTCACCATTTCTTCCACTGCCGCCCTCAGTGCCTCTGTCTCCGCTCTGAAATTGCTTGTGTACTTACCAGTAGCGAATGACAGTGTTATTTTTCTGCCATTTGGTAGGTTCAGGAATGCTCCTGCCCCTCCGTTCTGTGTAGTATTTGTTACAGAACCGTCGGTGTATGCATGGGTCCAGTCCATGCTTGGGTAGCTTTTCGTTATGAAGCTTAGGGTAGTGTCTCTCCTTTCTTTTGCAAGCATCTGATGTGAGGACATGTTAGTTCAGGTCAAGACTGGCTGGGTTTGCAAGCATACAAAGGTAGGACATGTTTTGTCAGGTCAAGGGTGACTAGGTTTGCAAGCACGTGAAGTGAGGACATGTTTGATTAGGTCAAAGTGCTAGGAATGCTAGTTCCTGAAGTGAGGACATGTTAGATTAGGTCAAAGTGCTAGGAATGCTAGTTCCTGAAGTGAGGACATGTTTGATTAGGTCAAAGTGCTAGGAATGCTAGTTCCTGAAGTGAGGACATGTTAGATTAGGTCAAAGTGCTAGGAATGCTAGTTCCTGAAGTGAGGACATGTTTGATTAGGTCAAAGTGCTAGGAATGCTAGTTCCTGAAGTGAGGACATGTTAGATTAGGTCAAAGTGCTAGGAATGCTAGTTCCTGAAGTGAGGACATGTTAGATTAGGTCAAAGTGCTAGGAATGCTAGTTCCTGAAGTGAGGACATGTTAGATTAGGTCAAAGTGCTAGGAATGCTAGTTCCTGAAGTGAGGACATGTTAGATTAGGTCAAAGTGCTAGGAATGCTAGTTCCTGAAGGGAGGACATGTTTGGTCCAGTCAAGGCTGGCTGGGTTTGCAAGCACTTGAAGGGACGACATATTTGGTCAGGTCAAAGGTGACTAGGTTTGCAAGCACCTGAAAGGAGTACATGTTAAGTCAGGTCAAGTGTGAATGGTTTGTAAATACATGAAGGTAGGTTGGAGAACAGATTAGGAGCTAGCACAGAGAAAGATTACATGCAGTTGGAAATTTAAGTAAGGACATAAACCTCTCAAGTATAGAAGAAACTCCAACTCATGGTTGACACACCTTGTCAATGACACACTCAAAAAGCCTAGTGAGTGTGAATTATCACTTCTGGGCTCGAAAGAAAGTTCTAGAAACTATACATGTAATATTATATTATGTCTGGGCGACCATATAGGTGGTCATATGCCTGCTGCCTTGTGTGTCACCTGTTTACGGGAAAGGCTTCAGGGGTAAACCCTAAGGAGAAATCTGTATGCAATGCTACCAAATCGTCTTTACTACGTCTTCCCACTGGATTAAGGTAGCAGGTACGAGAGAGTGGGATTGCCCGCAAATCTTTCTACTTTAATCAATTCAAGCAACAGTTACAGCATCATACGTAAATGGTAAATATGGTATGGTATCTTCGCTTGCAAAAGGCAACTATTTTTATTATTCAATATTGTGCGGATGGCTTTCTTCAATAAATCCCCAGAATTTCTTCTTTCCATTTCTCGGCAATGAGAATTAAGAAAGTTATGGGGGCAGAAGATACAGCAGTGAATGAGCTGATAGTAGCCAGGCTTACAAGTGCTTCCATTAGATATATTTAAGTTGATAAGAATAAGAAGAAATTCAAGCACTATCGAAATAGGGAGCCACATAGCGCAGTGGTTAGCGGGCTGGCTTCGCATCCGAGTGGTCCTGGGTTCATTCCCCAGTTGAGGCGGAAATAGTTTTTCAGACTGCAATGGCTGGTCGATCCAGTCTTAAATGGGTACCGATTCAGTCCAGGAAGTAAAAGCGGCCAGCATGATGCTGACATCATCCACTAAGCGCTGTGGGTTACAAAATAATTTGGGCCTAACACCTATGCGCCGCATGGCATGACAGACTGGCCACTGCTTTCTTTAGATATATTCAAACAAGTTGACATATGAAAGTGTATGAAGAAGAAGAAAAAGAAAAATGAAATAAAATGACTGTTGAACATTTGAGGCATAGATGCCCAGCATGTAAGGAACAGAAAGCAAATATGACCACACACAGTATCAATTCATGGGCAAGCTCTCTGGATTATACCAACTTATGTTAAGTACTCTCTTATACATATTCAAACAAGCTGACATTTGAAAGTGAATGAAGTAGATGAATAGATAGTATGACTGCTAAACCTCAGCTGCAAAAGTGTTCTGCATACAAGAATCTGAGAAAACATATTTCACCAACACCAGTATTATTCATGGACAAGCTCTTTGGATAATACTAGCATAGGTTGACCCATGTATCTTTCAAAATGTTCATTCTTCTCCATTTCACTCTCTGTTAAGCATAAAGCCACCACTGTAGAAGGCTTTTTACAGGAAACCTGCTCCAAAATACTTTGTGGTATTTTTGTCACAATTTGTACATGATGGGGTTGCTAGCCTCATTTCAGAACCCCTATTAGTAACTTTTTATGACAAGTATGGAAAATGTTCAATACATATAAAAATGTTCATTCTTCTCCATTTCACTCTTTGTTAAGCATAAAGCCACCACTGCAGAAGGATTTTTACAAGAACCTGCTCCAAACCACTCTGTGTACTCTTGCAGTGGTGTTTTTGTCCCAATTTGTACATGATGGGGTTACTATCGTCATTTAGAACCCTTATAAGTCACCTTTTCCTGCCAAAGACGAATGTGTCAGACTAAAAGGTGCAAATATTGCAGTCAAACTGTAAACTAGCGACACAATGCAAATCCGTTCTCCGGACTACATTCTGCTAATTGCAAAGTCCTGTTCAGGGCTTGGTAGCGGGAGATTGAGAATGAACGCAGAAGAAGTTACCTTTTACGATACGTATGGGAAATGTTCAATACATAGACATACCAAAAAATCTCAGGCTGATTACTTCCTTTTTTTATAGAAAATTCAAGCTCTGCATAGTGAGTTGGTTAGTGACACGGCGCACAATCCAAATATGCATCCCCAATAAGAAGTAAATTCATTAAAAAAAATGTTTGCTGAAGTTGGATGAACTGAGTACAATGCACTCCATGTTAGGAAACAAGCAAGCAAATGAAGGCAAACACAACATTTTTTAAATGACTGAAAATGTATGACGAAGAAGATAACAAGCAAAACTGACCTTTAGCAGTGATGATCACCCTGTCTGTACCGTCAGGTTTCATAGACTCAATGAGATTCTCTTTACTGTCACACCAGTAGATACGACTGTCCATGTAGTAGTCAATGGCCAGGCCAGTTGGGATACCTAGGTTAGTAGACACAAGCACTGTTCGTCTATCCCCGTTCATCCAGGCACGTTCAATACGGGGCCGCAATACGTTAGCATCAGTCCAATACATGTAACTAGTAGAGGACACAGACAGATAAACCAAAACTGCAGTGGTACTGAAGGTCAAAAGTAGATAAAAACATATAGTTAATGGTCCAGTGACTGCATCAGGACAAAAACAAAATGAAAGCCATGTTATGGCCACAAGGTCTTCATCAGCGACAAACAATAACCAACAAAACTAACAAATCACAACTAACATAAGACATGGTGTAAGCTGGCAAAATAATACAGTTTGGGTTGGCAGGCATTGCCAGGAATGTGCGAGTCATGGTGCACCAGTTATGAAAAATAGTAGACCAAACAAGAAAAGGTCAATATGATGACATTAATGAAAAAGTGCACATATAGACATAGTCGGTGAAACCATATATAGGTAATGACTGAGTGACTGTGACATGACCAATAATAACATTAGAAAAAAAATATCAGCAACAATGGAAACTGTCAAAAATAAATCAGAAGACAAATGACCATGGATGGTAATGTAGATAAAATGAGAAACATATGGCAGAACATGAAAAAAAAACAACGAAAACAAAAATTCTGAGGACATGCATCTTCCCTGTAGCAATATACATAGACTATCACACAAATACTAATGAAATAAATTGAATCTTTCAAACTAAAATGCTACAGAAAAGTTCCCAGAATACCATGGACAGCAAAAAAGAAAAACACAGGCACTCTAAAAAAGCTGAGTGTAGATCAAAATTGTCTGGTAAACAGTCTTACGTCTAGGAAACTAAAATTCTTTGGCCACATCAAATGCCCCAATAGTCTGGAAAAAAACTATATCGGAAAATTATTTATTACTTGGGCGATTTGAACAGTTTTGTTTTTGAGAGATAATTTAATTAATGTGCAAAATTTACACATGAGCTATACATTTTCTGAAAGCTTCGAATGTCATTTTGGTGATGTGTCATTATTTTTCAGCGTAGTCACCATCTCGGTCCACACACAAACGCCAATGTCAGAGAAGTTGTTGCATTCCATTGAGGAAAAATATCATATATATGTAGTAATACATACCCAAGTCCTGGGTGGACAGCAATTGCCATGGGATATTCAAGCCCAGAATGAATCAAAACTCTTTGGTAGAAGCCATCAGCATTTGCCACAGTAATAGTTTTAGAGGTGGAGTCTGTCCAGTAGATGTTTCTGGTTAATGAGACAGACATACACTGAGTAGATTTTTTCTGGTGATATTAACATAACAATTAGTAGACAAATGAAGATATATGAAAATAGTAGAAACTTGTAGAGTAAGTGATGTGCATTGTTGTTGTTCTTCAACCCATGTTTAGTTTTTTTACACTGGACAGACTTTCTTCGGTAGCAGTGGGTAGTGGCTTTTCTTATATCTCAGGACATACTAAAGAAGATGGACCTGGGATACTAAAGAAGATGGACCTGGGTTCTCTTGGCTGTAGTGCAATGCCAGATTTTTCAGCAGGCGAACTACTTTGGTGATCACATTAATGATCCATACTTTTTAAAATCAAGACACTGTAACACAACCTCTTTCCAGGGGCATGGTGTGGACATAAAGTAGGTATGTTGCACCTGGCCATGACGTGCATCCAGAGATGTGTATGAACAGCCAATATTTAAACAGAGACATTCAAACAAGAATCATTTAGTTGATTTACAGTGAAAGTTACATAAGATTAGTAGTTGACGTCTGTAGGAAGATACACTAAAATCAAGTATCAGTCCCAGGCACACAAACTAGTGATCCCTTACTTGGCTGTCCAGTCCACACTCAGACCTTCAGGACGGGTTAATTGAAATATCTCCAAATCTTGAGCCACTGCGTACTTCTTGTTATCTTTGGGAATTGTCGCCCTAGAATGGTGCAATCATTGAACAATTATGATCATGATGATTAATGAACACTCATGCTGTAGAATTAACTTAACGTCTTAACTTAACTTAACGTCTTTATACTGGTTTAGAAGACCCTGCAGAGTCTGTATACAACCAGTTACATTTACATCACCTTGCTCTAAAAGCTATGCGCATCCAGTTTATTCTTAAACGCATTAACTGTCCCTGCCTCCACCACCTCCCCTGGCAATGCATTCCAAGCAGACACCACTCTCTGATTAAAAAAATATTTCCTAATATCTAACCTGGACCTCTCTTTAATCAGCTTGTAGCTATGCCCTCGTGTTATTGTAGGTGGCTGTATTTTAAAAAACTTGTTATAGTCTAATTTATCGATTCCTCTGATCATCTTATAAACCTGTATTAAGTCACCACGAATTCTTCTCTCTTCGAGACACTGTAGGCCTGTTTTTCTGAGTCGTTCCTCATAACTGTAATTCTGGAATCCAACTATCATCTTTGTCGCTCTTTTTTTTGAGTATAGATATGTTTGTTACCCATAAGGAAAGCAATATTTCCGCAACATTATAGAGGAGTTCAATAAGTCTAAACTAATACTTCAGATTTCACTTACACTGTTGAGCATTGTGGAGTGCTCATCTTTCTTTTTGCAGGTTTACTCATACTAACAAGTTACACCATTCTACAAATTATTTAGAGTTAAATTGCTCTAGACCAGGCATACTTAGCAACCATTTTTGATCAGTTGATCACACACACAAATTGTCCATCCAGTTTCGGGGCCACACCACAAAAGAAATGAAGGTTTTACGTAATAGTACTAACTCATAGCAGAGATTAAATTACAAAATTGTAAAAATTGCATGTAAAATATAAATAAATCATTAAAATATTAGTTAGCAAATATTTACTAATTATATGGATATGGTAATAATATTTTCACTTTTCTAGTACAAAAGTATTCAGTATTTTAAATGAATTGTTTGCATTTGTAATGGGTCCATTTCTATTCCCCAACATAAGCTGTTCAGTAATAAATTACTGAAGAGGGCAAAGAATACCCTAGATGGGATTACGAAATACAGAGAGATAAATGGAAACATAAAGGCCAAGATGAAAAAGACCAAGGCAGAATGGATAACTGCTCAGATATCGAACAAAATCTGGGAAGACACAATGCCAAGGGGGCTTATAAAATAGTAAGTACTATATTAGGTCGCAAAACAACGATTCAGGATAAGAGAGGGAAATGTCTCACAGATTCCCAAGACATTCGGGCTCATTGGACAGAGTACTGTTCTGAATTTTAAAAGCAGGAGGGTCGAGGTGACCCAGAAAATGCAATGGGCCCCGAAATGAATATGTTAGAGGGGAATCAACCTATAACAAAAGAGGAAGTAACTGAAGCGGTGAAGATGATAAAAATGGGGAAAGCTGTCAGTGTGGATAATATCTCAGCAAAGCTCCTACAAGTGGGAGGTAAGATAATAATTGAGGCTCTGACATACATCTGTAACAGAATTTGGCGGACAGGAGAGTGGCCAATTATCTGGAAAAAATCAGTGGTTTTACCGCTGCCTAAATCAGGGAACCTAAAGATGTGTCAGAACTATTGAACAATTATCCTCATTATTCTAGTCATCCTAGAAAAGTTCTCTTAAAGAGCAAGCAGGGTTCAGAGCAAGAAGAAGCACAGCTGAAAAGATATTTAATCAAGTATCTGGATCACTGATCAGTGACGACGGTTCGTAGCTTGAGATAATTGCCAGAATAGCAAAGACAACAGCAGCGCTTACGCATTTGAAACCCATATGGCAGTATAGGCGTCCTCAGCATAAAAGTTAGACTAATGCGCTCATTGGTGCTCTCAATATTTGTGTATGCCTGTGAGACTTGGACCATTACTGCGGATATCCAGTGCAAAATACATGCAATGAAATTTAGGTGCTTTAGAAGGCTCTTAAATGTTACATATAAGGATCGTGTCACAAACAGAAATACGACGAAGAGTGGAAAACGCAATTGGGCCTTTTGATGATCTGTTCAGTTATCAAAAGGCAAAAGATGGCTTTGTTTGGACACATCACAAGGTTCAGCAGAATTACAAATTCGATACTGCATGGTTCCGTACAAGGAAAGAGAGGGTGGGGACGTCCAAGGAAGAGATGGGCAGACAACATCACTGAGTGGTCAAACCTTCATCCCAGTGAGACACGACTGGCGGCAGTGGACAGAGAGAGATGGCGTTGGATTGTGAGAGTATCTTAAAGTGTGTCCCAATGACCTGATGGGTTACGGGATGAACTGAAGCTGTTCATATGGCTTGGCTTCATTCGTTCTAAATCTCCCGCTACCAAACCCTGAAAGGGCTTAAGTAGCAGAATGTAGTCCAAAGAATGGAATGTGTTGTGTAGTAGTTTACAGCTTGACTGCGATATTTGCACCTTTCGGTCCAACACATCCGACTTCAGCAAGCATTTTTTGAGTACCGGGTTAGCATTCCCTCTTCAATCCCTTTTCCTTAGCCAGTCTGCCCTGCTGCAGCCTGTTATCCAGGATCACCGCATGGAGGTGTAGAAGGGTCTTGGCAGCTCTGGTTCGCTAGCCCTGACACTAGCAGTCAGCTATGGGTTGCTGACCACTGCAGCTCATGTGCTGCTCAGCCAAGCTGTTCATATATTCATTCTTCTTCTTTTTCATTTGTTCGAAAAAATTGTTGTTATGTTGTGTTATAGTTTTCAGTGAGAATGAGAATGCGATATCTGGGCCTTTTGACTGACACATTCAGTTTCTGCACAGCACATTTTTGGAACAGGGCTTGATTTCCCTCTTTGACCCCTTTTTTCTCAGCATGTTTCAATGGCTGTCTCTTGGAGGTGGAACGTGGTCTTTGAAAGCTCTGGCTTACTGACCTTGATGCAAGCACTCAGATATGAGTCACTGACTACTGTCACTTTGTTCACTCTGTCTTCAGTCCCTAGCAATATTCATGTTATTATCACATTACAGTAAAACATGGACAAAACAAGTAAATGAATGAACTGAAACAATGACTTTACCTATTTTCTGATTCCCCTCGAAACATAGAGCTGACAATGTTACTCTCTGGAGATTCTGATTTTAGGCAGTTTTCTTGAATTGAGATTCACCCATGAAACACTACTTGCCTTGGCACCATTTTCCATCATTCTTCAACAGATGTTATTTGGTCTCTCCACTCTTCTCTTTGCTTGCTGGTTCCAATCAAGTGCATGTTTAGTTGTATTGTTAGTTTTTTTCCATGAGTGTGTGTCCTATCTTATCTACACTATCTCTCCCCATATGATTTTCCACTCGCACAATGATGTCTGCAAATGTGGGGCTACACAAAACCTAGAACACCTGCTCAACTTTTCCAGAATGAAGAGCTATCCTGTACAATGGAAGATCTGATTGTGATAATTGAAAGAGCATCCATGGTGGCTGTTTTCTGGTTGAACACTCTGTAAGGTTGCGAGACATGGAAAGTAAGTAAGTATCTCTCCCTAATAGTCAGTTTTATTGATTGTCATAATCTTTGCCAGTAGTTTGTTACTACATTTATTTACCTAATACGAGGTACTCTAGAAAACCCTTACCTGTAAAGTTTGCCCAAGTTCGTATCTGACCAGTAAACTAGTCTGCGGTCAGCATCAATGTCAATGGCTGCTGATCTAACACCAGATGTGATCTCTGAAACATAATCTTTGCTCTTGGGGCGATATTGTCTTATCTCATCTCCCATTGTAAACAAAATGATAAAATGCCTGTCTGTAATGACAAATAAATAAAACAGAAAAATTCAGAATACTACTGTAAATCTTTTTAATAAAAAATTAGGAATGTTTGCTATCTCAGAAAACTTTTGGACTTACAACTAGTTTTGCATGTGTGATGTTTGCTGGTAAATCAGAAAGTACCTATTAATAACTTGCACAATGTAGTTGAAAGTGGTGTAGAAGTATCCTGTTGATTTCGTCAGTCATATCCATTGAAGTTTTTGTGATTTGTAATTTATAAAAAAAAATGAGGGAAATCGGTGCCATGTCTAACCCTCCTTACTTAGATGTCCATTACAATATGCCTGGTAAGTTCAGTTCAGGTGCCCCCTCCGCATCAAAGGTCGGCTGCAATGGGTCTCCAGTGTACTCTATCTCTTAATTTAACGTCTTTATACTGGTTTAGAAGATCCTGCGGAGTCTGTATACAACCAGTTACATTTACATCACCTTGCTCTAAAATCTATGCGCATCCAATCTATTCTTAAATGCATTAACTGTCCCTGCCTCCACTACCTCCCCTGGCAATGCATTCCAAGCAGACACCACTCTCTGACTAAAAAAATATTTCATAATATCTAATCTGGACCTCTCTTTAGTCAGCTTGTAGCTATGCCCTCGTGTTATTGTGGGTGGCTGTATTTTAAAAAACTTGTTAGTCTAATTTATCCATTCCTCTGATCATCTTATAAGCCTGTATTAAGTCACCACGAATTCTTCTCTCTTCGAGACACTGTAGGCCAGTTTTTCTGAGCCGTTCCTCATAACTGTAATTCTGGAATCCCGCTATCATCTTTGTCGCTCTTTTTTGTATTCTTTCCAGCATGTTTATATCCCCTCTATGATAAGGACTCCACACCTGTACACAGTACTCCAATCTAGGTCTAACTAAAGCTTTATACAGTTTGACGATCACTTCCTTGCTCCTATGTTTAATATTTCTTTTTATCATATCTAACATTGCATTTGCCTTTATCACTGCTACCTTAACTTGCACACTCACCTTTCCTGTATGATCTTTTATAACCCCTAGGTCCCTTTCCTTATCTATCTTTCTAATATTGTTTTCTCCCATTCCGTAATCATGTTCCATATTGGATCTACCCATGTGGATGACTGTACATTTATCTACATTAAACTCCATTTGCCAGCTTACAGACCATTCTCGAATTTTATCTAAATCCGACATCAATATATCCACTTCCGCTTTAGATGAGACACTACTGCATAGTTTTGTGTCATCAGCAAATTTTGCAATCATGGATCTCATATCAATGTCCAAATCATTTATATATATCAAGAACAAAAATTGGTCCCAAAACCGAGCCCTGTGGCACTCCACTTTTCACTTCACTCCACTCAGAGTACTCCTTATTTAAGCCCACCCTCTGCCTTCTTCCCGTTAACCAATTTTCAATCCATTTGGCAACTTCCCCACCTATTCCATGTGATTTTAACTTTCAAAATAATCTTTGATGAGGTACTCTATCAAAGGCCTTTGCAAAGTCTAGATAAATAACGTCCACTGGCTCCCCTTTATCTATGATTTTAGTAACCTCCTCCATGAATTCTAATAGATTTTTTAAGCATGATCTCCCTCTAGTAAACCCATGCTGACTATTTCTAATTAGATTAAATTTATCTAAATGCATTACAATGTTTTCTTTGATTCCTGACTCTAACAATTTACAGACTATGATCGTTAAACTCACTGGTCTATAATTTGCTGGATCTGATTTGTGAATAAGGGGATCACTTCTGCATTTTTCCAATCCTGTGGAACAATCCCTTTTGTAAGTGATTGAGAACATAATATAGCCAATGGTTTTGCTAGTTGGTCTCTAATTTCATACAGCAATTTTGGATGAATACCATCTTGACCTGGACATTTATTCACTTTCAACCCCTCCAATTTAAAAAAAAAACCCATTTCCTCTGTAATACAGATTGATCTTAATCCCGCTGTATCCATGTCTCTTTGAAAAATATCTATAGGCTCTGGGATCTTGGAGCAGTCCTCTTTTGTGTAGACTGTGCCAAAGTACTGATTGAGCAGATTAGCTGCCTCCCTATTCTCACTTATTATTTTCCCTGTACTGTCTATGAGAGGGCCTACTTTGTCTTTCATTCTTTGTTTATTTCTAACATAAGAGAAGAAGCTTTTACTGTCAGTCTTGATCCTCTGAGCAAGTTTTTTTCGAAGTCTATTCTTGCTGTTTTATTCGCTTTCTGAGATTTGTTCTGCTTGTCCAAATATTTTACATATGTTTCTTTTGATTTACCTGCCTCTATATATTTTTTCCATGCTTTATTTTTCGCTCTTCTACATTTCACTACAAATCTAGTTATCCAATTTTTACGTTTGGGGTTTACCTCCCTACATGGAACACATTCCTCTTTTAGCGTTTCTAGAACTGTTTTAAAACTCTCCCACTCCTGTTCAACATCTGTTCCTAAGACAATATCTTTCCAGATTATGTGGTTTGCTGCCTTTTTCATCCTCTTAACATCTGCCTTGTTGGATTTGTGCAATCAGAGAGGCTTTTTCCAGTCCATTTCCTGTTATCCACCCACTACCTCTTAAACGACTGCCTTACACCCTAGCCGCTAGGATGGTCTTCTACAAGGAGGTATGTCTTGTTATTTGACCAAAATAATGTAACGCCTAACCCTGATTTCAATCATTAATTCTCTTTTCACTACCAACTTTTCCAATACCGCCAAATGTTTTTTCTTCTCTTTCCAAGAAATGCGACCCAATCTTCTATTTACTCACATTTCAATACTCTTTTCCAACTTGTTATTCATTGTCCATGTTTCTGCATCAAAAAGTAGTGACAAGTATACATAACACCTGACAATTCTCATTTTCTCTGATTTATCTGTATGGATGTCAGTATGTGTCGCATGTTGTCAAATACCATCTTGGCCATACCTATTCTCTTTCTGATTTCTTTTTCACAGCTGCATTCTTCCGTTATTATATGACCTAGATAGGAGAAACTCTGTACCGTTCAAGTAGTTGATCTTTTACTTTTATCTGCATACATGGTTTCTTGTAACTTTTCTCAATTATCATATTCTTTGTTCTCTTTATGTTTATGTATAATCAAAATTCTTGACTTATTGTGTATATTGTTGTCACAAGCTCCTGTAATTCTTGCTAATTTTTTGCCATCAAAACTGCACCATCCGCATATCTTAGATTGTTTATTGCCACTCCTCCAATGACAAGCCCTGGCATCCCCTCTATCTGTTTGAATATTTGTTCTGTGTAGATATTAAAAAGACAAGGGGATAATACACATTCCTGTTTCACTCCTCTTTTTACATCTATACTTGGAGAGCATAACTTTCCTGATTTGACTGTAGCAGTTTGTTCCCAGTACAGATCATGGAGCAGTCTTATGTCTTTACCATTTTAAAGTTTTAATGATAGCAAATTGTAACCATATGCTCCATCTGTGCACATATCTAGTCATTGGAAATATTTGCACATTGACTGAACATATTGCACAATCAAATTCTTAGTGAAGTATCATTGTAAGAAGTAGCATTTTTTTCCAATTACCATCTTTATCCTTTAAATTAGTTTGTCCTTGTTATGAAGATATTTCTGTCATCACATAGATTGTTGTCTGGTATATGCACCCTTGTATGCTTCATATTCATTAAAATAAATAATAAACAAGAAAATGTGTCTTACCTTCAGATTTGCATTCACGACCTTTGTTCTGTGGATCTGTGAAACCCCTGTGGCACTTACACTTGAAGGAACCCTTCACATTAACACACTTCTGTGGACATTTGTTTCCCCAGCTGGCACACTCATTTACATCTGTAAAGAAATGCTTTTGTTTTTCAGCAATTATTATAATGGACATACAAAAGAAGAACATAGGACATCGAAAGTCAAGTATTTAGCATTTTAGGAAATGATCATTGTCCAAGTGATTTCGTGAGAGTTTTGTGTGGACAGATACGAGAATAAAGTTACTGCTATACTAAGAGCATTTCATAAAAGACAACAGAACTGTCAAAACTTTCTAGGGTAGATGAGTCTGTGTGTGTGTGTGACAAGGACAAGAATCAGACGACTGCCCCACCGCAGCAATGTAGTATAAGGTGAATAGAGGTACAGGCTAAATTTCCTGGGGTAGAGGACTCTCCATCTCATAGCAATGAATATTCTGACATTCACACAGAACAAAAGCCAGCTGAGTGCATAGTGACCTTCTGACTCTAAAGGAAACTAGAAACAAAACCCAATTTTTTGTGAGCTCAGAAGAAACAAAAAAGGTCATGATATAAAAACATATTGAGTAATGTCTTGGTTGCAGACATACGCGAGCAATGATTGAGAGGAATAGAATACAAAACTAAAACTCAGTCATAGCAGTTTGTTTAGGCAGCCTATATTAGAGGAGATTTTTAAGAGTCCATCCCTACTAACCAAATCAAATCCAGAACTTATATATATGAGGCGTGTTCAAATGAAACCGGATCTAACTGAACCAAGTGAACATACGTAAGATGCACATGATGATGTCACTTCTGGTGTAAACAGCACATACCAATGGTCAAGTTTGCAGAATTTCATTATCCTCTGACTCATAGTTTCCTTAGCAGACTGTTGAAAACATGGCGGGTATGATACATAATCCGTCCAGAGTTGATCAGCGAGCGATGATTCGGTTTCTAACAGCTGCAGCATGTCGACCTGTTGACATTTATCACAGAATGCAGGCGGTGTATGGTGAGAAAATGTGTAGAAGACAACAGTGAAGAACTGGAGAACGATGTTTAAAGAAGGACGGGAGTTAACGAAAGATCTTCAGAGACCAGGTCAGGCACATATTGTTGCATCAGAAGATGCCATTGTCAAAATTGATGCAGCAATTCGTGTGGACTGTGTTCGGAGCTTAACATTCGCCAAACTGGACAATTACCAAAACTTCCAGACAAAAAAATCTAATCCTTCGAGTCAAAATGTTACAGAAAGATCCTCAGAATACCCTGGACAGAGAAAAAGATAAATGTAGACATTCGGCAAGAGTTGAGCATAGAGGAAAACTGGTTTATTATTTCCATTTTGGCTAAAAAATGTAAATACTTTGGTCACATCCAGATACACAACGGTCTTGAGAGAACAGTGATGGAAGGTATGGTGAAAGGTAAAAAAGGAAGGGGTAGACCAAGAAGACGATGGCACCAAGATATCCAGGAATGCCTGGGTATGACTGTGGCGAAAGCTGGAGTTTTGGCAAGGGAACGAGTTTCTTTCAGACGGACTGTGATTGCGAGCGACGTTATATAAAGGACATGCTACATGATGATGATGAGTATACTACCCCTTAACATGAAGAGATCAGTTAACTTAATCACTTCACCTATACCTCTTAGGGGTATGTAGGTATTTTTGTTTATACTTGCAACCAAATAGGCAGACAAACAGGTGATTGACCTGTTGTGTCTTTGCATAATGGAGGGACCACCTCCTTTTGGTCTTCATGCTTGTCACCATGTGGTAGGAATTGTGCTTTTTTAAAAATCTTTGCCTGGATAGTGATAAATAGCCTGCTCTTTTTGATTTATAACTGCAAAGGACTTCTTAGTTTATCACCCATCTCCAATAGGACCAGGTACTGATCTCACCTCTTTTGAGACCAGAACACACTTGAAATTTGCACAATAGAAGTCTGAGACAAGTCTCCAGTTTTACAAGGAAATTCATGTGTTTATTTGGCACATAGAATGGGTGCCAACAATAGAAGCATGAGGCAAATCTCCAGTTTTACAAGAAAATTCATGTGTTTATTTGGCACATAGAGTGTGTGCTAACAATAGAAGTATGAGGCAAATCTCCAGTTTTATGAGGGAAATGGATGTTATTATTTGGAGCACAAAGTGCATGGAAACTAGAGACATTACTGGGTTTAATTAAAAAGATTAATGTGTTAGTTGGGGACGGTGTGGGCTAGTGGTTATGGCTACAACCCTAAGGTGCTGGGTTCGATCCCCATCACAGCACCGGCCGTTACACGCACACCGCCTTGGGGAATAGAGAAATAAGGCGTTCGCCCTATTAATTCCCAAGGTGGTGTGCGCTGCGCTTTTTTTATTTTGCTCCTATCGGCCTAGTGCATCCACCATCGGCATGCATTATATGTAAAGGTCTGCTTCCTCCTGCATTTCTAAAGGTTTGCTTCGCTGGGAGCCATGTCATTTAACCACTAGCCCACACCGTCCACCATGTGTTTATTTAAGAGTAAATGATGGAGAAGACGAAGTCTGCACCTATACACGTTTTTTTGTTGTCTATGGAGACATTGAAGCCTGCATGGCATGAACAGTAGTAGGAGTCCTGTGTCAGCTGTGTACAGTTGTGCTCACATTCACCATTTCTTATACTGCAGTTCAGGTTTGTTGCCTTATCTGAAAGATGAAATAAAAAAAAGCACATGACATTCACATTTTATCAAAAGTCAATATTGTTCTCGCCCATTCTGTAATTATGTTCCATATTGGATCTACCCATGTAGATGACTGTAAATTTATCTACATTAACTCCATTTGCCAGCTTACAGACCATTCTCGAATTAGATCCAAATCTGACCTCAATATATCCACTTCTGCTTTAGATGAGACACTTCTGCATAGTTTTGTGTCATCAGGGAATCTTGCAATAATGGATCCCATATCAATGTCCAAATCGTTTATATATATCGAGAACAAAATTGGTCCCAAACGAGCCCTGTGGCACTCCACTTTTTACTTCACACCACTCAGAGTACTCCTTAGTTATGTCCACTCTCCGCTTTCTTCCCGTTAACCAATTTTCAACCTATTTGGTAACTTCCCCACCTATTCCATGTGATTTTAACTTCCTTAATAATCTTTGATGAGGTACTCTATCAAAAGCCTTTGGAAAATCTAGATAAAAAACATCCACTGGCTCTTCTTTATCTTGCTTTGTTTTAAATGTGTTTCTTTTGATTTACCTGCCTCTATATATTTTTTTTCCATGCTTTATTGTTAGCTCTTCTACATTTAACTACAAATCTAGTTATCCACTTTTTATGCTTGGGGTTTACCTTTCTACATGGAACACATTCTTCTTTTAGCTTTTCTAGAACTGTTTTAAAACTCTCCCAATCTTGTTCAACATCTGTTCCTCCGACAATATCTTTCAAGATTATGTGTCTTGCTGCATATAACCGGACTGGGCCAACAGGTGCAAAATAAAAACCTTAGTGCAACGCACACCGCCTTGGGGAATAGAGAAATAAGACGTTCACCCTATTCATCTATTTCTAAGGCGTTATGCGCTGCGCTATGGTTGTTTTTAAATTCTGCGCCTATCACCCTAGTGCATCCAACTTTGGCATGCATTTTAGGTAATGGTCTGCTTCCTCCTGCATTTCTAAAGGTTTGTCGCCGATGTTGTTGTCATTCCATGTTTCTTCAGTGTCTCACTGACACCATCTATCCATCTTTTATGTGGTCTGCCTCTTGCTCTGCAACCCTGGTGTCTGGTATTGTAGATACGAGCAGCTTGTAACTTTGGTTGCATTATTGTCAGGTGCCCGAACCATTTTATTATTCTCTGCCATGGTCCAACTCTCATTGCTGGTACACTTCTGTAAATTGGTACCTGGCTTATGACTAGGGAAGAAAAAGGCAACAAGGAAGGGAACTGGTCATTCACCTTATAAACAAGCTGTGGCTCAGTACAATGAAATCTCAGTACAATGATATCTCAGTACAATGATATCTCTAACACATAATTTCCCATCCAGCAGTTACTGCTGAGAGACTGCCACTATAAATCTATTCAAACTCTCAAAAGTTTGAAAATAAAATATGCATAATTAGATCACCTGTAATTACAAAAACTCTTTAGGGAAAATAACTTGTACAAAGTAATGTACGGCCCATGCTCTTTGAGGAAATACAAAAACCCTATACATATTTTGGGTAACGTTTACAAGTTGGCATCTTCATGCAACAACTTTCTGTTTACTTACGGCAACCAGTTTCATCAGAGAGATCTCCACAATCAGCAGAGCTGTCACAGACTTTAATGCCATCAATGCACTGGCCACTGGCACATTTGTACTGGCTTGGATCACATTCTTTGTTCTGACCATCACCTGCATCAAATTACATATAAGGACAGGAATGGATAGGTTGAGACAAAGTTCCACAGGATTAGCAGTCACACCAAAGAACAAAAATAAGTCAAGTATTTCTTAGGGTCAACAATAAATAAAATAACACAATATTCACATCCACGAGTTTTAGGTCCAGCAGTCACAGCAAAGAGCAAAAATAGGCAAATGTTTTCCCAGGGCTAACAACCAATTAAACAACACAATATTCATATCCAATAGTATAAGGTCCAGCACTCACACCAAAGAACAAAGACAGGTCAATTCTTTCTTAGGGTCAATAGCCAATTAAACAACACAATATCCACATCCAATAGTATAAGGTCCAGCACTCACACCAAAGAACAAAGACAGGTCAATTCTTTCTTAGGGTCAATAGCCAATTAAACAACACGTCTATTTTCACTGCTAAAAGAGTAAGAATGCAGACTAACAAGCTTCCTTACAAGACTTGCAACAACCAAATAAGCCCACTTAACCCAAGAGAGGAAACTTCAGCTTCCCAAAATGGAAGTCCACATGGCAGATGAATAGATTATAATATAACAGAAATCTTACAATCACACATATCCTACTACAATCAATCTTGACCCATGAGAGAAAAGCTTCAGCTACCCATAAGAAAGACCAAGAAACAGATGGATAGATGATATAACAGAAATCACACAATAATATAAGCTTACAGCAACTTAGGCCATACACTTAATGAAAGAGAGGAAACTTCAGCTCCCCATGACTCTTAGCAGCACAAGTAGATAGACAAAGAAATAATCAAGTAAGATACATCCTCTCCCACTCACATTTAGCCTCATCAGATTTGTCTCCACAGTTATCAACACCATCACAGAGCCGCCACCTGAGAATACACTTGAAGTTGTCACAAAGGAAATGGTCAGGGCTGGTACAGTCTACAGACTTGCATACACTAGGGACCTCATCTGATCCATCACCGCAATCATCATGTCCATCACATTTCCAGGTCAAGGACACACATATCTGGGAGAAACAACATGAGACTTGTCAAATTCATGATTGGCTGTTGTTGATCTCAAGTTGTACATTCATTCGTAGTAAATGTCAAGCAGAGAAACTCTCAGAGCTGTTCCAGTATTTGAAGAATTTTTATGGAAACATGCTATACACAAACATAATTTTTTTACATCAAATTTAGCAAATGAAGTTCAGATATCATTGTGATGTGGCCAGACATCAATATGGAACTTCTGCTAGCATAGAGCAGAGCTGAACATACAAGATAAAAATCTTCAGTATGAATGAAAATAGAGAACAAGACATGAATAGGTTGCCATACAAATGCACAGCCCTTCTTAGTCACCTTTATAATATGTGGGATGCAGTGAATCTACTCTTTCCTCCCCAATAAAAAGTTCAAATTCCACATAAGAACCATTTAATAACATTTCTTGGATAACTGTTTCAACCTTCCATCTGCAAATACCTTTCCTTACCAAAGATAGAGCAGAATACCAATGGCAGATGGGTACACCCTCTGTGCACTACAGATAGTTCCATAGCAAACAATGCTATATGGGATAAAGTTTTAGAGACGCCATTGTAAAAGGTTTCAGATTTTGTAAGGTGACATGACCAGTTCCCTTACTTGCTGCCCTGCCTTCTCTAACCATCAGTCAGGTACCAATTTAAAGTTTGGTGCATGAGAGTAAATCCAGTACCTTAGTAATAAGAAACATACACTTTAACCACTTTGCTATTCAGATGCAGCTCATGCTAAAATAAATATGTTGTCTTTGTCTCTGTATTCACGACACTTACATGGTTGTTGCACTCAAAGCTAGAGTTTGGGCAGAACTTGCCATGTGGGAATTTGGCCGGACATCTTTTCTCATCTGACATATCCAGACAGTCCCGATGGCCATCACATATATTGTTCCTACTAGTGCAATGACCACTGACACATACAAACTGATCAGATGTGCACTTGTGGTAGTCTGTGAAATAATAATCATTAAGCTGTATTAATTTTTATGTATTGCTTGCCAGATTGTCTTGTATTAGTTTTTTTTAGTGTGAATATAGGCGGCCAAAAAAATGTGGCTTTTGTCAGATACAGAGTTTTATCAATATTTCATCATCATTTAACTGTCACCTCAGATGGTTTATAGGTACAACACTGCATTTGGTTTACCCTAACCTGCTTTTAAGGAATCCTGAATAAATTTGTTTGTGATTAATTAATAAAGTCTAATTTAAACATTTCAGAACTTAAGTAACTGCCTCAATCTCTGTTCTCATACTGAAGATTGTATGCTCTATTCCATTCAGGCATGACTCTACCTCTCCCTCTTGCCAAGAAATCCCATCCTGATTTATGACCATGCATCTTGGATCCATCGGTATATACTGAATTGTCATTATATTGAGTATATGTACAGATAGAATGATTGGGGCCGAAGATGCAGCAGTGAATGACCTAACAGTAGTCAGCGTGTCATAGCTGGCTGCTTGCATCATGGTCGGTGGCCTATAACTGACGAGACCCTATTCTGCCTCAAAGTGGTGGCCCTGGAAACATACTGCAACCATGCAGTCTGGCTAAGAGAATAGGGATTTTAAAGGGAAAGCAAGCCCAGTCCCAAAAATGCCTTGCTGATATTGAAATTGCATGTGTCGGACTGAAAGGCGGCAGATATAGCAGCAAACTGTGACACAACATCGCAAACATCCTTTTTCAGGATGAGAGCCGAGGAAAAAGAAGATGGTACAATGATTAAAGTACATGAGTAGTCTACCAGTTTGTATACCTCTTAAAGTTTGACCACCACTATTTACACTATACACACTCTGATGCTGGCCACCTCATTTGTGTTCATGTGACATCAGAAATAAAAGAACTGAATATGGTTGGTTTTTCTCTCCCTTTTCTACCAACTACCACAAGTTGCACATCCTTCCTTATTTTGCACCAATAGAAGAATGGGTCACCATTGTAGTTGGCCTGCCAGCAGGAATCCTAGCTAAAGCAGCCACGTTCTCTTGCAGTAGTGGTTTCTGCAGCACTATGTTGAACATAAGGTTGCCAGCCCCACATACAACCATATTTTGCTACAATTTACTGCTACATTCATGGTGATTATTCGTGATTCTATTATTTCCTCCCATAAAGAGGACCAAGAATTCCCCAAGGGGTATAGAAAACACATCAAGAATGATCTCCCCATTCAACTCTCACAAAAAGTGGCTGCCACATAATACAGATTATACCAACCACATAACATAATACAATACAGAATGACTGATTTCTCTTGTAGTTTCTAATAGTTATCCAAAAATAGTTATGTAATTTTGTTGTCATTGCTATTCATATAACATTAAAAAAACAGCAGAGGTGATATTTTGATACAAGAACAGATAATATTTAAACAGAGTTTTTACTACCAGAGTTACCTCTACACAGATTTTCACTTTCATCTGATGTATCACCACAGTCATCATCATGGTCGCACTTGAAACGGCCTTGGATACACTTGCTGTTAGTACAACGGAATTCTGATTCAGAACACTTCCTGTAACTGTCACCTAGCAAGATTTTCATCAGACAGCCACATTAAACTAATTAATTGTGATATAGATCCTACTTTCATCTTCTTGATACCAGAGAAATTGAATTATCCTCTTTTTTTTCTTCATTTTAATATATCATCATCATTTATCTTGTCCTATCAGATAGCCAGGGCATACTGGCTAAGGAGAAGGGATCGAAGAGAGAATGCTAGCCCAGTACTAAAAAAATGCTTGCTGAAGTCGGATGTGTTGGAACGAAAGGTGCAAATATCGCAGTCAAGCTGTAAACTACGACACAACGCATTCCGTTCTCTGGACTACATTCTGCTACTTAAGCCCTTTTAGGATTTGGTAGCGGGAGATTGAGAATGAACGAAGTCAAGCCAAGACAGCTGAGTATAGGTTCAACACTGCATGAGGTCCAACACTGCATGAGGTCCAACACTGCATGAGGTCCAACACTGCATGAGGTCCAACACTACATGAGGTCCAATGTTATATGAGGTCTAACACTGCATGAGGTCCAACACCGCATGATGTCCAATGTTACATGAGGTCCAACACTGCATGAGGTCCAACACAGTGTGAGATTTACCCCAATTTTAATTGATTCTGAATCTTTTTGTTTGTAGTACAGTTTTTGTGACAATGTTTAATATACTAGCTGTCAGTCCCAGCACATCCTTCTCCAGTGGACTGTCACAAACTTTTCCAGCCGACTGTCACAAACTTCCCCAGTCAACTGTCACAAGCTTTTCCAGTGGAATGTCACAAACTTCCCCAGTCAACTGTCACAAACTTCCCAGTCAACTGTCACAAACTTCTCCAGTGGACTGTCACAAACTTCCCAAGTCGACTGACACAAACTTCCCAAGTCAACTGTCATAAGCTTCTCCAGTCGACTGTAACAACCTTCCCCAGTAAAGTGTCACAAACTTCTTCTGTCAACTGTCACAAGCCTCTCCAGTGGACTGTCACAAACGTCCCAAGTCGACTGTCACAAACTTCCCAAGTCAACTGTCATAAGCTTCTCTAGTCGACTGTCACAAACTTCCCAAGTCAACTGTCACAAACTTCCAGGAAGGAAACAGTAGTCCCTCTCAAGAACCACTCAGACTGTGAGATGGATCCTCTCAGCAGCGCGAGAAACAGAGATATTGATCCTCTGCTGTGCAAAGACATCTAACATCCCATGCTGATTCTCAATAGCTTGCACCAACCATTCAACGATTAGGCATTTGTAACTTCCACCTAGCTCAGATCTCAAGAATTTATGCTTAAGATGCCGCAGAAGACGGTTGTGTCGGACCAAAAGGTGCAAATATTGCAGTCAAGGGACACAACGCATTCTGTTCTCCGGACTACATCCTGATACTTGCAAAGCCCTGTTCAGGGTTTGGTAGCGAGAGATTAAGAACAAACGCAGAACAGAGGAAGAAGATGCTTAAGTAAGACAACCAAATTTCCTTGGTCGGGAGAGGAGACTAATGTCTGGTCAGGCAAAACATACATACTGATCAGACTATGGCCAAGGACAGGTGAAACATACTGACCATGACCCCACCTCACTTTGATGCAGTTCTCCCTGGAAACTGGCTGTTTCACAGCAGTCTAGCTAGTATGTGAGGATTGACACTGTGATCACTATAGTGGTAAGGAACCCAGTCCACTTTCTCAAGTATGTCTCGGGATGTTAGGAGAACCACTATAGCCTGCCACCAAATAAATTCGTCAAGAGTACCTAATTCAAGCACTAGTGAAATTAACAACAACAACGATATGCTCTCAGTGTGATAGTAGTTCTATTCTTGTCCCTGTCCCATACAGATCTCTTCCAGAAACCGCTCTGCAATACTAACCACATTAGATAAATCAGATAAAGGTTGTCTCATAGAAACTGCTGTCAGGGATGAAGTATTAGAGACTTCATTTAACTAAGTCTCAGCATCTATAGTAGGTGTAATGACTCGTTCCCTTCCTTGCAATTTATCCTTTCTAACAGTAAATCAGGTAACCATTTACAGTTGCATAAAATGGAGCATGTTTAGATGGAGGAATTAGCCAGATATCTTTAAAGTGAGAAGATTACACTCTAACCATTTCTTCACACATCACAATCTCACACATGTATTACATTTTCTCAAACACCACAAACTCACACAAGCATCAACACTTTTTCATGTTCTCACACATATATTACTTCTTCTTCTTCTGTCTTCATTCTCGACACTAAGCCCTGAAAAGAACTGAAAGTAGCAGGAGGTAATCAGGAGAACGGAATGTGTTGTGTCGTGGTTTACAGCTTGACTGCAATATTTGCACCTTTTGGTCCAACACATCTAACTTCAGCAGGCATTTTTGAGAACCGGGTTGCCTTCCCTCTTCGATCACTTCTCCTTAGCCAGCCTGCTCTACTGCAGTCTGTTATCCAGTATCACAGTGTGGAGGTGTAGAAGGGTCTTGACAGCTCTGGTTTGCTGGCCCTGACGCTAGCATCAGCTACGGGTCGCTGACCTCTGCAGCTCATGCGCTGCACAGCATCTTAATCCCACATATATTAAATTTTCTCACACATCACAAACTCACAGATGTTACATTTTCTCCCACACCACAAACTCACAGATGTTACATTTTCTCACACACCACAAACTCACAGATGTTACATTTTCTCACACACCACAAACTCACAGATGTTACATTTTCTCACACACCACAAACTCACAGATGTTACATTTACTACTTACGACATTTGCTGATGTCCTCATCAGAATTATCACCACAATCATCATCAAAGTCACACATCCAACGTTTCGGTATACAGCGTCGGTTTTGGCATCTAAAATCCCCAGTGGTGTGGCAGACAGGACAATTTTCCTCCTTCTCATCAGAGTTATCTCGGCAGTCATCTTCACCATCACATCGGGCCCAGTCAGGAACACAGCGGTAGTTTGTCTCACATTTCCACCATCCAACTTCACAGCTATGGGATTCTGGGTAGTTCAGTTGTCCAATAAAGAGACTAGATTAATTTATATATACCTTACAATAACAATTCACTAAAGGATCACAGCTACCCACGCAAGGGTCATGTTTACGGTCAGAAAATCACCGGTGCATGACGCGATAACGACCCTGCCATGAACCGACCAGCGGGAGAAAATGGTTTAACAGCATCCGTGAAATCCGTAAAATATTCAAGAACCCATCTCTTAGGGCTACGACTCACATTATCATCATGCACAAACAAAATACTCAAACATCTGCGGGAACACAACATCCTCCAAAAAAACAACTCGTCCGCACAAAATAGAAGGACAAGGAAGCCAAAAAACAAAAGGGGAAAAAGAGGAGGAATAAGAAAATTTAGAATCTACACGGTACTCTGCACTACAAAGACAGCCACAAATATCACACCGACACATACGATAAGGAGTACTTGTCAAACTCTCCCTCCTCGGGAGGCAGCGGAGTATAGGGTTCCCTCTCTGGATCCCACATGGACCTTGGTCAACACACCCTCCGTCCAGGCAACACAGTTGCGCACTACAGATAGGCCTAAAATAGGGTGCTATAGAGGATGTAGTCAAAGGGGAGAGTTTAGGTCAGAGAAGTGGGAATTAAGTAGTGGAAAACCAAACATTAAAATAATGCAGCAAAAACAAAAAGTGGAAAAACAACAAAATTGCAAACTAAAATGTTTTTATGCAAATGTGAGAAGCATTGTAAATAAAAGAGAAGAATTGGAACTGTATGTAGAGGAAGAAAAACCAGATATAATAGGGTTAACAGAATCATGGGCATATGAGGACATTGCAGATGGTGAATTTGAAATAGAGGGATATACAATGTTAAGGAAGGATAGGGTAGTTGGAGACAAGGCTAAGGGGGGTGGTGTTTTATTATACTGTATAAATTCTGTTAATATAACTAGCAGAGAGGATTTATCATGTGGTAACAAAAATGAAAGTGTATGGGGTGAAATAGAAAGTGGGGGTGAAAAAACAGTGATTGGAGTATGCTATAGATGTCCATCAAGTCAAAAGGAGGAAGATGAGGAGCTGATTAGTAGCATAGTAAAGGCAAGTGATAGGAAATTATTATTAATGGGGGATTTCAACTTTCCAGAAATAAAATGGGATATGGCAGAAGCACTTGTAGAGTCAAAACCTTTTGTTAAGTGCATAACTGAAAATTTGTTAATTCAACATGTAGTAGCAGCCACCAGAGGCAAAAACATACTCGACCTAGTTTTTACTACAGAGGAAAATATGATTGAAAACGTTACCATAGGGGAACTGTTTGGCTCAAGTGACCATCAAATCATCCGATGGGATCTTATTGCAGGGAAAGAAGTGAACATAAACACGCAAACATATGACTACTCTAAGACAGATGTTAAGAGGATGAAAGAGGCAGCGAACCACATAATCTGGGAAGATATTGTCAGAGGAACAGATGTTGAACAGGAGTGGGTGAGTTTTAAAGCAGTTCTCAAAACGCTAAAAGAGGAATGTGTTCCATATAGGGAAGTAAACCCCAAGCGTAAAAAGTGGATCACTAAAATTGTAGTTAAATGTAGAAGAGCTAAAAATAAAGCATGGAAAAAATATATAGAGGCAGGTAAATCAAAAGAAACATATTTAAAATATTTGGACAAGCAGAACATATCTCAGAAAGCGAATAAAACAGCAAAAATAGACTTCGAAAAGAAACTTGCTCAGAGGATCAAGACTGATAGTAAAAGCTTCTTCTCTTATGTTAGAAATAAACAAAGATCAAAGGATAAAGTAGGCCCTCTCATAGACAGCACAGGAAAAAAAATAAGTGAAAATAGGGAGGCAGCAAATCTACTCAATCACTACTTTAGCACAGTGTACACAAAAGAGGACTGCTCCAAGATCCCAGAGCCTGTAGATATTTTTCAAAGAGACATGGATACAGCAGGATTAGGATCAATCTGTATTACAGAGGAAATGGTTTTTAAAAAATTGGAGGGGTTGAAAGTGGATAAATGTCCAGGTCAAGATAGTATTCATCCAAAATTGCTGTTTGAAATTAGAGACCAATTAGCAAAACCATTGGCTATATTATGTTCTCAATCACTTGCACAAGGGATTGTTCCACGGGATTGGAAAGATGCGGGAGTGATCCCCTTATTCAAAAAGGGCAAAAAGGCAGATCCAGCAAACTATAGACCTGTGAGCTTAACGAGCATAGTCTGTAAATTGTTAGAGTCAATAATCAAAGAAAACATTGTAATGCATTTAGACAAATTTAATCTAATTAGAAATAGTCAGCATGGGTTTACCAGAGGGAGATCATGCTTAACAAATCTATTAGAATTCATGGAGGAGGTTACCAAAATGTTAGATAAAGGGGAGCCAGTAGAATACAAAAAAGAGCGACAAAGATGATAGTTGGATTCCAGAATTACAGTTATGAGGAACGACTCAGAAAAACAGGCCTACAGTGTCTCGAAGAGAGAAGAATTCGTGGTGACTTAATACAGGTTTATAAGATGATCAGAGGAATCGATAAATTAGACTATAACAAGTTTTTTATAATACAGCCACCTACAATAACACGAGGGCATAGCTACAAGCTGATTAAAGAGAGGTCCAGGTTAGATATTAGGAAATATTTTTTTAGTCAGAGAGTGGTGTCTGCTTGGAATGCATTGCCAGGGGAGGTGGTAGAGGCAGGGACAGTTAATGCGTTTAAGAATAAACTGGATGCGCATAGATTTTAGAGCAAGGTGATGTAAATGTAACTGGTTGTATACAGACTCTGCAGGGTCTTCTAAACCAGTATAAAGACGTTAAGTTAAGTTAAGTTAAGATGTTATTTATCTGGATTTTGCAAAAGCCTTTGATAGAGTACCTCATCAAAGATTATTTTGAAAATTAAAATCACATGGAATAGGTGGGGAAGTTGCCAAATGGATTGAAAATTGGTAAACTAGAAGAAGGCAAAGGGTGGGTATAAATAAGGAGTACTCTGAGTGGTGTGAAGTGAAAAGTGGAGTGCCACAGGGCTCGGTTTTGGGACCAATTTTATTCTTGATATATATAAATGATTTGGACATAGGTATGGGATCCATTATTGCAAAATTTGCTGATGACACAAAACTATGCAGTAGTGTCTCATCTAAAGCAGAAGTGGATTAATTGAGGTCGGATTTAGATAAAATTCGAGAATGGTCTGTAATCTGGCAAATGGAGTTTAATGTAGATAAATGTACAGTCATCCACATGGGTAGATCCAATATGGAACATAATTACAGAATGGGAGAGAACAATATTAGAAAGATAGATAAAGAAAGGGACTTAGGGGTTATAATAGATCATACATGTAAGGTGAGGGAGCAAGTTCAGGTAGCAGTAAAAAAGGCAAATGCAATGTTAGATATGATAAAAAGAAATATTAAACATAGGAGCAAGGAAGTGATAGTCAAACTGTATAAAGCATTAGTTAGACCTAGATTGGAGTACTGTGTACAGATGTGGAGTCCTTATCAGAGCGGGGATATAGACATGCTGGAGAGAATACAAAAAAGAGCGACAACGCTGATAGTGGGATTCCAGAATTAGTTATGAAGAAAGATTAAAAAGAACTGGCCTTCAGTGTCTAGAAGAGAGAAGAATTCGTGGTGACTTAATACAGGTGTATAAGATGATCAGAGGAATGGATAAAGTAGACTATAACAAGTTTTTTAAAGTACAACCACCAACAAGGACAAGAGGGCACAGCTACAAGTTGACTAAGGAGAGGTCCAGATTAGATATTAGGAAGTATTTCTTTAGCCAGAGAGTAGTGAATGCTTGGAATGCATTGCCAAGTGAGGTGGTGGAGGCTGGGATGGTCAATGCATTTAAGAACAGATTGGATGCGTACAGCTTCTAGAGGAAGGTGATGTAAATGGAACTGGTTGTATGCCGACTCTGCAGAGTCTTCTAAACCAGTATAAAGACGTTAAGTTAAGTTAACAATAGTTGCCCATTGTAAGCAAACATAAAGACAGCATCAGAAATGTGTATTCAGATGTGACTGTATATGACTGTACAGTCCGATCTGAGCGTGACAAACTCTACTGCATGTAGGATACATGTGGGTTCTGTTAGTAATTGTTCCATCTTGAATTCTATTCTTTCGTGCAGCTAATTTTTTCTGCATCTCCATAATGGTTTGCTTCTTATTAATGCAATTCTGATTGGTGATGGCAGTACACCTTAAAAATAATCTATATATATATATACCTTAAATGTAATCTTAAGATATACCTTAAATGTAATCTAGAGATATATCTTAAATGTAATCTATGTGGTCTAGAGGTAAGGTGTCCGCCTCAGGTTTGAATCACGGTGAAGACCAAGAATTTTTTTCACGTGGATCTTCTGGTAAAAATTCCCCTGTTCTCTGGGACTCCCGATCGGACTCCCATGTTCAGTGTCGAGAACGTTAAAAATTCCTTTGCAGTGGAAATCAAAAAGAGTAGACTGAACGGCCATTGCCCCAACAAAATTCTAATTAAAAATCTATCCAAGTTATTTGTACCTTTCCCCAGGTGATTTGTTAATAGCAGCTATAGATGGCAACTAACTGGCTGCAGGTCTACTTAGCTATAGTGTTTAAGTATATTGAGGTAGAGCCGCACATCGGTAAAAACCACTGGTTGTATACAGACTCTGTAGAGTCTTCTAAACCAGTATAAAGACATTAAGTTATGTATAGCTTGAGTATCCCAGTAGCAGAGTGGTAGATCATTCACTTCTCCGGTAAAGGTTTGTGATTCAATCACCATCATCTACTCACTCCAGCTGACCCAGTTGTAAATGGGTACATAGATTGCTGTTAGGGAAAAAATGGCAGCGAGGAAAGCAATTGGCTATTTAACCTCACAAAAGACCTAGCGGAAGTCGAGTATGATGAAGTCTCTAACACTTCATCTCTGACAGCAATATCTGCTATAGGACACATTCTTCTTCTTCTGCGTACGCAGGCTATAGGACACATTCAATTATGATTAATTTTTTTCAGAGTTAACTCTTCCCAGCTTATGACTGTTACCAGCCTGCCTGCAAAGCAGCAGGTGATTTCAGAGTTTTTTGTGAAGATGAATCACAACATTTGGTTTGCGGGTTCATCTACCCAGAGCATTCTGGTTTAAAATGGGCAAAGGTTCGCACAGTGTCCCTTCTCCTGTTAGCAGGGACAACTCAGTTTTGAGAAGAAGAAGATGGGTCTCTTATTTATTTGACTTTACTTTTCCATCCACTTATACCATTAAGCCATGTTGTACCATTTCAATTGCCTCCCTTGAGCTAAGTGTGTTGGTTATATGAACACCCAAACAAAAGCAGCTGGAAATTGAATTCTTTTACGATGTTCTTGCTAAAAAGGATGTTGTGTCATAGTTTACATCGAGCCTGGCACAACCAGTTTCAGCTTGGCATTTTTGGGATGAGTTAGCCTTCCCTATAAATCCCTACTTTCTTAGCCAGGCTACATGAGTGCAATCTGTTTCCACTTTGAGGTAGAATAGAGTGTTGGTCGCCTATGGTTCACTAAACCTGATGCAAGCAGCCAGCTATGAGTTGTTGGCTGCTGTCAGTTCATTCACCTGTATCTTCAACCCTGAAAATTGACTTGAATGCTCTTCTGATAGCCTGTAGAGATCGTTTCTTTTTCATGCAACTTATACAGCATGGTGCAGATGGCCCAATGCAGTCAATCTTAGTCACTTCTTGCAATATGCATGGCAGGTTACAGTGTTACTATTCTCTACTTTCCTTCTGGGCCCTGGTAATACACAGGCAACAACTAGAAAGAAAGAGCAAGGCATACAGGACAGCCTCAAGGAGAAAATGAACAATATAGCCAGATTTGTGCTGGCTTGGAACTCGCAAAGGAATTAAAGAATAGGGAGGTCAAAGAAGACCTGGAAAAATAAGTTGAAGAGGAAGCCATGGCGACTGAAGTCTCAAAGGCAAAACTTAAGAAGGTTAGAAATATGATTTAGTGGATGGAGAGTGACAGTTGCAGAGCTATGCTTCTATGAAGTTTCAAGGCAAAACTAAGTATGTAGAACTTAAGCTGAACCTATATTTAGCTAATAAAATGTAAATGTTGTCCCATTGCAGACACTGCTGTCAGGGATAAAGTGTTAGAGACTTCATTGGCAGAATTAAACAAAGCAATTTTTAAGACGCAAGCATGAACTGTGGGTCAATATAAGAAGTCGTCATATGCATTCAGAAATGCCACCCCACTACTTAGGGAGACAGCGGATATCGTCCATGAAAACAGACTTTGGTTGATTATTGAACCATTTGGTCACTGCTGCCATGACATCTGCATCTGACTGGAATCATTGTCCCTTTATAACTTTTTTTAGGGTAAAAATTATGAAAGTCACATGGTTTCAAATCAGCGCTGTAGGCTGGGTGTAGCAGAACTTTCCACCTTTTCCTTGCTTACCATTTCTGTACACTTTTCGTGACATGTGGACGAGCATCAAGTGAAAGTATGAGGAGTCGCTTAATCTTGATGCATTTAAGCAGCTTGTCTAAAGTGTCTTTGTAGCAGATGGCATTGGTGTTTATACCAGGCTCTTTAAAATCCGTCAACAAAAACCCTTCACAATAAAAAAAAATGCAGTCACCATAACTTTACCAGTGGAAACCTGTGACTTCATTCTTTTGGTGTTGTGGTGATTCTGGATATTTTCATTGCATGCTCTCTGTTTTGTTGCATGACTCAAAGTGGTGGCAACATGATTCATCATTTGCCACTATACGTAACAGAATTGCATCACCCTCTGCCTTGTAAGTGGTTTAAACTCCACCCCATGCATTCTTCCTTATAGGTCAGCAACTGTGGGACCCATTGTAAATATACTTTCTGATACTTCAATTTTTTTTCATTACCACATTTAAGCTGTTCTAAATGACATAGTGAATTCCTCCGCTATCGAGCGCAAGCTCTGATGACAGTCCACCCATGCTACTGCATCAATTTTAGTGATGGCTTCTTTTGTCATAATAATATGAGCCTGACCTGGCTGCAGAGGATCTTTCATTAACTCGTGTTCTTTCCTTAACATTTGCACCCGGTCCTTCACTGTTGTCTTCAACATACATTTGTCACCATACACTGCTTGCATTCTGCAATGAATGTCAACTGATTGACATCCTTTAGCTGCTAGTAACTAAAGCCTAAAGCCCTGCTTGCTGATCCACCTAGGGTGGATTCGGTATCACACCAGCCATAGTGTCAAAGATATTCAGTAGAACATTTGCACGCGAGGAGAATGAACACATGTTCGCTTGTTCATTGGTTTTTAGCTTATTATGTGAGCTGTGATATCATTATGCTCTGAGTACGCTGGCATGCGTGATGCACAAGGATGGGTTTAATTTTATCACGTCTAGTGTATGCTTTGGCATAACATTACACAAGGAGATCAAATATAGTAATCGATCCATGTTCCTACTGGAATAATAGATGAAAGATGATGATGGAGCCTGCCAAATCAAATACATTTCTGACATAATTCTATTATAACAATAAATAAAGGGCAGCTTACCACAGTTAAACTCTGGCTTCTCATCAGAGTTGTCTCCGCAGTCATTGTCAAAGTCACACTTCCAGTTGCCCTGGATACAGTTACCATTGTCACACTGGAACTGGTTAGATTTGCATGTGGTGTTGCCTGTTACAGTGAGAACAAACATGTTCAAATAATAGCTACAATAGCAGATCTTAAAGTATTTGCTATTCCATGGGCAGCTACAATGTCTAATGTCTATACAAGCAAGAAGTATCAAACAGTCACTGTCAACTAAAACAGAAATACAACCCGATGAAGATATATAATTAGAATACACTCTGTCATCTGCTGAAAGAAACTAAGCACCTATGGGCCTACCAAAAGCGCAGTGCTGTCAACTCTGCATAACATAACATAGTATAAACATAACATACAAAGGCAAGTACATAAGTTGGTCACAAAAATGTAGTTGGCAGTTTCTAAAGGTGTCATTAGATGGCAGTGACATCCAGCTTTTAGATTACTGTAAGTAGCAGATGCTAAGTGTTGCATGCATACCTGCAGTTCAGATACAAAATGGTGTATGGCATTCATGTACAGAGTGTACAATCAAAGAACAGTGTGCTATTGTGAGTTTTTTTAAGGCGACCATGGCAAAAGGACTTTCTGCAAAGGATATTAATAATTGAATTCCTCCTTTTACAGAGAGAAGTGTTTGTTGCGCAAAGTGGTGCATAACTGCATCTATACTGCATCTCAAGGTCGATCAAAAATTGCTAATAAAGCTTGGCCTGGTTCAGATTGTAACAGAAGCAACTGTGCTGTGGCTGGGGGAGATGATTTCCAGCTGAAAAATGAGTACTGATAGACAGTGTAGCAACTACAATAAGGTTTCCACATGGTTTAGCCTATAGCACAATGCATGACTTATTGGATTTCCAGAAAATGAGTTCATAGTGGGCACCCAAGACCACTGTCGGATGAATACAAAATCAATTAAATTGGCATGTCCTTGCACTAGTAAAGCAAATTGAAAAAGTGGATTAATTTTGGTGGAAATTATGTTGAGAAATAAGGGACAATGTAAGTGCAATAATAAATTATTTTCAAGTTTATATCTCACTTATTAAAAAAAAAAAATAACCCTTAGTTATTAGACTATAATAAGGTTTTTAAAATACAGCGACTCCACAATAACAAGAGGGCATAACTACAAGCTGACTAAAGAGAGGTCCAGATTAGATATTAGGAAATATTTTTTTAGTCAGAGAGTGGTGTCTGCTTGGAATGCATTGCCAGGGGAGGTAGTGGAGGCAGGGACAGTTAATTCATTTAACTCATTCACTCCCAAATATTTTGGACCTCTGGACACAATTGTATTTTTATGTAAAACTGAAAAACAGCATCACTTAGTTGCGATCTATTTGTCTTCAATAGACGTTCACTAAAATAACACGTATTATATACCAAACTGTTCACAATTGAGGCTAGAATAGAATGGAATACATATATTTTACAAATGCAGGTGTAAATTTGTTTGATGAATTAAAGTTGCATAATCGTTTGTTATTTTTAAAAATTATGAACAAAAATATTCCCCTCATCAATACATTATTCAGCTCTAAACCAATATACAAATAACGTAATGAATTTCTATTGACGGAAATCCTCAAAGGACGATGTTCTGAAAGTTGCAACTAATTTGGTGCAGTTGTTTTCACAGTATTTACATTTTACTGAAGGCACGTGAAGTTGAAAACGTGCTAAAAAATAAAAGCTCCGATCAACATCAGCGTGAGTGTTTACAATTTACGCGCACACGGAAAGAATATTCCTGCTGTATTCAAAATATATATACACACATTAATATTATACACACTAGAATGATTGTGTCGGATCTTGAACCTTTACTGAATTTGTGAACTGTTATTACCATTGCTTGAGACAAAAGAGGGCACCACCCCTTCGTCAGTAGACTTAGTTTTACTTTCATCGCTCGACGTGGAACTAAGACTAGGTAAATAAATTGAAACAGCGCTATCATAACGATCGATATCTTCATCATCACTACCATTAGCAATAATATAATCTACCTATTCCTGAGCTTGTACTGAAAAAACTCTATTTGGTGTGGCTGAAGGTGCATGGGATAGCTTCAAAGTTGCTCTCCGAAAAAAAATTATATTTTCCAAGTTACGAAACTAAACATTTTTTCAACGAAACTCAAACTAACTCTTCCGGAATGAAAAAGTGCAAAATCTGGACTTCCGCCAATAACCAGAATAAAACATTTAGGAGAATTAGGAATGGGAAAATATGTGATTTTGTGAACACAGTAACAAAAGCCGATACACCGGCTTCTGGGTTTTCTAGAAAAAACCGGAAGCCGTTGTATCGGCTCGTGGGAGTGAATGAGTTAAGAATAAACTGGATGCACATAGCTTTTAGAGCAAGGTGATGTAAATGTAACTGGTTGTATACAGACTCTGCAGGGTCTTCTAAACCAGTATAAAGACGTTGAGTTAAGTTAACTATTTACTGATTTGCTCTCATAACATAGCATTATAAGAAAAAACAAACCAGAAGTTTGGACATCTGCTATTAATGTTGCCAATATAAGATAAATAGCTATTTGATAACAGATGAATATTCATACACTTTTAACAGATATGGGCAATGATGTTCCGAGGACGTTGTATGTGACCTACAGCCAATGCAAACAATATGTTTAAAATACTGTTTACTTTTTTGTTAGCTATATGAAAATATTAGTGCCGTACCTATATCATTGTAAAATGCTTTGTAAAAGAACACTTTATTATTTATTTATATTTTACATCCAATTGTTACAATGTTATTCAATTGTTATAGTATGGGATTATTTAGCAAATTCTACTTTATTTTAGTGGTTTGGTCTGAAAAATGATGAACAAAATCTTCAGTGTCACGCTAAAAATAAACAAGATTGCCAATTCCTAATTTATAGATTCCTTGCTTAAACATACCACATGATTTCTCATCACTTTTGTCTTGACAGTCATCCTGACCATCACAGAGCCAGGCTTTTGGAATACACCGGCCATTGTCACACTTGACTTGCCAGGGTTCACAGTTGTGTTTGTGACACTCTTCTTCATCACTGCCATCTCCACAATCATTAACCAGATCACAAACTTGGAAGGCAAAAGTACAGTTCTTGTTCTTGCACTGAAACTGTCCAGGACTACAGCTCATCACAGCTGAGGAGTGAAATCAGAGCACATGTTACATCTCTCCAGCTAAAACTTATACCATTTAAAATTAACATAAATGAAGTACAAGATGGAGCTTCCTCACCTTGTCAGTATTTCACCTTCTTGGCTTTTAATAAACATTTTGTACTCCCCGTGACTTTTAGTAAACTTTTTTGTATACTCCATGGTTTCTGGTAAGCCTTCTAGTACCCTCTAAACTTTTAGTAAACTTTTTTGTATACTCCATGGTTTCTGGTAAGCCTTCTAGTACCCTCTAAACTTTTAGTAAACCTTTCAATATCTCCTTAATGTTTAGAAGACCTTCCAGCACTCCAATGTTGTTTAGCTTTTACCACACACAAAGTGACGGCTGTCATGAAAATTGAATCGCTTAGGTCGCCGCAATGTGATTTATGATGTCGCCTCATAGCGAAGGCCTTTCTAATCATATATATTCAAACCGGCTACATAGAAATAATCTATACATACTGCTCATTTCATTGCAGAGAGTTTGACTTCCGTCTGGTCAGGTTTATAAACAATGGCAATTTTGACATTTGTTTTAGACTTTTGGAAATAATTGCTTATGTTTTTCACTTGGATTTGAAGATTCACCCATTATTGAAAATGAGAAAGTTTAGTTTTTGCAACTGATTTTTCAGAGTTAGATCTGCTTAAATTGTTTATATAGATATAATAATCACCTTTTTAGTGGAAACTGACAGATATGACCATTTGTAGACATTCACGTCCGTTTTCGGTGGATTTTAAATTTTGGGATACCAAAAGCTAGTGAGTCTATATGTTTGTGCTGTTTTTCAACACTATCATCATCGTATTCTTGTATCTAAGAAACTAATACACACACAACAAAAACAATAACACCAACAAGCTCTTTATTCATTTATGTCTCTACACACAAACAAGTCATATCTATAGACATCAAATAAAAAAGATACAGTCTCTCAAAATCAACAACCCAGAAAAAAGTGAAGTGGTGAAAAATAATTAAGTGGCAGGGGAAATTGCGTAATTTATTGAGTTTGGTAAAGGTTGAAAGCTTTCCAGCATCCCTTAAGCTTCAGTCAATTGGTTTTGGTAAACCTGTTAGTACCCTTTTAGCTTTCATTAAATCTTTCAGTGGGATCAAGATGCTTAGCAGTACATGAGCTGTAGCTGTCAGCGACCTAAAGCTTACTGCTAGCCTTAGGGCCAACTAGCTTACTGCTAGAGCTGCCAACTCTCTTCTATACCTCCACGTGGTGACCATGGATAACAGGCTGCAACAGGGCAGACTGGCTAAGGAAAAGGAATCAAAGAGAGGTCTAAGCCGGTACTAAAAAATGCCATGCTGAAATCGAATGTGTTGGACCAAAAGCTGCAAATATCGCATTCAAGCTGTAAACTAAGACACAATGGATTTTGACAACATCCTGCTACTTGCAAAGCCCTTTTCAAGGTCTGGTATCAGAAGTTTGAGAACAAAGAAGAACAAGAAACCTTTAGCTTTTAATAAACCTTGCAATACCCCTTTACCCCTTCCAGTTATCAGTCAACCTTTCACTACCCCTTCAGCTATCAGTCAACCTTTCAGTAACCCTTCAGCTATCAGTGAACCTTCCACTACCACTTTAGCTATCAGTCAACCTTCCCCTACCCCTTTAGCTATCAGTCAACCTTCGCTTACCCCTTTAGCTATCAGTCAACCTTCGCTTACCCCTTTAGCTATCAGTCAACCTTCGCTTACCCCTTTAGCTATCAGTCAACCTTCGCTTACCCCTTTAGCTATCAGTCAACCTTCCCCTACCCCTTTAGCTATCAGTCAACCTTCCCTTACCCCTTTAGCTATCAGTCAACCTTCCCTTACCCCTTTAGCTATCAGTCAACCTTCCACTACCCCTTTAGCTATCAGTCAACCTTCCCCTACCCCTTTAGCTATCAGAAAACACTCCAGTACTCCTTTAGTTATCAGTCATCCTCCTTCTAGTACTCCTTTAGTTATCAGTCATCCTCCTTCTAGTACCCATTTAGTTATCAGTCATCCTCCTTCTAGTACCCCTTTAGTTATCAGTCATCCTCCTTCTAGTACCCCTTTAGTTATCAGTCATCCTCCTTCTAGTACCCATTTAGTTATCAGTCATCCTCCTTCTAGTACCCCTTTAGTTATCAGTCATCCTCCTTCTAGTACCCATTTAGTTATCAGTCATCCTCCTTCTAGTACCCCTTTAGTTATCAGTCATCCTCCTTCTAGTACCCCTTTAGTTATCAGTCATCCTCCTTCTAGTACCCCTTTAGTTATCAGTCATCCTCCTTCTAGTACCCCTTTAGTTATCAGTCATCCTCCTTCTAGTACCCCTTTAGTTATCAGTCATCCTCCTTCTAGTGCCCCTTTAGTTATCAGTCATCCTCCTTCTAGTACCCCTTTAGTTATCAGTCATCCTCCTTCTAGTGCCCCTTTAGTTATCAGTCATCCTCCTTCTAGTACCCATTTAGCTTTCAGTAAATCTTCTAGTACCAATTTAACTTTTAATAGATAATTTTATACACACTTGGATTTAAATTTTCAAATTAATTTATAAGAATTATTCACAATTTCTATGAATAGTAAAGGTCAAGATCAAGGTGGGTCCCATGGCAACTGTTGCCATAACTCTAACAGATAACTCTTCATAGACTAAGCCAGAGCCTATGTGAGGTGGTGTGGCCAGTTCCTTTCCTTGCTGTGTATACCTTCCCCAACTCATACATCAGGTACCCATTTACAGTTGGGTCGACTGGAGGAGCGGTCGTACCAGGAACGAATCACACCTAGATGTTTTTCTGTCCGTCTGTAATTTCGAACCCTGGCGCGGTGTAATTCCAGTCTTAGCAAGCCATCTCACTGTCGACTAGGCTAATGAATAGAACAGTCTACAAAGGCAAATAGGCAGATCGATTTACAATTTAAACTGGGGTCAGATAGGGATACCTTCTGATGCCTACTATCTCAAGCAATCTAACATGGTTAATTAAGAACTTAGTGGTTCTGTAAAGAGCAGTGGATAGGAAAATAGGAATATGATTGACATGTGATGAACACATGGAAGACCTAGATTTTGCAAATGAGATTTACATACTGTCACATAAGCAGCAAGACATGCAAGGAAAGTTAGTCAAACTAACATTTGAAGCAGCAAGGCCAGGATTACAGATCAGTGTAAATAAAACAAAGAAAATTAGAATAAATAACAAACAAAGAGACTTCATAAAGATTTATGGTCAGATAACATTGGCAAAGATGGTAGAACAAACCAAGATGTTAACGACAGTAACGACAAGGCCAGATTTGCTTTCAACTCTCTACACCTAATATGGTACTCAGCAGCATTTTCCATGAAAAATATGATTAAGCTGTTTACACAAATGTAAAGTTAGTCCTGCTATATCACTCAGAAACATTGCATGTGACTAAGAATATTACATTCAGACTTTGGACCTTCAACAAATGTCTTCACCACACACTTCCTATTAGATGGTCAGAGATAAAGAATGGCAAATATCAATCAGTAGAAAAGAACACAACAATATAGCAGGAAATTTAGAAAAAAAAGTGGAGATCAACAGGACATACTTCCAAAAAGAAGCTGGACAGTATAATCCAATAAACGCTAATAAAAACCACTCTCTGACTAAAAAAATATTTCCTGGTATCTAATCTGGACCAATAATAACATTTCCTGGACTATCTCTATGGGCTGACCACTCCTTTCTTTATCTTTAGAGATAATCAAGTTTATGTCAGAAAGTGTACAAAGAAGAATGTGAAATCTAATTTTGATTTCTTTCAATAATAGAGCACCATTAATAAACATAATAGTATTGTAGTCTGTTCAAAAATTACAGACTATAAATATAACCACCTTCCATTTAAATTTCACTTTACCAGAAACGTTTAAGGACTAATGTAGACACAAAGAATATTGCAGCAGGCAATGTGTACGGGCATGAAAACAGAAAAAATCTAGGACAACATACGACAGTCGTCAGGTTCATCGGAACCATCTCTGCAATCCCTCTCTCCATCACACTTCCACAGTCGGGGAACACACCTATCATCTGTTGGACCACACCTTGAATGAAAAAAAGAAAAAAGTTACATATTCTGTTTTCAGATAAAAACACTAAAAGAAGAACTAATTTATTTAATATAAAAAAGTCTTGAAAGTGAGCACGACTGCAGTTGACCTTCTTACACGAAATCTGCATGTGAGCAAGAAGCAGAAGTGAATGAGCTAACAGCAGACAGTGACTTATTGCTGGCTACTTGCATCAGGGTCAGCAAAATATGGTATGTGTGTTTACACAGTTGTGGTTTGTGTAGACCTTTTTTATTCGAGATTGCCAACTTCCATGCACAACCCTACTTAGTCTTAGTTACTTTTTATGACATACACAGCAGGATGCAGTGATCTATTCTTTATTTTCCTCTGCAATAAAGTGCCCTAGGATCTAAATTTGATAATTTGTGGATCATATATGTTTACAAACAAACTATTCATATTACTTAAACACCCAAATATCAGCTTAGCAACTTAAAACTAATAAACAGTATATTTTTACTATCACTCTGCTACCAGCACCACATTGGTCCTTTGCCAAGGCACATGAGATGAAAATTACATCAAGCGAAGTGAAATTCCTGAGAAAAGATATCAATTTCCTCAGTAGTGCTAGAATGATAAACAATGATATTAGAAATATTATGTACATTACTATCAAATACATAGCAGAACTTTAAAATATTATCATTTGTTTATATTTGTTGATAAAGTTATCAACCAAAAACAGAAGATCTTGTTACAAGGCACAAGACAAACGGATAAATGATTTTTCAGAAATACTACTACAACATAGTCATATAACACACAAGGCAACATATTTGACCCAATTGCATTTTGATTGTCCCTTACTTCTCAACTTAATTCCCACCAACATTTAGACACTTTTCCCATCACTTTATCAGCGCACCAAAAGCTGCAGCATAGAAATCTTTGATCTGCTGCATTAGCTACATTTGCTCTTCTCTATTCATGAAACGTCTCCTGGCAAGGTTGGATCATGCATTATGCTGTAGGCTAAACTTTGCGAACACCCTACTGCAGTTGCTGTACTGTTTATCGCTACATGCATGCAGAGCTCAAATAAATCATCACCTCCTCGTGCTGCCCAGATGCTTCTGCTATGATGCTGCTTCTACAGGATGACCAGGTCAGGCTTCATCAGCAATTTGTGAGTATCCTTGAGAAATTTATTGACCCAGTTATGCACCGCTTGACGTGACAAACACTTCTCACCATAAACAGAAAGCATTTCCTTATGAATATCTTTGGCAGAAAATCCTCTCCCATCCAGCAATAAAAAATTCACAGCAGCATGCTCCTTCTTTTTCTGCGTTCGCTCTCAATCTCCTGCTATCAAGCCCTGAATAGGGCTTTGCAAGTAACAGGGTGTAGTCCAGAGAACGGAATGCATTGTGTCGCTAGTTTACAGCTTGACTGTGATATTTGCATCTTTCGGTCAGACACATCCGTCTTCGGCAGACAGCCAGTATGCTGTTCTTTGATTGTTAACTCTGCGAGCACAGACACCATTTTTGAATCTGAGCTGCAGACGTGCATGCAACACCTAATATCTGCTACCTACAGTAATCACAAAGATGGATATCGCTGCCACCTAATATCTGCTACCTACAATAATCACAAAGATGGATATCGCTGCCACCTAATATCTGCTACCTACAGTAATCACAAAGATGGCTATCGCTGCCACCTAATATCTGCTACCTACAGTAATCACAAAGATGGATATCGCTGCCACCTAATATCTGCTACCTACAGTAATCACAAAGATGGATATCGCTGCCACCTAATATCTGCTACCTACAGTAATCACAAAGATGGATATCGCTGCCACCTAATATCTGCTACCTACAGTAATCACAAAGATGGATATCGCTGCCACCTAATATCTGCTACCTACAGTAATCACAAAGATGGATATCGCTGCCACCTAATATCTGCTACCTACAGTAATCACAAAGATGGATATCGCTGCCACCTAATATCTGCTACCTACAGTAATCACAAAGATGGATATCGCTGCCACCTAATATCTGCTACCTACAGTAATCACAAAGATGGATATCGCTGCCACCTAATATCTGCTACCTACAGTAATCACAAAGATGGATATCGCTGCCACCTAATGACACCTTTAGAAACTATCAATTGTATTTTTCAGCTACCCTTTGTGACCTACTTACTGATTTACCCTCACATGAAAGATTCCTCATAATCACTCCATGATAGAGAGCCATCCATGTATGAGTCCTCATAATCACTCCATGAGAAAGAACCATGCATGTAAGATTCCTCATAATTACTCCATGAGAAAGAACCATGCATGTATGAGTCCTCATAATCACTCCATGAGAAAGAACCATGCATGAAAGCTTCCTCATAATCACTCCATGACAGAGAACCATGCATGTTTGGGTCCTCATAATCACTCCATGAGAAAGAACCATGCATGAAGATTCCTCATACTCACTCCACGACAAAGAACAAATATTTGAAAATGTGCTTTAGAGACCACCAATAATTCAACCTTCAAAAAATCTTTTCAATGGGCCGAATTGTGCATTCATGCTGGTTTGATTTAATTTTCATTGAATGCAATAGACTACTGTGGCCTTGTCAGCTATGCTCATCTAACCATCAATATTACTAGCAATTTTCTATACACATTCCATTCTAATAGGAATATCATGCTGAATATCCTGTTCCGGATTCCTTATCAGTGCACTTACCCAAGGGGCAGATAATTTACAAGCACACAGTGGGTGGTGGAGGCAGAGGGAGTGGTGCAGCAGCCAAACAAAAGTAGTGAAACCAACAACCCTGCTCAAACCTGGCCCGCTGATCAGGAAAGAGATGACTTAGGCCAACCCAAAAGACAACAGCCCAGGCCCTTCCAGCACCAGCATGACTGCACAGGGGCGACTTCAAGGGGCATGAATATTCTAATCATTACTTTGTGACAAAACTACAGAACTGAAATGAGAAACTGGTTGTCTACAGACTCTGCTACAAGGCGTGTTTAAATGAAACCAGGCCTAACTGCACCATACACCAAGTGAACATACGTATGATGCCCATGACGACGTCACTTCTGATGTAAACAGCCCATACTAACCGTCAAGTTTTAAATTATCATTATTCTCCAACTCATTGTTTCCTTGGCAGATCGTTGAAAACATGGCGAGTGTGATATGGAATTCGTCCAGATTTGATCAGCTAGTGGTGATTCGGTTTCTAACAGCTGAAGGATGTTGACCAGTTGACATTCATTGTAGAATGCAGGCAGTGTATAGTGACAAAAGTGTGGCGAACTTAAGCTCCAGCGACGGTCCACCTGAATTGCTGCATCAATTTTGGCATCTTCTGACGCAACAATATGCACCTGACCTGGTCTCAAAAGATCTTTCGTTAACTTGCATCCTTCTTTAAACATTGTTGTCCAGTTCTTTACTGTTGTCTTCGACACACTTTTGCCACCATACACTGCCTGCATTCTGCATTGAATGTCAACTGGTTGACATTCTTCAGCTGTTAGAAGCCGAATCATCGCTCGCTGATCAACTCTGGACAGATTCTGTATTACATCCGCCATATTTTTAATGGTCTGCTGAAGAAATATGAGTCGGAGGATAATGAAATTTTGGTATGTACTGTTTACATCACAAGTGGTGTAGTTAAGTCTGGTTTCATTTGAATACGCCTCATATACCAGCATAAAGACGTTAAGTTAAGTTAAATAAAAACATCATAAACAAATGGCACAGACAAATAGCAATGGGAATTGCTAAAGAACGATATAGGTGTTTCTTTTGTGGCAGGTTACAGTGGCTCTTCTTACATCCCAAAGTGTACTTAAGAAGGTGGACATGGGTCATCCTGGCTGTATTTCAATGCAAGGATCGCCAGTAAGCTCACCACTATGAGAATCAGAATGCTGATGATCCCCACCTTATTGACCATACTGCTGTGACCCAGCTTGTTTTCTGTAGCATGCTGCGGTTGAGAGGTGGGGTTTGGATCATATGCTTTATCTGACCCTGATGTTATGCTTCGCTCCCTACTACTACTTGTCAAAAAGTACTTCTTGCATAAAATAGATCAAGTGATAATATTCAAACTTTGAATTTATCTATGCAAACTGAAATATAATTTGTTTAACAAATAATAGGCTGGACACATATACATGTGCACATGTGACGTTGACAGACAGTGGAATACATGTTCTTCAAGTACATTACTTCCATGAGCAGAACAGAATGACAGCATGTCTCTCTCTATTAAAATGTAGGGCAATGCGAGAAGCCAGAGGCAGACCACCATATTTTGGGGGGACATATTTGTGGCTATTTGAGACTTAATGATGAGAAGCAATCTCAACATTACCTGTACTGATTACTGGAACACCTGGCTTCACATGTGTTCTTGTCTGACTTCAGCGAGAAATTGTCAGGACAGCTACAGGTGAAGCTGTTTCCTCCAGGTGAGATCAGGCACAGGTGAGAGCAGCCCCCATTGTTAGTCCCACATGGGTTAATCCCTGAAGTAGAGAAGATGCATGACATGGTGACATAAAACTTGCAGTCGAGTTTGAATCCATGCACAAGAGACTATATAAAGAAAGTTAAGGTAGTCCTATGGCAGGTACTGCCACAAGGACGAAGGGTTAGAAATTTCATTGTACAATGTATCAGCTTTTGTGAGGAAGGGCCATGACTCATTTCTGGCTGCTTGCATCAGGTTCAGCAAATCAAGACCCTATTCATCCTACAAGTGGTGGCCCTGGAAACAGACTGCAACCATACAAACTGGCTAAGAGAATAGCATTTAAAGAGGGAAGGTAGAGACGGCGTGGTTTAGTAGTTAAGGGTCATGGCTGACAATCCGAAGGTGCTGGGTTTGCTTCCCAATCACAGCATTACCCTGGGGAAGCAAAACCTTAGAAAATGCAGGAGGAAGCAGACCCATAATTAAAATGCATGCTGAAGTTGGATGCACTAGGCCGACAGGTGCAAAATTAAAACACAAAAAAAAAAAAAACAAACAACCCAGAGTGTTGAACTGAATGATGCAGATTTTCAAGTAAAAGTTGTGACCCTAAGAAATGTACAAACTACCAAGTGAAATTAAATAAAAGCTTTTAATAGTTAGATTAGTAATAAAAAGTAAAAGTAAAGATACCGTCACGCCATGCGGTGTGTAGGAAACATGGTGTTGGACCTATATTATTTTGTGATCTACGGCACATAGTGGATGATGTGGTCAGCCTCATGCCGGCCACCTTTACTTCCCAGATTTTTTTCTGGTACCTAATTTATGAGGCTCGGTCAAATGCAGGAGCCGGTCATTGAAAATAATCATGCACCAACTGGAGATTGAACCCAGATCGTCTTACCGGAAAGCCAGTGCACTAACCACTGCGCTACTATGACTCCCATGTAATGCTAAAAGATAAATGAGTCACATAAATTTAACTATTTAAGAAAATTGCAGGATTTGTAACGCTTTAAGAAATTTTAGTCGCATCAAATACTTTAAGAATATAACGAGATTTCTTATGTTCTAAGATAAGTGATTCAGATAAAAATAATACTTTCAGGGATTAAAGATGCAACAGGGGTTAAAGGTGCAATAGGGGTTAAAGATGTAACAGAGTAAATGAGCTGACAGCCAGTGTCTCATAGCTGGCTGCTTACGTCAGGACCAGCGAACCAGAGCTGACCAAGACTCTATTCTGCCTCTAAGTGGGGCCCTAGAAACAGGCTGCACTAGTGTAGTTTGGCTAAGAGAACAGGGATCACAGTGAGAAGGCAAACCAGGTACCCCAAAAACACCAGCTGAAACTGGATGTGTTAGACCAAAAAGTGAATATATCTTAGCCTCACTGTAAACTATGACATAGCAACATTTTCAGGATGAATGCCAAAGACGAATAGAAAAATGGTCAGATTTTAAAAATGTTCTTGGATAAATTGTTCAGATGAGATTAATCCTTTCAGAACATAGTTATATTTAGGTTTTATAGATAAATGTACCATATGATGGTCAAAGCTCTCAGAAAGTACTCAAAATAGGAATTATTGTATTCTGATATGTGCAGAGGTCAACAGAAGGAATTATTTAAGAAAATTACAATCTGTTGACACCATTTTTCATTTCGCCCCATGTGAAACATAAAGCCACAGCCTGTATCACTACAGCCTGTATCAAAGCACTTGTAGTAGCAGTTTCTGTAGCAATTGGTGTTTTCAATGATGAGGTTACCAGCCACTAGCAGAAAACCTTATTTAGTGGCTTTTTACAATAATCTGCAGGTAAGTGTATAAGTGGTCTTATTATTTCTGATCCAGGTATCACTCAGGTAGCTTGCACTATAAACAGACTTTATAAGTACAATCCCCTATAAAGAAACACAGTTAAGAATTATTATTTTCCATTACACAGCTGCTGACCTGGCTTCTGCTTCAAAGGATGGAAGACATGGACATCCATAGGTCTATGTGTGGCATTCCAGATGATCTTACGTTCGTGACCGTTGTACTTGTTTGCTCTCTCGATGGTCAGGTGATTCCAGTCTGTCCAGTACATGAAATCCTCAAATAGGGAGATGGAGAATGGATGTGGAACACCTTCTACGGCAATGTGGCGGTGGGTCCCATCTAGGTCAGCATATCTGGTGTGAATGTGAATAACACTAGTACTCAGATCATGATTATCAAATCAGGTATATATTAGGGCAACACAATAATCACAACTTGAGACATTCATTCCAAATAGAGTTTAATACTACATACTTCCCTACATGTCAGTTTTAGCTGATGAAAACATCAAACAAAACATCAATCAAAATCAATCAATCAAAACTCTTCAACTCCCTGCACAGCATGGATCCTCAACAAATACTTGCCAAGTCTTCCTGTCATGCGCCATAATTTCCATATCTTTCTTGTCATTTTTAGGTTTTTGTCTTGACCTCCCTTCTCCATTTGTGTTTAACTGCCTCATAATGCTATCAGCTGGGTTCTGCAATGTGTGTCCTGTCCATCACCAGCATCTTAAAAAAATCCATTTACTTTCTTAAATAATTCCATCAGTATCTTCGTGCAGTTGTACAGGTCATTCATTTTTTCTTTGTCGCAGTTTCATCGACTTCTTGTGCCAGCTTGTCAATATATTTTCTCTTGTTTCTTGTCATGCACATTTTTAACTGTTTTTTTTGGCTACAGTTTATAATTCAGTTTTTGCTCTGTACATTAGATGACAAAAAACCCGTACAAATGAACATAAAAACTAAACATTTCAAAATGCATGGTGACAGACAGCAGAACAATTTTTCAATCACTTAATTTATTGCCAAGACACTAATTTTGCATTAATTTAATTTTTTTTTAGGAGAAAAAGAGCAACTGATCGAGTGGTTCTCATGTCAATCTTAGTTAGCATTAACATGTGTTCAAATCCTTGGCAAGGCACAGTTCTTTTTCTAACGCAAATATAAAATTAAAGCCTAGTCTTTACAGTGCATGATGCCTGCTAGGGGAAGCAGCCTTTATTCTTCAACTATAAATTCTCCCAGTGGCCTTCAGTAATGGTAATAAACACTGTAACGATAGCAGAGGATAATAGTAGTTGTTTAGGAGTCCCTAATGGGTGAACTCCTGTAATCTCTTTAGGGAAAAGCTCACACAGAAAAAAGTATGAGTGCACATGAATGGAAATGTTGAAAAAACCATATCAGCTATAGGTAAATATTATTATTATCTGTATTTATTTGTAGTCCCTAACAAGGAAAGAAAAGGTAAAAAAACTCTATATAAAAAAGTTGTAGGAGACCATGGCAGCTGGAGTCTTATGGGAGAAACTAAAATGAAGGTCCAAAATAGACATCAGTTCAGAGCATTCGCTGTGTTTCTTAACTTAAATTAACGTCTTAATACTGGCTTAGAGGATTCTGTTGAGTCTGTAAACAGCCAGTTTCTTGCAGGGTGGTTAACCGATGTACGAGTCCATGGACTCAAACACTAAATCAAAGTGGACCCGCAGCCTGTTAGGCACAATTTATGCTGCTCTTAACAGACCACCTAATCATGACCAGTCTTATGCCATGTCACCACTTACGACACACTCTCTGAGAGTAGTGGTGCTATTTTTGTCTTTGCCATTAACAAAAGACCCCGGCAGACCACTCTGAATTCTATGTTGCAATGGAACACATCTGATTTCAAGTCTTTACTCTCAAGTCCAAATCATTACTCGAGTCATCTCAAATCTTCAGTTTTCATGTCAAGTAAAAACCCAGTGCCTTATACTTCTAAATCTATGATAACCAATTAATTTTTAATGTATAAATGTATTATACATGGATTGATATCTTGCCCTTTAATTTCAGATTGTCAGTGCCAGTGTAATCTTTGCAAACAATTGTCCAAGTCACAAATTAAGTCACGATTCTGATCAAAAATACTAAAAATTGCACAATCTGAAGTCAATATCCATATGCTTCAATGTGACTTGGATTTGAGTCAGTCAACTCGAAAACAGCTCTGATAGGGAGCCAGAAGAATAAAGGCAAGTAGTTCCTGATAAAGACGTTTTGGTCATAATATAGGTTATTTTTGGCTTTCTGCACATGTAAAGCTAACGCACATAAATTTGTCAATTTTGTATATTTGATATTCAGTTTCACTGCAGCTTCTTGATCCTTGGTGTAAGAACAATTAGAGTCACCAATTCTGTGCAAATTTTTATCAAAATAGCAAACACACAAAGACTCTGGACTCACTCAATAATATCCTGATGCGCGTCTGCCCACCACAAACGGTCAGTCTCAAAGTCAAGGGTCAGAGCATTCGGCCAGCCCAGCTTCTCAGTGATGAAGGTTGTAGACAAGTTTTGACCATTCATTCCCATGCGTCCAATGTAAGGGGGGTTACCCCAGTCAGACCAGTACAGAAATCTGTAATAAGTAAGATAAAGGTGAAGGTAGTCCCACAGCAGACACCGCCATTGTGAATAAGGCGTGAGTGACTTGTTTGTACTAGGTCTCAGTTTTTTTCTGAGGTGGGGTGACCAGTTTCCTTTCTCATTGCATTTCCTTCCCTAAAAGAAAGTTTTGGCACACATTTACAGCTTGGTAAACTGGAACTTGTCGAGAATGGAGATTGAATCTGACCCATTTGATGTAAGAGACCTGTATGAGACCACTATAAGAAACCATGTGCCACTCAGATGCTTTGCAATAAATCAAATAAAATTTACGCTCTTGCAGTGGTGGTCTCTGTAGCACTTTGTTTTTACATGATAAGATTTGCTAGCCTCTTGCATGATTTTCGCTTTCTTTTCGTTCCTGGTGTTTGTCCTGAAAAGGACGTTGTGTCATAATTTACAGCGAGACTACTATATCTGTTTATTTCGGTCCAACACATCCGTTGTGGGACTGGGTTTGTCTTCCCTCTTCGATACCTATTCTATTAGTCAGACTACACGAGTGCAGCCTGTTTAAAGGGCCCCTACCACCGAATGTGGAATAGGGGCCTTGGTCAGCAATGGTTCGCTGACCTTGATACCAGCAGCTGTGTGTCGCTGGCAGCTATCAGAACATTCACTGCTGCATCTTCAGCCTCCATCTCCTTTTTTGTTGTTGGTGATCTGATTTTACGCAAGCATAGAACCACTACAGATGCCCCCTATATGGAAGCCTGTTTTCATAGCAATAGTTTTGAAAATCATCATGTACAACCCTTTTCAGTCACCTTTTAGGGGCTGAAGACGCATCAATGAATGAGCTGATAGAAGCCAACGACTCATAGCTGACTGCTTATCTAAGCATCAGTGACGCATAACTGATCAAGACTGTAACCCGCCTAAAAGTGGCGGCCTTGAAAACAGATTGCAGCCATGCAGCCTGACTAAGGGATTAGGAATCAAAGAAGAAAGGCAAATCCAGTCTAAAAAATGGCGTGCTAAAATTTGATGAGTCAGGCCGAAAGGCATAAATATTGCATCCTAACTGTAAACTATAACACAATGTCACAAACATCCTGGTCAGGATGAAAGTTGAAGAAGTCACCTTTAATAACTTGCTTGGGAGATTACAGTGTCTCATTATTTCAACTCAGGTACCCCTCAGTTGACAACACTCCCTACTTATCATTAACAACAAGCATGTAGTAGTCCTAGTCTGTCCTCCTCATTAAGGAACCTCAGGGACCAATACATATTTATTCTTAGAGGTGTCAAGTAATAGGTGAATGGTAAAGGTAGTTCCATATCAGAAACTGCTGTCGGAAAGGAAGTGTCAGAGACTTTAATGTACAAAGTCACAGCTTGTTTATGAGGTGGGGTGGCCATTTCCCTTTCTAGCTACCTTTCCTTCCCTAACAACAAGCTAGGTATCCATTTACAGCTGGGTTGACTGAAACATAATGGTAACAGAAGTTACCCTGTGCTTTCATAGTGACAATTGAGGCCTCTATCAATATGCTATTCAGACGCTCAGAAAAATGGGTAGATGTCAAAACAAGAATCCTAAAACAACAGTTAATAACAGACAATGCAACACACTTGGTTCAACAAAGCAAACAATTTGTGCACATCTCTTAGTTACCAAACTAACACAAGTTCAATATTTTCTATGAAGAAGACAAAAATATTGGTATTAAGCCAACATAGTTATGTCTCCATGTCATTCCAGGTACCCCTGAGGAGCTAAACAAGACTCTATTCTGTCTCCAAGCGATAACCTTGGAAACAAGCTACACTAGTGCAGTCTGTCTAAGATAATAAGGACCACAGTGGGAAGAGAAACCCGATACTAAAAAAAACTAGCTGAAATTAAAATCGGGCCGAAAGGCGAAGATATCGCAGTCTCACTGTAAATTATGATGCAACATCCGTAGAAGAAAAAATGACATAAAAAAGTATAGTTCAGTTAATGCACCAAAATGAAAGCAAAACAACCTTCGACACAGCCACAGTCTTCTTCAGGAACAAAGAACAACACAAATAAAATCACCTGACGAATCAAAAAAATAAATAACAATATGTGATTTCAGGAAATTTGACACTTGAGTAGGTTATATAATGTAGTCTAGTTATTGATGCTAGAGATATGGAAACAACTAATTTCAATTGCAAGAAATAGATTATTAGAGAGTGTATTTTAGATTGGTTTGGTTGTTTTAATTCATTATTATCATTTACCTGTATGTATCTTCTTCTTCTTCTTCTGCGTACACAGTCAGACAGTAACCATTATTTTCTCGAAAAAAGCGGCGGTCATCCTGAGACTCTCGCCACTACCATAGAGCTTGTCTTGCAGTTCCACTGGCAATGGCCACATCTGCTCTCTCTGATCCTCGTATGTCGGGCAGTTCTGCAGCAGATGTTCAGTGGTCATTTTACCAGTACCGCACGGGCATTCGTCGGTACACCCTATCTTCAATTTGTTGAAGAGGTGGTACCTCAGTCTGTTGTGGCCAGTGCGAAGTCTGAAGACAACGACCTGCTCTCTTCGGTTCAACTGGTAATAGGCATCATTTTTGGTGTAACCAGTATGTTCGGTTTCCCATTTGGACATGTACCTGGCTTTGATAAGCCGTTTTGACTCTTCGTACGTCATACTGGTATCTATTTGTGGTAGCCTTGCACCTTCTTTTGCCAGTCTGTCTGCCTCCTCGTTGCCTTGGATGTTGCAGTGTGACGGAACCCACTGTACCACTACCCTTTTTGGTGCGGACTGTTGGCACAGTTTGCAGAGTGCTGCTCTTAAGTCATTAAGCTCAGTGTTTTTCTGGCTTTTTAGCGCTGTGACTACTTCGAGAGCATCTGTCAGCAGGACTATATGGCTCTCATTTTCACTGTGTGTTACCATTTCTTCCACTGCCGCCCTCAGTGCCTCTGCCTCTGCTCTGAAATTGCTCGTGTACTTACCAGTAGCGAATGACAGTGTTATTTTTCTGCCATTTGGTAGGTTCAGGAATGCTCCTGCCCCTCCGTTCTGTGTAGTGTTTGTTACAGAGCCGTCGGTGTATGCATGGGTCCAGTCCATGCTTGGGTAGCTTTTCGTTATGAAGCTTAGGGTAGTATCTCTCCTTTCTTTTTCGGTCTGGCAGTTTTTGTTTGCAATACCTGGTATATTTTCTACCACCTCTGGAAATATATCCTGCCTCCAAGTAGGTTTTCGTACAGTAGTGATGGGTTTTGGTGTTGTTAGTGCGTTTATGGGATCTTCGTGCATCTTTGCTTTGGCTATTTCTGCAAAGTTTCTCCGCTTTAGTTTCCCAGTTCCCAAATTGTTTAGTCTCTGGTACATTGGATGGTCCGTCAGTCTTCGGAGTTTCTCTGACTGCAGCTGGGCTCTGCAGTCTCTTCTGTCGGTCATGGATTGCAGTTTTGTAATCTTTTCAAGTTCTACAATTGGCGTTGACTTCATGCCACCAGTTATGATTCTCATAGCTTGGTTTTGAAGTTTGTTAACTTTATCGAAGTTCGCCTTCGCTGCTGTTGTCCATGCCGCGATGCCATACTCGAGAACTGGTCTCACTCTTCCAGTGTACAGTTTCTTTAGTATGCCTTCGTCTGCTCCCCAGCTTGTGCCAGCAAGTTTCCTCATGATCGCCATTCTTTCTCTGGCTTTCATTCGGTTTCTCTCAATCTGACTTTTCCATGTCATGCGCCGATCAAATGTGACTCCCAGATAGGTTGGGTTGTCGTTTGGCTGCAGGATTTTGCCATTTAGGCTTAGTTTGGTACTTTGGGGTTTTAATGAGAGCGAGAATATTGTGCACGTGGTTTTCTCCTCGTTTATTTTGACCAGCCATGAGTTCGCCCACTCTTCCAGCGATGTTAGGGCCGTTTGCATCCGATTTCTTGCTATGGTGAGATTCTTTTCAGAGGTCCACATAGCCAGATCGTCTGCAAACATTGAGCTATGGACTCTTCTTGGTATATTCTCTGTAATATCGTTTATATATACCAGGAAGAGTGTGGGTGACAATACTCCCCCTTGGGGTACTCCCTGCTCGAGTGTCACCTTTTTGCTCATCTGCCCTTGTACTTGGACTCTGGCCGTTCTTTGTTTGAGGTAGTGGTTGATCCACTTGTACATCTTCCCACAGACATCACTTCTTCTTAGCTTGACTCTAAGTCCATCCTTCCAGATTGCAGTGTTCAATACTAAAAAAAACTAGCTGAAATTAAAATCGGGCCGAAAGGCGAAGATATCGCAGTCTCACTGTAAATTATGATGCAACATCCGTAGAAGAAAAAATGACATAAAAAAGTATAGTTCAGTTAATGCACCAAAATGAAAGCAAAACAACCTTCGACACAGCCACAGTCTTCTTCAGGAACAAAGAACAACACAAATAAAATCACCTGACGAATCAAAAAAATAAATAACAATATGTGATTTCAGGAAATTTGACACTTGAGTAGGTTATATAATGTAGTCTAGTTATTGATGCTAGAGATATGGAAACAACTAATTTCAATTGCAAGAAATAGATTATTAGAGAGTGTATTTTAGATTGGTTTGGTTGTTTTAATTCATTATTATCATTTACCTGTATGTATGATACACAGAATACCAGAAGTAAAACTAGTATGACACAGAGAATACCAGAAGTAAGACATGTATGATACAGAAAATACCAGTAGTAAGACATGTATGATACAGATACACAGAATACCAGAAGTAAGACATGTATGATACAAAATACCAGAAGTAAAACATGTATGATACAAAATACCAGAAGTAAGACATGTATGATACAAAATACCAGAAGAAAGACATGTATGATACAGAATACCATAAGTAAGACATGTGTGATACACAGAATACCAGAAGTAAGACATGTATGATACACAGAATACCAGAAGTAAGACATGTATGATACTGATACACAGAATACCAGAAGTAAGACATGTGTGACACACATAATACCAGAAGTAAGACAAGTATAATACACAGAATACCAGAAGTAAGACATGTGTGATACACAGAATACCAGAAGTAAGACATGTATGATACACAGAATACCAGAAGTAAGACATGTATGATACTGATATACATAATACCAGAAGTAAGACATGTTTAACACACATAATACCAGAAGTAAGACAAGTATAATACACAGAATACCAGAAGTAAGACAAGTATAATACACAGAATACCAGAAGTGAGACATGTATGATACACAGAATACCAGAAGTAAGACAAGTATGACTTACAGAATACCAGAAGTAGAACAACAAACAACACAAAACTAAGATAGGCAAAAACGAACTGATAATAGATGTACCAAACTAACCCATTGAATGGATGAACAGCTATGGCTCTGGGTCTTCTGATTCCTTCCTTAAGTAGAGTTCGCTGGTTGGTACCATTCATCTCAGAGACACTGATGGCTGACCTCTGACCATCAACCCAGTACAGCTTCCTAAATAATGATGAGAAATTAATAGTATTATTGCGGAAATATGTAGATTGCTAGAAAAAAATTACTTGGGCCTGAAAGAGAACCAAAGAATAATACAACTGTAGCCTTCCAGGCATGTTGTAGAAAGTGACTAAGGAGGGTTGAGTATGGTGATGGTCTCTTCATCCTGTAGAAACATCAAGCCACAAAAACTTCAACAGATACAGACAAGCCAACATTTGATGACTTGATATGTATGTGTTGAAGACCTATGCTCCAAAGGGAGCTGAACAAGTTTTGATTGATTTATATAAATCGGGACTGGCTTTACACTGTATGACTGAAAAAGAAACAGGTAAAAGGTGGGCCCATAGGAGACAATGATGTCAGGGGTGAAGTGTTAGAGACTTCATTATACTAGGCATCAGGTTTTATTTAGATGGAGTGACGATTTGTCTTCCTCACTGTCTTGTGACCCCTAGCTGTAAGCCAGGTACTCACATAAAAGTGGTTAGGCTGGAGTGAGTACTAAATCTGCTACTCTGATGCCACTGAAATATCTGCAAGGTTAAAATACAGTTCTACATGAGAACAGTAACATATGTGTAGCAGCGTTTCTCAATTTAAATATAAGGCCGGACTACAGCTAAATTGGAGACCAATGGCAAGTTTGAACACAAATGGTTTAAATTCAGTTTTTTGTAACAAGAGTAACAGACAAAAACTATTGATTTGGTCAATAGAATTCTTTATCAAGAGCTGCACAAAATAAAAACAATACAGAAATGTTATGTGGCTCGAAAATATATGTAACTATGAGTATCATATCCCATTCTGGAGTCAATCATGTACTTTTCAGGATGAACGCCAAAGAAGAAGTAAGATATCACTTTCTGACTGCAGACCTCTATCAATAGTTAACGCCATTCTATAAAAGAAAGGAAGACTAACGTCTGGTCAGGCAAAATATACTGGACAAGACTCTCCCCTTGGCTTCCTAGAAGTCCTTCCTGGTAATGGACTGTTTTTATGGCAGCTTGGCTAACAAGATAGGAGATTGACACGATCCCCGTAGTAGTAAGTGACACACAGTTGAAGCCAAGCATAGCACAACCGCCTGGAGGACCTCAGTCCACCTTCATATGCACGCTCAGGATGTGAGGAAAGCTACGACAACCCACCACTTATCATCCTTTTTAAGGCGCACAAAAGAGTAATCTACTCATTGTGGGGATTCAACAACAACCATTCCATAATCCATATTTGAAGGCCAGATGTAATTACAAACACAGTCCTGTGGCAAAGAAAATGATAACCAATAAAGCTGGTGATGAAGGAGAGAAAATAAAGATGGAATAGGCAAATCTTTAGAAAGAGACCTAATAATGTTATCAGATATGTGCTGAATTGGAAAATGCAAGGAGAAGAAATGAGAGTGGTAGAAAAAAAACACCTGTTAAAGAACAGTTAAAAAGAAAGCCATGTCATTTGAAGTCAAATTGGTGGAGCTCAGAGAAGACGGCAAATAACATGAATCAGTGGTGACAAAACGCTGCAACTCTGTGTTCCAAGAGGAACAGATCAGATCATTCTAGTTGCCATCTCCACAGCAAAAGTTGGCTACAATGGATCTTTGTTTTTTTTATCTCATACCTTACAACCGTCTGGCAGACTTCCCCCTTTCATCTCTTGATGTCATCTTCCAACTTGTAGTATTGACGTCTTCTTATATTTGGCATTGACTTTTTCTTCAAGTATGGTTTTAAGCAATGTGTTTTGTCATCTTTGTATATGGCCAAAATATTTTATCTGTCTGACCCTGATTTAGTTTATTTAACTATCTTTGTGAGGAACTGAGACACTTGTCTGGCCAGGCACAACATACTGACCTGGATGTCGTGTCAGGGTCAGACACAATATACTGACCAAGGCCACAATCTCTTTCCCTTGTAGTTTTCCCTGCTTACAGGCTGTTTTAAAGGCAGTCTGGCTGACGATATGTGGATCGACATGATCCCCATGGTAGTGAGTGTCACGTAGTTGAAACCAAGCATAGCACAACCACCTGAAAGACCATGATCCACCTTCGTCAGCACATTCAGGATTTATGGAAAGCTACTATAAGCCGCCACTTAACACCCTTTCCAGGGGCGCACAAAAAGAGTCAACTCACTCATTGTGGGAATTGATCAACAACAACTATCTTTGCACACCTAAGCTCTCCAAAAACTCCTTACTTGTTTTCTCTTCTAATCAAAGAGTACCATAAAACATAAGCCAAGTCAAACTACAAAATATATAAGAAAAATCAAATAACATGATTTCTTAAAATATTTTTACTCAATGCCAACATAAATTCTATATCAGCAACTATTCCTTGTTAGACATGTACAGACAAACTAAAACCTCACTCACCTGCCAATCCAGTCCACGGAGATACCTTCCACACTGGGGACGTTGTCCTTGGTAACTACCTTTTGCTCTGTTCCGTTTAGGAAAATACTGTAGATCTTATGCTGCTTGACATCAGTAAAATAAATTAGGTCACTGGCAATGTCAAAGTCAAGAGTCACAATGTTCTCAAACCCTTGAGCAATTCGACGGTGATTGTCTCCATCGATGGAAATTTCCCGTAAGTAATATCGGTTGGTAAATATCAGCCAGGGAGTGATTTCTGGGAAATGAAAATACAACAAAATTGAGCTACATATTTTCTTACTTCACAGTACCTGATACAATGTTAGTGATGACAAAGTGGACAGAATACATCAATCAACTATGTTATGTTGAGGAATGTGTGTCTGAGCGGTCAGTTAGGATACCAGTGAGACACAGGTTCGAAACCCTGTAAGCTTTGGTTCTTTTTCTATTGGTGTGAAATAAAAAAAAACTAGCTTGCACACTGAGTGGTCTGCCAGGGTCTTTGCGTATGACAAGGACAAGAAGAATAGCACCACTTCCTCACAGAGAGCATGTCGTAAGTGGCGACTAACTGTGTGACATGGCATAACAGCGGCCATTGTTTGGTGGTTTGTTTATAGCAGCATAGATGGCACCTAACAGGCTGTGGGTCTACTTTACTCTAGTGTTTGAGTCTATTAAGATGGACTAGCACATCGGTTAACCACCCTTCATAAGCGCTTGTACCAAACGCAGCAGAGTTTTAAGCTGCTTGAGCCTAGCCCGCTAAGCAAGAAACCCTTGTCCCTCTAGTAAACCCAAGCTGACTATTTCTGATTAGATTAAACCTGTTAGATGCATTACAATGTTTTCATTTGATTATTGATTCTAACAATTTACAGACCTTGCTCATTAAACTCACTGGTCTATAATTTGCTGGATTTGATTTCTTTCCCTTTTTGAATAAGGGGATCACTCCTGCATCTTTCCAGTCTCTTGGATCCTTTTGCAAGTTATTTAGAACATAATATAGTCAATTGTTTTGCTAGTTGGTCTCTAATACCATCTTGACCTGGACATTTATCCACTTTTAATCCCTGCAATTTTTTAAAAACCATTTCCTCCGTAATACAGATTGATTTTAATCCCACAATATCCATTTCACATTTGAAAATATCTATAGACTCTGAAATCTTGGAGCAGTCTTCTTTTGTGAAGACTGTCAAAGTATTGATTTAGTAAATTAGCTGTCTTCCTATTTTCTCTTATTATTTTACCTGTGCTATCTATGAGAGGGCCTACCTTGTCTTTCATTTTGTATTTATTTCTAATAAGAAAAGAAGCTTTTACTGTCAGTCTTGATCCTATGAGCAAGTTTGTTTTTTAAGTCCATTTTTGCTGCTTTATTCATTTTCTGAACTATGTTTCCTTGTCCAAATATTTTAATGTTTCTTTTTATTTACCTGTCTTTATATATTTTCCCCATGCTTTATTTTTAGCTTTTTTACATTTAACTACAAATCTAGTTATCCACTTTTTATGCTTGGTGTTTACCTCCCTACATGAAAGACATTCCCCTTTTAGCTTTTCTAGAACTGTTTTGAAACTCTCCCACTCTGGTTCAACATCTGTACCTCCAACAATATCATTTCAGATTATGTGGCTGGCTGCCTCTTTCATCTTCTGAATATCTGTCTTAGTGTAGTCTAAGAAACACTCATGACTACTTCATACACTACAAAGTTTGCAATGATGTGAATTGGAGAGCCTTCCACCCTAGAGGGGTTTTACAAAGGGGTATGGTCTTATACTCACTGTCTATCTTCTTACAGGTTCTCTGGTCATCTTCTTTGTGATATCCCTGGGAACATTTGCAGACAAAACTGCCCTCAGTGTTTTCACATTTCTGGGAACAGGCACCAACTTGGTCTGTACATTCATCAATATCTGCAAGCATTTCACAGAGAAATATCAACATAGATAAACATGTGTGGGCACATGGCACATACAAATAGAGGTAAAAGTCATAGAAACTGCAGTGGAACTAAAAATCAAATTTTGATAATAAATTATTAGTATTGATAATTTAGCAGTCATTACTGCCAACAATATACTATGTTCATACAACATGTATGAGAACTAATATAAGGAAATTATAATTAACTCTGTTTTGATACAATAATGGGTTTTATTACCATTTTCAAAGAGTAATATAATGTTTACAACACACAACTTGCCTCTACATGCTCTCCTGTCTGACATGAGTTGAAATCCTTCATTACACTCACACCTGAAGCTTGTCAAGGTATCAATACAGGTGTGCTGGCACTGGTTGACTCTCACACTCTGGCACTCATTGATGTCTGAGAACAAGAATGGGAATTTTGTAGATATACACCTGGTCACAAGCATTATATCTTTTCTTCTTCATGTCACAAAGAAGATACATTAGGGTTGGCAATGGCAAGAGTGAATAGATATGCTTCAAGCTTTTTGGCGCTTGGGTAAATCTACTGTTCAGGTCATGCTGGGGTTCATACAATGAACAAGTTAATGCCCTTGCCTTAAAGGTATCAGTAGTGGGGTGTTTGGATATGGATAGGAGAGATATTCTTGGGTCAATCAATGCCTGACCCTGCAATCGATGAACTGGTAAACTAGAGTTAAATATTTGAAATCAATCGTTTGTTGGGTAGGGAAAGCCGAATGTGAGAATGAACTGTATTATATACAATCAGCGGACTACTGGAACAATCATCCTCAATCTTCATTATTTAATAAGGGAGACTGAACAACTATGGGTTTACACAGAGTTAAGTTGACGTTAATTCTTAATAGACAGAACATATTAAATATTAAACATAGGAGCAAGGAAGTGATCGTCAAACTGTATAAAGCTTTAGTTAGACCTAGATTGGAGTACTGTGTACAGGTGTGGAGTCCTTATCATAGAGGGGACATAAACATGCTCGAAAGAATACAAAAAAGAGCGACAAAGATGATAGTGGGATTCCAGAATTACAGTTATGAGGAACGACTCAGAAAAACCGGCCTACAGTGTCTCGAAGAGAGAAGAATTCGTGGTAACTTAATACAGGTTTATAAGATGATCAGAGGAATCGATAAATTAGACTATAACAAGTTTTTTAAAATACAGCCACCTACAATAACACGAGGGCATAGCTACAAGCTGACTAAAGAGAGGTCCAGGTTAGATATTAGTAAATATTTTTTTAGTCAGAGAGTGGTGTCTGCTTGGAATGCATTGCCAGGGGAGGTAGTGGAGGCAGGGACAGTTAATGCATTTAAGAATAAACTGGATGCGCATAGATTTTAGAGCAAGGTGATGTAAATGTAACTGGTTGTATACAGACTCTGCAGGGTCTTCTAAACCAGTATAAAGATGTTAAGTTAAGTTTTTTTAACAAGTCGCATGATTGGGCTTTTTGATTTATCATAGCCGGTGTAAGGTGATTCCCCTTAGATAGAGTGATCTCCCTGTGAAGGATTTTGGTCTGTCCTGGTCACTATCTAAAGACCGTCGAGGTGAAGAACCACATACCTGAGATGGTTCTGGTAGCTCGTAGAGGTACAAAAGTCGTAGATACGCCAACTACACTGATTCAAAGTAGGTACAAAAGTCGTAGATACGCCAACTACACTGATTCAAAGTAGGTACAACAGTCGTAGATACGCCAACTACACTGATTCAAAGTAGGTACAAAAAGTCGTAGATATGCCAACTACACTGATTCAAAGTAGGTACAAAAGTCGTAGATACGCCAACTACACTGATTCAAAGTAGGTACAAAAGTCGTAGATACGCCAACTACACTGATTCAAAGTAGGTACAAAAGTCGTAGATACGCCAACTACACTGATTCAAAGTAGGTACAAAAGTCGTAGATACGCCAACTACACTGATTCAAAGTAGGTACAAAAGTCGTAGATACGCCAACTACACTGATTCAAAGTAGGTACAAAAGTCGTAGATATGCCAACTACACTGATTCAAAGTAGGTACAAAAGTCGTAGATATGCCAACTACACTGATTCAAAGTAGGTACAAAAGTCGTAGATATGCCAACTACACTGATTCAAAGTAGGTACAAAAGTCGTAGATACGCCAACTACACTGATTCAAAGTAGGTACAAAAGTCGTAGATACGCCAACTACACTGATTCGAAGTAGGTACAAAAGTCGTAGATACGCCAACTACACTGATTCAAAGTAGGTACAAAAGTCGTAGATACGCCAACTACACTGATTCAAAGTAGGTACAAAAGTCGTAGATACGCCAACTACACTGATTCAAAGTAGGTACAAAAGTCGTAGATACGCTGATTCAAAGTACAAGAGTGCAAGTGCTGCTGGACCAAAACAGGAAGTCACGTGCTGGCTGGTGTTGCAATCTTATGTCTCTACAACTTCCAGTTTCTATTGCTGTTTGTCAATTCTGTTGTTGACATTTTCAAAAGACATGGCACATACTGCTGCCAAGGTTGAAAGTATTTGAGGATTTTATTGTATGAGGTCACAGCTTTTATATTAAGTGGAGTGGCCATTTCCCTTCCTAGCTGCTTTTTCCCAACAATAAGCCAGGTACCCATTTATAGCTGGGTTGACTAGATAATCACATGTAAAACATTACACAGTGGCCACAATTATCTTGTCCAAGTGCTCGAAATATTCACATGTTAGAGCACTACTGTAATCTGATAATAGACGCAAGCTGTATTCCAAACAGAAGTCAACGTGGAACTTAATTAACACAAACACCAGACTATAATGTGTGCAGCCTGTCAGGGGTGGTCTTCTGTTACGATGAAGGAAATTCAATTTTGCAAATCGACAATCATTCACAACAGAATCAGGTATGGCTGGCAACCTTCAAAACTGCATGGAGCTGTACTTTCAAAATGCAAAAATACTTCACAAATAGGAAAGGATGTGAAAATAATCTGCTCAACCCTTTTTAACATAATGAGCACAAGAAAAAGGTATCTGTTGGCCATGTCTGTTCACAGCTTCGTGCAATTGTCTTTGAATGCGTGCTCACCAGAAGCCGCCATCTTCAATCTACCAGGCGTGTTCAAATGAAGGACACGAGTTAACGAAAGATCTTTCGAGACCAGGTCAGATGCATATTGTTGCGTTAACATGTACTTCTTTAAACATAGTTGTCCAGTTCTTCACTGTTGTCTTCAACACACTTTTGTCCCCATACACTGCTTGCATTCTGCAATGAATGTTAACTGGTCGACATCCTCCGACTGTTAAAAACCGAATAACCGCTCGCTGATCAACTGGACGGATTCTGTATCACACCCGTTATGTTTTCAATGGTCTGCTGAGAAAACTATGAGTTGGAGGATAATGAAATTTTGCAAACTTGACGGTTGGTATGTGCTGTTTACACCAGAAGTGACTGCATCATGCGCATCGCACGTATGTTCACTTGTAATCTGTTCCGGTTTCATTTGAACACGCCTCATATATACAGGGTGATAAAGAGAGAAGATGATGGACAGTTTAAAATCATACCATGTAAGACAGCCAACAACAGAACTGGTAACTCAGGACTGTAAGTTGTTGATCATCTATGTCAGTCTGTATGATGGCACATGATGATGAGTAGGTCAAAGGTGAAGATAATCCTATAAGTGACACAGTTATCAGGAATGAAGTGTTGGGAGAGTTCATTGTTCAACTTGATTCAGTTGACTCTCTTCTATCTCAAGGTGTACATGTGACTTTATTGTGTGATGTTTTTGTGAGGTTGGATGACCAGTTTGCTGCCTCTCTGCCTTGCTCTTTCATAACTGTTAGGTATCAGTTTACACCTAGGTAGAATGGAGCAATTATAATGTAGTCCCCTTATTGAGGGAGATAGAATGGGAATAGTTTTCTCCCAATTCATGTTGTATAATGTGGCAAAAAAAAGGTTATGCATGTCTCCATAAACTTCATCGCATCAAACAAATTTCTACAGATGCTACCATTGCAAGAACACAGTGTTTTGTGTACAGGCTCCCTGAAAGAAGCTATTTAGAGTGTTCTATGATGAACATAACAGAGAAGAGGAAAATAGAAGAACACTGCAACCAGGAGCACAAACTGGTTTCTTTGCTGAAAAGAGATAAACAGATAAACTTTTCTGTCACCTGGACACTCAAGTAGATTAGAAAACAAAAAAATGAAGGTAAGAAAAAAACTAATGACAATTTTCTCTCTCATGTCATCTATTCCATTACCTACATGGGTGTACTCTATCCATTGCGTGTATTGCGGTATCAATGAATGTCATGTCAGTCCAATTGCAAATTTCATCTGTCCAGCATAGACAGAATGTGCAATGAAGATGTGAGAAGAATAGTTAAAGCAAGACCCTGCACTGAATATTGACGAGGAGAGAATCAAGTGGTCTGGCCACCTAATGAGAATGCAACCGTACCAACTACCCCTGTGCACCTATAAAGCATTGTTTTCAGGTTTTCGCAACCGTGGCAGACCAAGAACTAGATGGATAGGAAATGTTGCAGATATTCTAAATCGTCACAGGATGATGACTACTTCAGCGATGCGTCTGGCCCTGGACAGAAATACTATGGCTCCCCACGACGTCTCACGGCACAAGTGGATAAGACAAGACAAGAAGATCTTAGGGTGATCTCTCTTTCCCTTGTCAGGAACTGCATCTCAAAAGCATCATATTGGGCAAACCATTAGAATGTATCACATGGTCATAGCTTTCATGATTTGACAACTCAAAGGAGGTCCAGATATGGTCCCATACTGTCTGATAGTATTATCTACACTGACATTTGTGACGTGATGAATCATGTCAAAAGTGAAAATTAGGTAAATTAGACAATCAATCAAAACCTTGTGAGCTCCCTGTAGAGTATATGTCTTTAAAAAACAAACATGCCAAGCATCAAATGATGACATGTTCATTTAAGTTGAAGATCTTGTGGTTTAAAATGAATACTGAATGGGGCAACCTGCTCCATCACAAGCCCTCCTTAGTTGCCTATCCTGACATGCCTGGCATGTTACTATTCTTTGCTCTAACACTTGGGATAAATAACAAAATAGATGTGAGTTATGATGAAGAAGATATCTGTCATAAATGTGTACTAACATAAAATGGTCCACCTGTTATGAGTTAAACTTACTACAATGCCTTTCATCTGTCTCATCAGCACAGTCTGGGTTTTTGTTACATACAAGCTCGTAGTGGATACACTGACCACTGTCACAACGGAACTGGTTACCTGGACAAGTTGGTTCAGGGGTCACTGAAACAATTTTTAAAAAAAATTCAACTGAAAATCTCATGTTGAAAGACAGGAAGTCTTTTATTGGGGTCATCAATAAACAGAACGAACATTACATACATTAAAAGGACAAACGAATACAGATGTCTCCTTGCCCCCCAATAGTAGGACAAAAGAATACGAATGTGCAGATGTCTCCTGGCCTGAAATAGAAGCATAAACGAATATGGATGTGCAGATGTTTCCTAGCCCGCAATGGAAGGACAAACTTATACGGATGTGCAGATGTTTCCTAGCCCGCAATAGAAGGACAAACTAATACGGATGTGCAGATGTCTCCTGGCCCGCAATAGAAGGACAAACGAATACGGATGTGCAGATGTCTCCTGGCCCACAATAGAAGGACAAACTAAGATGGATGTGCAGATGTCTCCTGGCCTGCAATAGAAGGACAAACGAATACGGATGTGCAGATGTCTCCTGGCCCACAATAGAAGGACAAACTAAGATGGATGTGCAGATGTCTCCTGGCCCGCTTTTGGTAAATTTGCTGTGCATATTAACAGGCAAGAGGCAACTCCTTTTGTGAGTAAGGAGGCCTATAATTTTTGTTTGTTTGCATTCGCCTTATTTATCTATTCCCCAAGGTGATGTGCGGTGCACTATGGTTTTTATTTTGCATCTGTCGGCCCAGTGCATCTGACTTCGGCATCCATTTTATGTAAGGGTCTGCTTCCTCCTGCATTTTCTAAGGATTTGCTTCCCCGGGGTAACGGCCGGTGCTGTAATAGGGATTGAACCCAGCACCTTCGGATTGTGAGCTGTGTCACTTAACCACTAGCCTATGCCATCCCCAGAGGCCTATAATAATTTATGCTTCTCAAATTCTGTGAATTGGAAGCTTTCTGACATAAGCCCCCTAGAAAATATTAGGGGGAACCTAAAAATTTGAACATGGAATGTTAGAACATTAAATGGGTTAATAAAGAAAGACAATTTAAAAAAAAATTCAAAACCATGAAACTCAGTATATGTCAAATACATATGCATTTATGTATTCAGGAGGAGTAAAATGAATGACGAGTAAGAATATGGATAAAAAAAGCAACCCTTAAAATTGTGCAGTTATTGGACACGCAATGGTAGAATTATGCTAGTAAATTTGAGAGCTAAACTATTCAACAATTCCATTTTATCAAAACATTATAATAAGGACATTATGAGGACTTGCAACAGACCTTCAAACCAATAAAATCTACTAATGTTCCGATTGTAATTCGAAATATGTACTCAATTATTTTTTTTATGTATATTAATCCAATTGATTTCCTCCAGTAGTATCTTATGCGCAATTTGAAATTCACTCCCAGCTTCTTACTGTAGTAATTTTTATCAGCTTTTCTCGATGACTCAGGATGACCTTCATGGCTACCGTTATTCGCCACAAGGACAGGAGACTGAACTTTGAGAAAATTGCACTTAAAAAAAACATTGAATCTTGTCACGCTTGGCTATCAGAACTTATAACAGGTGGCGATTTAGTTTTCACACTACTTACAGCACAGGGTTTCCTTCTCATCGGATCCATCTCCACAGTCATTGTCACCGTCACAAACCCATGACTTTGGGGCGCATCGCTGATTATCACATGTCATCTGCTCAGGACTGCATGTTCTGTAGTCTGTAGAAAAATAAAGGAGATAGAATGAGCAAGACAGTTATGTTATGCATAAGCGACATCACTGTATACAAGGTAGATCAACAGGTGCATATCCTCTTTCAGCAAATGGTAAAGGCTATGCAACTCATGGACACATGTGTACACAGATGGATCTGCCTCTGTGATTGAAAAAGGGGAGGCAGTGGAATTTACATTGCACACCCCAACAGTTACAAAACAAGAGACCTGTACCAATTTCAGAGCTGAAGCAACGGCTGTTCATGCAGCAACCCAGATTCTTATCAGCCAAAACACAACTACAGGCAAAACAGTCATTCTAACAAATTTCAGGAGTGCACTCCAAGCCATCCAAGCAAGACAAAATAAAATACAACATCGGACTGCTGTCTCAAAAAATTGAATTTGTCTTACAGTGGATCCCGGCCCACTGTGGGATCCTTGGAACAAGAAAGCAGATAAGCTCACAAAAGCCAGAAGTGGCGGCATGCAGACTCACCATTCAGAGCTATAAAGAAGCAAAGACACTCATCAAACAATCCATGAAGATGGAATGGAAAGACCAGCATCAAAAATACCAGCTAGAAAATGACAGCATAGACAAATTTGGTCGAAATGGGCAGACAAAGATCTTCAGACTCAGAACCGGACATTGCAGACTCAAGGCCCAACACCACAATTGTGCAGCACCCAAGGAAACACCGGAACATATCCTGCAGAACTGCCCTACTTATATAGACCAAAGAGAGACAGTCTGGCTCGGGTAGTGACTGATGTTTGACTAGCTGTGGGAGATCGGTGAAAACATGAAACGTACAGTCTCCTTCGTGAACCTTAACCAGACTAGAAGAATAGCATCAGTTGATTTAAGAAGAAGAGGGTAAAGGTTATGAATCATGATGGTATCTGTATCTCGCTGGTTGTACATACTCCTGCCTTTCCCTCACAGAAAAACAGAAAAGTTGGGAGTGAAGTAATTTCAGAAATGATTAAAAGAATGAGTGACTAATAAATAATAACAAAGTATTAGAATAAGTAATAGTTTAAAGTGAATGCTTTATGATAATGAAAAACAATGTAATTGATTGAGTGACTCAATATGTGAGTGGCTGAATGAGTGTGAGATAATGATTAAATGAAAGAATGCACGAGTCACAACACAATAATGAACAGACAGCGAAAGAGTGACAATGGCACATGTTTTGATCCATCCACATGGGTGTAGGATATGATAATGATACATGTTTTGATATATCCACTTAGATGTAGCAACTGGCAAAGTGGTTAGGATACCTGGGCTCTAGTCAGAAGGTAGCAAGTTCAAAATCTGTTAAAGACTTCATTTCTGTCTAGATAAGTTAAATAAAAATCTAGCCTGCACACTGTACAGTGACTGTCAGAGGACGTAGTCTATATTCCTAAGCGCTATAAATCCACCGAGTTGACATTACCAATGGGAAAAAATGATGTAATTATATTTTTTAAAATAATTTAATCATGAACAAATGAATTTTAAAAGAAGATAAGTCCAAAAACAAACATGAAGACTTCTGTATTTGTCTTGAAGATCAATGTTTCAAGACAAGTTGTAATGAAGACTTCTGCGTTTGTCCTGAAAAGGACATTTTGTTTTGCTGTGTTATAGATTAGAGCAATGCTACGATATCTGTGCCTTTGGCCCTATACATCAAGTTTCAGCAAATCAGACTAGATTTGCCTTCTAACTTTGATCCATATTCTCTCAGCAAGCCTGCATGGGTGATGTCTGTTTCCGCCATATATGGGCGTTGGTCAGCTCTGGTTTGCTGACCCTGATGCAAGCAGCCAGCTATGAGCAGCTGCATATTCGACTCCCTACATATATGTTTTTATTGACTTCAAAATAACCATTGCACGAATTTAGATGTTCATTGAATGGTATCATGTTACAGTTGTACATGTCATCATTCAAGGAAGATTTCTGAGGGGATATTGCCTAGAGGTTTGATGACTTTTAGATTATCCTAATATGGGATACCAAAAAAAAGTGTGTTTGTGGGGGTGAGGGGTGGGGGAGAGAGGAAAGAAAGTAGGGGTGGTGGGTAGTCACCCTGGACAAAATGGCAATTGACAGCGGTTCATAACTGATTGCGTCAGACAGGGTCAGCAAACCAGAGCTGTCCGAGACTTGATTCTGGCTCCAAATGGCGGCCCTAGAAACAGGCTGCACAGGTGCAGCCTAGATGAGAGAATAGGTATCAAAGAGAAAAGGCAAACCTGCTCCCAAAAATGTGCCATGCTGAAACCAGATGTGTCAGGTTGAAAGGTGCAAATATCGCAGCCTCGCTTTAAACTTCAACACAATGTAATAAAACATTCTTTAAAGGAGGAAAGACAAAGTAGAAGACATTTAATGACAGCAGGAAAAGAAAGTATGAACATCAGTTCAGTTCAGTTCATTCTGTAACCCATCAGGTCGTTGGGGCACACATGAAGATATGAAAATCCCACGCCAGCTCTCTCTGTCTGTCGCCGCCTGACGTATCTCACCGTGACGCAGGCCTGACCACTCAGCGATGTTGTCCACCCATCTCTTCCTTGGACGTCCTCGCCCTCTCTGTCCCGGTACGGATCCAAAGAGTATCGAGTTGGGAATTCCGTTGGACCTCGCGACGTGCCCGCACCAGGCCATCTTTCGTCTTTTGATAGTTGTGAACAGATCTTCAAAAGGACCAATAGCGTCTTCAACTATCTGACGGATGTCTACGTTCGTGACACGATCCTTATATGTAACATTTAGGAGTTTTCTATAGCACCGCATTTCCATTGCACGTATTCTGCCCTGGATATCTGCTGTAATGGTCCAGGTCTCGCAGGCATACAGAAATATGAACATCAGGGATGAGCAAACATAGTGATACTTACTACAGTCACTTGGTTCATCAGACATGTCACCACAGTCATTGTCATGGTCACACTTAAATCTTGCAGCTATACAGATTCCATTGGTACACTGGACAGAAACATAGCATGACATGTGAGAATTTTGGGAAAGTTAATGACTATGTAGAGAAACTTGATGTATGAATAGGCTGATGAAAGTGATGTAAATGCAGGCTCGGGAACTTGTGCTGATATTTTGGAAAAGTTGATTAATATGTAGAGAAACTTGATGTATGAGTAAGCTGATGAATGTGCAGGCTAGGGAACTTGTGTGAAAATTGTGGAAAAGTTGTAAAGTATGTAGAGAAATGATGTATATACAGGCTTTGAAACTTGTGTGAATATTTTTGGAAAGTTGAATAATATGTAGAGAAACTTGATGTATGTGCAGGTTAGGGAACTTGTGTAAATATTTTGGAAAAGTTGATGAATATGTAGAGAAACATGACATATTTGCAAGTTAGGAAACTTGATGTACAAGTATTTTTGAAAAATTAATGAGTATGTAAAGAAATTTGATGTACGATTGTGTAGAGTAACTTGGCATATAAGTATGATGGAAAATGTGATATAATAGTAGGGTCAGAAATTTGATGTAAGATCAGGTTGGGAAATATAATGATTGAGTGTGTGAAAAATGTAATGATCAAGTGTGTTGGAGTAGATGAGTGTGAAGTAACTGTTACAATACACCAGTTTTAGTGAAGGCATGTCATGGCTAATTCTTGGAATGCATTGCCACAGGAAATAGTGGATGTAAGGTCAATGAATGCATTCAAGAATAGATTGGATGTGCATAGGTCTTTTTAGGTCAAGTGAATATAAAAGAAACTGGTTGTATACATACTCTTCAGAGTCTTCTAAACCAGTATAAAGACGTTAAGCTGTCAGACAATTTTTATGAAAAATTAATAAACATTTTTAGAAAAATTACTTGGAAATGGAAAGCAAAACATCCCTATACATGTTGGTAGAAAAACATTTTAAAACTACATGAGCATGTGTGCTGAGAACATTTTACATTTGTTCAGAATATTTTGCATATGTAAATAAATGGTGTCGTGTAAAGCTATTGATTTTGCTGCATTATAAGAGAAATCATGAACAATATATCAGATCTGATAAATGAGTTAATAAAGTCCTTTCTCATTGTTCACATATTTTATTGATAGAGAGGTACATATAAATCTCTCTACCTGGAACTCATGAGGTAAGCAGGTACGAGGTGGACATGTCTGCATTTCATCTTCACCATTACGGCAGTTTCTCTCTCCATCACAGACTCGGGTCATGGGAATACAAGGGTAGGTGCTGTGTTGCTTGTTGGACTCACAGGTGAAAGTGTTTGGTGGGCAGGTGCGGTCATCTTTGAAAACACAAAATAGTCAGAATATATCCAGGTAACAGTATGCCTCGAGATGTAAGAAGAGTCACTGTAACCCGGTACCAAAGAAATGTCAAGAATTAACTAAACCCAACACCAGTAGCTTCGAATAACAACAAGAAGAACAGTATAAAAATAACAAACGTTAAGTAAAATGTGAAATCTTCAAATCAGGTTTTGGTTCATTATTTGCACATGTCCGATGGATGTCGGCTGTAATACTTACTGCAGTTTCTAGCATCAGCTTCATCTGAGTTGTCTCCACAGTCATTCTCACTGTCACACACCCATCTCGGAGAAATACAACGCCCACTGTCACAAGCAAACTGGTCAGGTTGACAGGTGCGGTTAAAGGATGCTGGAAGGTGGCAATATATAATGAAAACTGTCAATAGGAAAAGTAAAACACAACTGACTGATGTAAAACTGTAATGATAACTTCTGTTGCTGCATGAAGGTTTATGAGCGTCCCAGCAACAAAGCAGTTAGAGTACTTATATCTTGTTGCAAAATGGACTGAATATATAAGCATAACATCTCACTCTAGTTTACTCAGCTGTGAATGGGTATTTGACCCTTTAGAGCTAAGGTATGGAGATACAAAGCAACTTAAGAAAACTTGTTATCCCAGGGATTGAAAAAGTCAAAGCAAAGGTACGAAAAGAAATATTTTTAACTTCTGGGCACATCAGGTCAGGTCAGGTCAGGTCATCCTGTAACCGGTGAGGTTGCTGGGGCACACATGAAGACATCCTTACAACACACCGCCACTCTTCTCTGTCAGCGGTCGCTGCTTGTGCCTCTTCTGGTCGGAGATTGGTCCATTCTTTTATGTTGTCCTCCCACCTCTTTTTGGGACCGCCTCTTCGTTGTCTGATTTGCACTTTTCCATGGAGGTTCATATTTGCAAGACCATTTGATCTCGATATGTGACCATACCAAGCGAGTTTCCTATTTTTGACAGTTGCCAAGAGGTCTTCAAAAGGCCCTATTGCTGTTGTAATTCTATCTCGTTTTTCCTCATTTGTAACTCGATCTTTGTACGTGAGGTTTAAAAGTCTTCGGAAACATCTCATCTCCAAGGCCTGTTTCCTCGCTGAAGGTCAGCTGTAACTGTCCATGTCTCACAAGCATAGAGGAATATTGACAGGACCAGTGTACGCATTAATCTGATTTTCGTGCATAAAATTTAAAACTCCTGGCAGGAAGTATGGGTACATTTATAGTTTTAGGAAAAGTTGTTATTGAAAAACTTTTAAATATACGTATGGCAATAGTTCAAGCCATTATGACTCTGTAGCATTATAAGAAAGTTTGCATTCCAAAATGTTGGCTATTCTAGCTGTTTGAACCTTTGATTTATAGTAACTGAACTTTGAACATTGCCAAACATGGTCTACTCTTGCTGTTTGAACCTTTCATTTGTAGTAACTGAACTATTGAACATTGTCTATTCATATTGTTTTACCTTTGATTTGTATTAACTGTGCTATTGAACATTGCCCAAAGTTGTCTATTCTAGCTGTTTGAACCTTTGATTTTCAGTAACCGTACTATTGAACACTGCAATCTGGAAGGATGGACTTAGAGTCAAGCTAAGAAGAAGTGATGTCTGTGGGAAGATGTACAAGTGGATCAACCACTACCTCAAACAAAGAACGGCCAGAGTCCAAGTACAAGGGCAGATGAGCAAAAAGGTGACACTCGAGCAGGGAGTACCCCAAGGGGGAGTATTGTCACCCACACTCTTCCTGGTATATATAAACGATATTACAGAGAATATACCAAGAAGAGTCCATAGCTCAATGTTTGCAGACGATCTGGCTATGTGGACCTCTGAAAAGAATCTCACCATAGCAAGAAATCGGATGCAGACGGCCCTAACATCGCTGGAAGAATGGGCGAACTCATGGCTGGTCAAAATAAACGAGGAGAAAACCACGTGCACAATATTCTCGCTCTCATTAAAACCCCAAAGTACCAAATTAAGGCTAAATGGCAAAATCCTGCAGCCAAACGACAACCCAACCTACCTGGGAGTCACATTTGATCGGCGCATGACATGGAAAAGTCAGATTGAGAGAAACCGAATGAAAGCCAGAGAAAGAATGGCGATCATGAGGAAACTTGCTGGCACAAGCTGGGGAGCAGACGAAGGCATACTAAAGAAACTGTACACTGGAAGAGTGAGACCAGTTCTCGAGTATGGCATTGCGGCATGGACAACAGCAGCGAAGGCGAACTTCAATAAAGTTAACAAACTTCAAAACCAAGCCATGAGAATTATAACAGGTGGCATGAAGTCAACGCCAATTGTAGAACTTGAAAAGATTACAAAACTGCAATCCATGACCGATAGAAGAGACTGCAGAGCCCAGCTGCAGTCAGAGAAACTCAGAAGACTGACGGACCATCCAATGTACCAGAGACTAAACAATTTGGGAAATGGGAAACTAAAGCGGAGAAACTTTGCAGAAATAGCCAAAGCAAAGATGCACGAAGATCCCATAAACGCACTAACAACACCAAAACCCATCACTACTGTACGAAAACCTACTTGGAGGCAGGATATATTTCCAGAGGTGGTAGAAAATATACCAGGTATTGCAAACAAAAACTGCCAGAGTGAAAAAGAAAGGAGAGACACTACCCTAAGCTTCATAACGAAAAGCTACCCAAGCATGGACTGGACCCATGCATACACCGACGGTTCTGTAACAAACACTACACAGAACGGAGGGGCAGGAGCATTCCTGAACCTATCAAATGGCAGAAAAATAACACTGTCATTCGCTACTGGTAAGTACACAAGCAATTTCAGAGCAGAGGCAGAGGCACTGAGGGCGGCAGTGGAAGAAATGGTAACACACAGTGAAAATGAGAGCCATATAGTCCTGCTGACAGATGCTCTCGAAGTAGTCACAGCGCTAAAAAGCCAGAAAAACACTGACCTTAATGACTTAAGAGCAGCACTCTGCAAACTGTGCCAGCAGTCCGCACCAAAAAGGGTAGTGGTACAGTGGGTTCCGTCACACTGCAACATCCAAGGCAACGAGGAGGCAGACAGACTGGCAAAAGAAGGTGCAAGGCTACCACAAACAGATACCAGTATGACGTACGAAGAGTCAAAACGGCTTATCAAAGCCAGATACATGACCAAATGGGAAACCGAACATACTGGTTACACCAAAAACGATGCCTATTACCAGTTGAACCGAAGAGAGCAGGTCGTTGTCTTCAGACTTCGCACTGGCCACAACAGACTGAGGTACCACCTATTCAACAAATTGAAGATAGGGTGTACCGACGAATGCCCGTGCGGTACTGGTAAAATGACCACTGAACATCTGCTGCAGAACTGCCCGACATACGAGGATCAGAGAGAGCAGATGTGGCCATTGCCAGTGGAACTGCAAGACAAGCTCTATGGTAGTGGCGAGAGTCTCAGGATGACCGCCGCTTTTTTCGAGAAAATAATGGTTACTGTCTGACTGTGTACGCAGAAGAAAAAGAAGAAGAACACTGCAAAATGAATGTGTATGTTGCATGTAGAATGAAATAAAATAAATCAAAAGAGTATAGACATGTATTATTAGACTATTTACAGCCTACCGATCACACTAATTTACAGACTTCCCCAGAGACTGAACACCTCAGAGACATGTTGAACATCGGCTAATATTCAGCAGCCAACTCAGAACTGATACAGACCAGGGAATCTGACTGTCTAATTAAAGCAAAGTATTATATCAGGGTGTAGATCTTGGTGGTAGTAGTAAATGCTTCAACGTTAAATGGTTAATGTGAGCTGTTGGGCTCAGCATGGTCTGTGAGATTTGTTCTCACAGAACGATCAACATCTCCATCATTCGCTTATAATGCTGATCAACAGACTTGCCTGAGTTCCTGAGTGGTTCTCGAAAGGAGTCATTGTTTCCTTCCTAGAAAGTTATGACAGGTGACCAGGGAAGGTTGTGCCAACCTCATTATGTAAAAATAATTGTTACTGAAACCGCAGAGCAAACAAATGGATTCCGGATTCCCAAAATGTTGGATAAAGAAATCCAAATTTAGTGTTGGACCAATACTCTAACATCTGGGGTGACAAGTAAATGATGGTGATAATGAATCACATTAATGTACCTTGATCTGTAAATATAATCATTTGTATTCAAGGGTTCACTGAGACTTGACATTTATTTCAAGGAATACTCAAGGATTCAATGGTTGAGAAAAGCTGTTACATCTAAGTCTACATGCTGCCATGAAATTTGTGTAAATGAACAATATGAAATATGTTATGTCATGATCAAGTAAACCATAACTGGTCTTACAGCTTGGAAAATTTTTATTTAAAAAAAATTGTGACTCAAGTCTACCTAATTATAAATGAATACCTAGCTTACTATTAAGGGGAGGTTAGACTGTGATGAAGGGAATTGGTCACGTTACTGAACAAAAGCTGACACTTCGTACAATGAAGTTTCGAACTTTTCATTCCCAATGTCTGTGCCTATTATGTGACTATGTTATTCCTTTACAAATTTTTTTGGAAACAACATGGCATCAAATTAATTGTTTTCACATTTTTTTAAAAACCGGAAGACAAACTATATGCAGTGACATTCAGATATAAATTTGCACAGGTCAGACTACATGCAGATTACCACCAACAGGCAGTGCTCACTGTACAATAACACCTCAGACATCAGAGTATCAAGAAATGGATGGCACAAGCAGAGAGAGAGAGAGAGAGAGAGAGAAAGAGAGAGAGGGAGGGAGAGAGAGAGAGAGAAAGAGAGAGGGAGAGAGAGAGAGAAAGAGAGAGAGAGAGAGAAAGAGGGAGGGAGAGAGAGAGAGAGAGAAAGAGAGAGAGAGGGAGAGAGAGAGAGAGAAAGAGAGAGGGAGGGAGAGGGAGAGAGAGAGAGAGAGAGAAAGAGAGAGAGAGAGAGGGAGGGAGAGAGAGAGAGAGAGGGAGGGAGGGAGGGAGGGAGAGATAGAGAGAGAGAGAGAGAGAGAGAGAGAGAGAGAGAGAGAGAGCAATTCGACGGATGACCCCAGTTGAGATGATAGTCAAATGAAAAGATTGGGTTGACACTGGCAGTGACAAATTACTAGTCATCATAACCCTAGTCTGGGAATGGAGAGATGTGCAATAGGTGAGCAGAGCTCAAGTTTAATAAGCTGATAGATGATAACATGCAGTATAGTGATGCCATCATATTTATCGATGGATCAGTGCTATGATGCAAGATATCTATTTAGGGCTTCTCAGCTAGAGTGAGAGGGCTGATTGTCGCTGAGCAGAGTGGTTTATCCAGAACAGCAACCTTTAGTACAAGAATGGAGATGCAAGCAGTGACAGCTGCTATAAGATGGATATGTGGGACCTCTTTAACAGGGACAGGCATTGTTTCAGACTCCCAATCCTTGCTTTGGAAGATACAGAGGGGCTGGATGAGTCATGAGTAGATGACAGTTATTGAGACAACAAACCTGGAGGGGCTAGTGTGGATCTGCTGACCCGGTCATTCTGAAGTTCATGGCAATGAAAGAGCTGACATCCTGGCTTCACAGACACCAATTACAGACACACTAGATATGGATTGGAGTGACATTTTGAAGTCTATCCATGACAGCCTGGTAGATGAAGAAACCTCCATTGATAGATCCATAGTTTGCAATTCATAGACTGAAGATCTTTGATATCAAACTAGATTCATGCAGAATAGGGCACAAGAGAGAACTGGGAAGAAGTGTGTACAACCACACCATTCACCATTTACTGAGAGAGACTGGACACCTATGGGTATACCTAGAGTGTAGTGATGTTGATTCTTAGAAATGAAACAGACATTTATATGTATGTGTATATTTATATATTATATATATGTTGTTTGTTTGTCCATCGTTTCCAAAGAGCATCACATTATCATCTGTCAACCCTGGAGTGGGTTTGGAGGTGTCTGATCAAACCAGTCTGAGCCCGAAAACATTTGTCACACTGAGGGCAAAGAAACACTGTCTTTCTGTCAGACAGAGGCAATTAGTCTCTTACATTTCATGTGGCACATCTCTGTGCACCTTCCTTGATTCTTATCTGCTCCATATGTACCAGGATCAGCAGCAATGTTCTCTCAATTTTCAAGGTCAATGCCACCGTTTTTCATTGAGGCTTTCAGAGTGTCTTTGTAACGTTTTATTTTGCCACCGTGAGTTCGCTAGCCTGACTCAAGCTAGACACAGAATATTCTATTTGGAAGCCACTCAATTGACATGCGGATGACATGGCCGATCCATCTTAGCTGTAATTTTCAGAGAGTTGTGTGGATGCTTGTCATGCCAGTCCGCGAAAGAACTACATCTGTGATCCTATCTTTGCCATTTTATGTTCAGCAGTTTCCTTAGGCAGCCCAGATGGAAATGGCCAAGCTTCTTTGAATATATATTCTTTGTGTGTGTGTGTATATATATATATATATACACATACACACACACAATTTGTTGTTGCTAGTGCCTGAAACAAGTATGTTTACTATTTTGTGTGCCTTGAAAAGGGTATTATGTGGTGGGTTGCAGAAACTTTCCTCACAACCAAAGTGTGCTGATGAAGCTGGACTGCGGTTTCTTCATGTTGTTGAACTATGCTTGGCTCCATCTGATTGCCGCTCAGTACTACAGGGATCATGTCGATCTCCACCTTGTTAGCCACTGTCATGAACCAAGTCTATTTCAAGGGAGAACTGCATGAAAGTGAGGAGGGGGTCTTGGTCAGTATGATTAACTGACCTTAACTAACATTGTCTGATCAGTATGTTGTGCCTGACTAGATGTTAATCTCTTCTCCCCATATATATGTTAAATTGTGCATTTACTACAAATCAAAGGTCCACACAGTAAAAATGAACAATGTAACCAATTAATTCCACACTGATATACAGGGTTGTTGGGTCCATGTCCGCAACTTTTAAGAAAAATACTTCTATTCCATTTAACTAATTCCCTCCAAGTGCTGATATATTGGCTTGAAAACTTTCTTACAATGCTACCCAATATAGGTAGCGATGAGGTCCTGCATGCGCCCAAACACCTAAAGTCAGGCAAATCGCCTGGTCTGGACAGAAAACTGCAGAAAACTTGAGTGTCAACTGGACATACTTTTCAACATCTACCTTTTCTTACTCCCTGTTTTTCCATGTCCCGTCGCCGAGGCTTCTGATTGTGTCCACCTTTTGATCAGCATGACCCTTGCTGTGCTGAGAAAATATGAAGTTGGGAGAGGTATCGTGTAACCTCTGGTGGAGGCAGGGGTGGGCGGGAGGAAGTCGGCTTCAGTCGGAGCAGAAATGTCCTTGAGTAGTGGTAACCTGGACTGAATTCTGGTGTGCAGTTAAACGGAATGTTGAACTCCATCATGGACTGGTATCCCACGGCTTAAGCCAGGCATGTAATGCAGCAAAATAAACAGGATAACCATCGAAAGCAAATCAATTCCACAGAATAAAGTCCCTGATACCACCTGGTGAAGGAGATGTGAAATATAATCCGAACAGGAACCAGCCACTCATGCTGGCCGCTTGCATAGGGGTTAGTGAAATAAAGCTGAATAAGATACTATTCCACCTACAAGCGGCAGCCCTGGAACAGGCTGCACTAGTGAAGTCTAGCTAAAAGAATAGGGATCACAGTGGGAACTCGAAAAAAGCCAGCTAAAAGCGGATGTGTAGAGCTGATAGGTGCAGACATCGGATTGCCGCTTTGAACTATGACACACGGAACTTTTCAGTACGAACGTCGAAGAAGATTGAGAAACACTATGATGGTTGTCACTGACCACAAATAGCTGATGATTCATCCTCTCCAAAGCCACAGTCATCATCACCATCGCACTGCCAGGATCCAGGAATACACTTATGGCTTTTAGAACACTGAAAATCACCTGTTGAAATATGAGAAGGATATTACTGAATACATATCAACTTCAGTCAATGAAAACATAAACACCAAACGCATCACAAACTGTACATAAGAACAAAAAAAAAAAAACAGTAAGCCAAAAAACTATATGTTTATAAATTTAAATAAGAGGTCCATCTTATGAAACAATGGACAAGTTTGATGAAGTAACAATAATTTTTTTTTTTAAATGACATAACAGAGCATTATCTACTTACTTCAACTATCCGCTTACCTTCCAAATGATCAAAAAGACATAAAAAGGCAGAAACAATTTACCAGGAGCACAGGAAACCAAATTGCAGAAGAAATGATTTTCATCACTGTCATCCCCACAGTCATTATCTCCATCACACATGTAGCGGCGGATGATACAGATGTTGGTAGTAGGGCACTTCACCTGGTTGGGAGGGCAGGTTCTGGGGGCTGAGGAGTGAAAATAAAGGTAAGAAATAAAATATGATGTTAACCTCCCCACACAACAGGACCAATCACCTGTTGTCTGCACACTCGATTGCAAGAATAAAGGACCTCTATTTCCTCAGGGGTAGAAGAAAAGTGACTAAGTGAAGTGGTTAACCTCCTCAAGAGGATCCTTTCTTCTTCTCCAATAAGCTTCTTATGAAGCATAGTCACTTAACTTAACTTCTTTATACTGGTTTAGAAGACTCTGCAGAGTCTGTATACAACCAGTTTCTTCTACATTCACTTGATCTTAAAATAACTGTGCGCCAAATCTATTCTTGAATACATTAACTGACCCACTATTTCCTGATTATCTTATAAACCTATATTATATATATCACCTGCAATTCTTCTAGATGGCTCCTTACAGAAAGTCTGCACCAAAAACAATTTATGTGCTCTTACGATGTTACTTTATGTAGTTCTTCTGTTTTGTTCTATTACAAATTGACATGACTTCAGTCCGGGAAAACCAAGATGAACTCAGTCTTCCTCAGCAAATAACAAAGAGTGTTGATACTGATGGTTTCAATAGCTTGCTGATTAGACATACTCCTGCTCCATCTTCCCAGATGCCTTTCCCTGTTTGACCCACTTTTGATAAAAAGTTTGCTGGTTTTGCCAGTTCAGTGCCAACATCCAAGAGGTAGTCATTGATCGACCTCAGAATGTCATCAATATCAAATGTCTCCACTATGGGTGCCTTCTGTAGCAATTTGTTTTACCCTATGAGGTTGCTAGTCCCATAAAAAAACCCTCTCTAGTCAGTGGTTCCAAGATTTATATGAGCTTTGCATGTTGTAAAAGACAACTAAAGAGGGTTGTGCACAGAAACCATCAATACAACAGCACTTGCTTATGAAGCACTACTTACAGTCAATATTGTCCTAAACTGTCCACTAACTTCCATGTTTGTCATTGCTGTATAGCCACACAATTTTGTTATCTAGCTAGACTTGATTTATATACATACTACAAATTCATGCACAGATTCATACACAGATTCTTGCACAGATTCAGGTTCATATAAAGAAGTATCTCTCTCAAAATCTGGTTCACAGACCCCCGGGGTTTCAAAAGACGTTTCAGATGGTCCCAGAGGTCAAAATTATTTCACAACAATTCTGAGATATTTATGCCTTGTCCACTTTCATTCTCAACATGGCTACTCGACATGTGACAATGTCACTGCTAAAATAATGTATGTTTGCATATTTCTTGAGGTTGCTGTAGCAGAGAGGTAATGGCGTTTCTCGAGAAATGAAAGCGCAAAATGGTGGAGTTTCAAATCTCAAGTTTCAAGCATCCCTGATCACCCAATCAAATCAAAACCCTTCAACTCCCTGCCATGCATAGGCCCTCAAAAAATACTTGCCAAGTCTTTCTGCTATGTGCCATCATTTCCAGATCGTGGGATTCCAGAATTACAGTTATGAGGAACGGCTCAGAAAAACTGGCCTACAGTGTCTCGAAGAGAGAAGAATTCGTGGTGACTTAATACAGGCTTATAAGATGATCAGAGGAATGGATAAATTAGACTATAACAAGTTTTTTAAAATACAGCCACCCACAATAACATGAGGGCATAGCTACAAACTGACTAAAGAGAGGTCCAGATTAGATATTAGGAAATATTTTTTTAGTCAGAGAGTGGTGTCTGCTTGGAATGCATTGCCAGGGGAGGTAGTGGAGGCAGGGACAGTTAATGCATTTAAGAATAGATTGGATGCGCATATCTTTTAGAGCAAGGTGATGTAAATGTAACTGGTTGTATACAGACTCCGCAGGGTCTTCTAAACCAGTATAAAGACGTTAAGTTAAGTTAAGATAAGATCCCCCCTCCCCCATATATCCTGCCATTTTTAGGTTTGTCTTTATATCCCTTCTCTATGAGCCTACCCCTACTTCTCTTGCCCTGAGAATTAAAGAGCAGTGACTGCCTTGTAATGCTATTAGCTGGTTTCTGTAATGAATCATTAAGGTTAAGTTCAATTATTAATGTATCCTCAAATCATAACTGTGCCTAAAGAGTGTAATATTGATTTGCTACTATGTTAAAGTGGATAAAAGCTTGATAAAATGGTCACTAGAAATTTGAGAGAATACAATTCTGAAGCTCAAACAAATGTTTGTCAAACAGCAAATGCCGTACAGAACATTAACAGACAACTCATAATACAGTGAGGTGTGGACAGTGAACAACTAATTTGAGAGATTTGAGGTTTTTGAAATATAGATATATTGAATAGTTAAAATTATATATATATGTATATATATATATATATATATATATATATATAGAGAGAGAGAGAGAGAGAGAGGAGAGAGAGAAGGTGAGAGAGAGGGGGGGGCAAGAGAGAGAGGAAGAGAGAGAAGCAGAGAGAGAAGGGGGGAGAGAGAGAGAGAGAGAGAGAGAGAGAGAGAGGAAGACAAATTAGGAAGCCTTGGAACATACTGGACGAAATGTGGCGAGCACAAGTGCTGTAATGAAATAAAGTTACAAGTTGGAGGATTACATCAAGAGATGGACAGGGGAAAGCCTGTCAGACTGCATCATCAAAGCAAGAGAGTCTGGAGCTCCACTAAGATTGTCCTTCAATGAGGAGATGATGACTGAACTGAGGTATAGTACCCAGCATGGTCTCCTAGGTTACTGGGAAGAAGGAAAATACAAAGTTTTACTGAGGTGTAGCCCATTGATCATTTATTTCACTAGTAGAAGACTTAGTTCTCGGTCGGGGTGTCGTAAGCAGTAGAGCAGCCACCTCACTGCGAACTGTTGAGACGCAACCCCTTGATCATGAGATATGCCCGCACACCAGGCGAACAACATCTCCGTGCCATTACCAGGCTTGTCACCTGGTTAAATGCACTCTTTCGAGAGGGTTCGCAGGTCGCTGACATTTGGTCCACGTGCTTGGCTGATAAGCCAATGGTGCGAAGCTACCACCTGAGGGACAACGGCCGAACGCCTCTAAGCCAGAATCCCGCCCTAAATCTCAGCACCGCTGTGATGGGAGGCCACGATAAGGTTGGGACCTGGGGCTCGTGTCTCAGCCCGGCCTGGTCGAGCCGCAGAAATGCACCTGGCCAAATGCATTCCTGCCTCGCTCTTTACCTCTGTCTGCTATCAGCCATCCCAATGGACGCAGAAGAGATGCAGTCCAGCGGACATTGCACCTCTGCCCTATTGTGACAACGTCCCAGGTGGCGTGCCATCACTGCAGATGAGCCGAGAAAATAAAGGGAGCAAAGAGATACCTCACTCACATGCATATGCTACGTTTCTGGCAGGACGTGACGATCCTGAGACACAGTCACACTGGACTGCCTCTCTTCCGGGATAGTACAAACTAGTACAAAGTCCATCATATGATATCATTGCCAAACCCTATAGACACGAGTGGGGAAGACTCGTTAGTCCTGCAAGACAACTTCCCTAAGAGAGACAACTCTGACCAAAAACAACTGCTGCCTTGCAGATAGGCTGGGGACAGCCAAAGGCTAAGGAGGGCAACCCTACAGAAACGCCTGTTGAAATCGGATGCACTGAGCTACATGCTTAACAAAATAAAACAGTGCAACGTAAATATCGCTGTAAACAGCGTACGAAGAAGAAAAAGAAAGAAGAAGGATATCATTTATTTGTTCTCACTCAGACCTCTGGTTTGAGTTAGCAAACCCTAATTTTGACTCTGATGCAAGTCAAATTAGTAATATAGATGAGATAGCAAAAACTGGAACAATCATTAAAAAAAAGAAGATTCACAGAAGACAAGATGACCAAGAAAGAGAAGTAATCACAATAAAAGATGAGATCTGGTACATTGAACATCCCCAATAGCAGTATTTGGTTATAGAATTCAATTTCTTCTTCTTCAGTGTCCATACTGATGTTGCGTCATAGTTTACAGCGAGGCTGTGATATATGCGCCTTCTAGTCAGACACATTTGATTTCAGCTGACGTTTTTAGAAACTGGTTTTACCTACTGCGATCTCTATTCTCTTACCCGGGCTACATTAGTGTAGCCTGTTTCCAGGGCTTGGAGGTTGAATATGGTCTTGATCAGTTCTGGCTCACTGATGCAAGTAGCCAGCTACGAGTCGCTGGTTGTTGTCAGCTCATTCACTGACTGCGTCTTTGACCCTGGATTTCATTTATCACCAAATTATGAAAACTGGTCATCCCACATTCACAAAAAGGTGAGACCACATACAAAAAACACTTCATTTCCATAGCATTATCATGTTACGGAATTGTCATTGCCTATTTGATAGCAGGGAGAAGTGGACCTAACCTGTTCTCAATATGGGAACACCAAATGAAGATATTGGCAAGAGTGCATACACCAGATACAAAAATGGCCTATGTTTGTCAACTTACGACAGTTAAGCTCATCTGTCCTGTTTCCATCCCTACAGTTATCAATTCCATTACATGTCTGAGATGCATCAATACACCTGAAGTTGCTACAGGTAAACTGGCCAGGGCCACAAGTAGGATAATCTGTGGATCAGTTTAAACATAAAAGAGATCATTCTTTCTGGACATGTATATTATCATAAAACAATATTAAAACATTAAACTAAATAAGCAATAACAACTAAATTACAGTAAATAACTAAAAATCTGGACAGTTCAGAGAATTGCACACTAGAATTGTATTTTAATATTGAAAAAAAAATCATGACTGGCCGGTTTCTTACCGTTGATTAGTCCTACAAAAGGTACTGGATCACATTTAGATAGAAACAGTGCAACATTATTCGAGTAGCGCTTAAATCAAACTTTTTGTTCTAATTCTACCTGAATGGGTTATAGTGTGCTGGAACTACTATCATTAGTTAAGGGCATTTGAGTCTATTATTGCTAGGTGGCCCACTTGCCATGAGTCAGTCATGTGACAGATAAATAAAAATTGCGGACATCACTGTCAGTGCTTTCATGGTACAGCATGTTGTGATGCAGTTTCTTGTGAAAGAAGGCGTGAAACCTGCAGGTATGTACAGAAGACTGCAATCACAATATCGTGATGAGACACAGCCTCAGTAAGACATTTGAATGGTGTAAATATTTTATAGAAGGCTGTACATCCATGAGCGATGATCCCGGCCAGGATGGCTCTCAAGCACCCCAGTCGTTTCTGGGAATATTATATTGTGGAATGCCTTATCCCGGAAAATCGACACATAAACTATTGCAAAAATTGCACAAGAAGCAAATCTTTCTCTGAGTATGGTGAACACTTTTATTCATGAACATTTGCATTTTCTGAAGGTTAGTGCACGTTGGGTTCGATTACAAAGAGCGTCCTGCTCCTGCAAGATAGCGCTCGACCTCATATGGCTCACCGCACTATGTGCCATCTGCAGTAACTCGGCTGTGAAGCATTGTCATATTAATCATTTAGCTCAGACCTCGTTCCAAGCAATTTCCACCTGTTTGGACCCCTAAAAGAATTCTTGGGAGGTCAGCATTTCAGCACTGATGATGACATGAAACAGGCTGTCCTGGATTGGTTCAGACATACTGACAAATCTTTCTACGCTGAAGCTTTTCAAGAATTCCTTAAACGCTGGGATAAGTGTGTAACCTTTGCAGGAGATTATATAAAGAAATAAATGTCAATTATACTACGAGAAAAAAATTATTTGTTTCCTTAAAAAAAATAAAGTCCTGGTTTGACTTGAACGCTCCTCGTAAGTTGGTGAATTGCATCAAGTGATGGACAAGAAAAATCATGTCAGACTGATTTTTATGGTCCAAATTATCAGTTTTACTGTTGAATGACAAGTTTGAGGCAGGGTCAATTAATGCATTCAAAAATAAATTGGATGCACATAAATATTTTTAGATCAAGTGAATGTAAAAGAAACTGGTTGTATACAAACTCTGCAGAATCTTCTAAACCAGTATATAGATTAAATGCATTCAATGGGCACACATTTAGCAGATAAAATGACCTAGAAAACATGCCATTGAGGTTAAGAGAAGCAAATGGAGACAGAAGGGAAACGTATGGGGTAGTTGACAAGAAAGATGAAAAAAGAAAGAACCAACTTCATGTCAACTTTTTTTCCATGTACTATCTGTGTGACCATTGTTATTTTCAATATATGACTCTCTAGCATTTTAAATACCATCAATCAATTTATTTCTAGGTCACTCTCTTGCTCTGAAACTGCTGTTTAGTGTTATATTATTATGAAGCGCATGAGCTGCAGCGACCCATAGCTGACTGCTAGTATCAGGGCCAGCGAAGCAGAGCTGCCAAGACCCTTCTACACCTCTACGCGGTGATCCTCGATAACAGGCTGCAGCAGGGCAGACTGGCTAAGGAGAAGGGATCGATGAGGGAATGTTAACCCGGTACTAAAAAAATGCTTGCTGAAGTCGGATGTGTTGGACTGAAAGGTGCAAATATAGCTGTAAACTACAACACAACGCATTCCGTTCTCTGGACTACATTCTGCTACTTAAGCCCTTTCAGGGTTTGTTAGCGAGAGATTGAGAACGAACGAAGCCAAACCAAGCCATATTATTATGAGGTTTGAAAGTCTTCTCGTCATATGTAGAAATCAATCAATTATCTGGCATTGTTATAACTTTCTGTCAGATTGCTACATATCTCAATCTCTCTTCTAGTAACCCTCACCACACCTTGCAGCAAGGTTTAATTTCTTTATTGTGCCTTGGTCCTGGTTTGTGTCGGACACTGATAATATGGAGGTGGTATAAATCTCCTGCCGATCATTAGTCTTACCATCGCTATTGAAATGTTTAAACGTCTTAGTAATGTTATCACATCCAGAGGACAAATGTTTGTAGAGGGATATGATCATAAATGTCACCAGGCAAGACATGACATAAGAATTAGCTTGAACATTATTTCTGTCATTAAATTCTTGCGCTGGCTGTGATATTCATGTGCTTATACAAGACTGTAGACCTCACAAGATGAATTAATATGAACAAATGATGCTGAAAACAAAGGAAAATCCCGACATATGAAAAAGAACAAGCTATGTATTTTGTACATATTACGTAATTTTGTTTGGTAAGTAAAATATTGCAAATAATGACAAGAATGGGTCAAATGTAAGCAGGCTCAATAAGGTGACAAAAATTGGTAGTTCTTAATTCTAACATATGAAAAATAAACATTACAAAAATATTAGTGATTAACAGTAGAACTCTGATAATTGCAACCCAGTGCTTACCACAGAACTATCAACTACCTCATTAACAACTAACAGGACTGTTTTCTATCAATTAATTAAAGAAACACATTATTTAAAAAAAGCATTTAGGATCAATTCAATTGATTGGTGTTTCAAATAAACCACAGAACACCAAAATAAGTCTTAACGGCAAATATCTGAGGCCAAATGACAACCGAAACTACTTGGGCATCACATTTGATCAGCGCATTACATGGAAAAGTCAGATCAAGAGAAACCGAATGAGAGCCAGACAAAGAATGGCAATCATGAGGAAACTTGCTGGCACAAGCTGGGGAGCAGACGAAAGAATACTAAAGAAACTGTACACTGGAAGAGTGAGACCAGTTCTCGAGTATGGCATTGCGGCATGGGCAACAGCAGCAAAGGCGAACTTTGACAAAATTAGCAAACTTCAAAACCAAGCCATGAGAGTTATAACAGGAGGCATGAAGTCAACGCCAATTGTAGAACTTGAAAAGATTAAAAATCTGCAATCCATGACCGATAGAAGAGACTGCAGAGCCCAGCAGCAAACAGAGAAACTCAGAAGACTGACAGACCATCCAATGCATCAGAGACTAAATAGATTTGGAAATGGGAAACTAAAGCAGAGAAACTTTGCAGAAATTGCCAAAGCAAAGATGAGCGAAGACCCTATGAACACCATTACAACACCAAAGCCCATCCCTAGTGTATGCAAACCCACATGGAAGCAGCATATCATTCCAGAGGTGGTAGAAAATATACCAGGTATTGGAAACAAGAACAGCCAGATGGAAAAAGAAAGAAGAGACATAACACTGAGGTACATAGCGGAACACTACCCAAGCATGGACTGGACCCATGCATACACTGACGGTTCTGTAACAAACACAACACCGAATGGAGGGGAGAGGTATTCCTGAGCCTAACAAATGGTAGAAAAATAACACTGTCAGTGGCAACTGGAAAATTCTCAAGCAATTTCAGAGCGGAGGCAGAGGCACTGAAGGCTGCAGTAAAAGCAATGCTGACAGGCAAAACCAATGAAAGCCAGATAGTCCTGTTTACAGATATTCTGGCCGTGGTTACAGCACTAAAAAGCCAGAAAAATACTGAACTTAATGATTTAAGAGCAGTACTCTGTCAACTATGCCAGCAGTCCGCACCAAAAAGAGTAGTGGTACAGTGGGTTCCATCCCACTGTAACATCCAAGGCAACGAGGAGGCAGACAGACTGGCAAAAGAAGGCGCAAGGCTACACGAACAAGATTCTAGTGTGACCTACGAAGAGTCCAAAAGGTTTATTAAGGTCAGATACATGGCCAAATGGGAAACAGACAATACTGGCTACACAAAAAATGATGCCTACTACCAGTTGAACAGAAAAGAGTTGGTCGTGGTCTTCAGACTCCGCACAGGCCACAACAGACTGATGTACCATCTATTCAATAAACTGAGGATAGGTGGCATTGACGAATGCACCTGTGGTACAGGGAAAATTGCCCGACATACGAGGACCAGACAAAGCACATGTGGCCATCACCAGTGCCAACACTAGACAAGCTCTATGGCTGTGTCAACAGCCTCAGGATGACAGCTGCTTTCTTTGAACAAATTCAAGTTGACGTCTGACAGCGTACGAAGAAGAAGAAGAATTGATTGGTGTAAAAGATCTTACTGATTTAAAAAAAAATGACATTTTCCTGATAAATCAGGTGGTCTGTAGAAACAGAAAATGCATTCCAAGGTAAGGAAAAAGTACTTGCGGTCTTTGTTGATATGGCAAAAGCTTTTGACAAAGTATGGAGAGAAGGACTCCTCCTAAAACTATTAAACAACAAAATAGAAGGGAGAATGTACAGCTGGATACAAAACTTCCTCCGATACAGAACAGCAAGAGTCAAATTAGATGGATTACTGAGCCATAGAATAACTCTCCAACAAGGCGTACCCCAGGGAGGAGTCATCTTTCCTACCCTCTTTATCCTGTTCATAAACGACATAGCGAGAAAACTCCCAAAGAAAGTATCCAGTGCCCTACACGCTGACGACTTCGCAATGTGGAGTGCTGCAGAAAAACTACCAACAGCTGAAAATAAAATGCAGATAGCACCGGACACTGTTGGAAAATGGGTTACAGATTGGAGATTGCAGATTAACATCTCAAAGACAGTTACAACATGCTTCTCACTGTCCAACACCAAGGAAGTAACAAAACTTATTCTAAATGGCAAAGAGATTGTACAAGAAAATACCCCTGTGTATCTCGGAGTTAAAATGGACAAAAGACTCACATGGAGGGAACACATACAGGAGATAGAACAAAAAGCAACCAGAAAACTATCCCTCATGAAGAAACTGGCCGGAACAAGCTGGGGTGCAAATAGCAACATCCTCAAAAATGTATACACTGTCAGGCCAGTACTTGAATACGGCATGATAGCCGGGACCACAGCATCAAAAACAAACATGGAACGCCTAACCAAAATTAAAAATTCAGGCTTAAGGATAATAACAGGAGGAATGAAGACTACACCAATCCAGAAAATGGAAACATACACAAATATAAGACCCCTAAATACTAGACGAGAGGAAAGAGTGCTGACACATAATGAAAAGATGCTACACATGCCTGATCATCCCATACATATCAAACTAAAACACCCAGTTAAAAATAGGCTCAAGAGAACCAACTTCATCCATATATCAAACCACCTACACCAAAAATATGGATAACTAATTCCCAACCAACCTACAGAAATAGAAATGCTTACTAACTTTGAAGAGCCAAGCTACAACATAAACAACATCGAAATAAGTAAAGAACCCAAGAATAAGAAGAAAAGACTAACAGTGTCCACGAGCTGAAAAATTTAGCACAAACAATGATTGAGGAGAAATATAATACCAAGGAATGGACACAGGTGTACACAGATGGTTCAGCAGAGGGGGCAGGCCGAAACGGGGGAGGAGGCATATTCATAAGACACAAAAGAGGAAATATAACAGAAGAGGCCCTCCAAACAGGAAAGTTGCACTGAATATACTTCAAACAGAAAAGCAACCTCCAACAAAAATAGCTGTATTCACGGACTGCAGAGAACTATTAGAGACAATACAAAAAACAAACAACAAACCACTGTTACCAGAGATCAGAGTAGAACTGGGAAAACTCCAGAGATCCTCAACAATAGCGCTCCAGTGGCTACCTTCCCATTGCGGAATCACGGGAAACGAGAGAGCTGATGCTCTGGCAAAAGAGGGCAGCAAAAAGGCACAATTTAATCATCGAGTACCATACAGAGAAATCAAGAACATCATCCAAAATCAGTAAATACACCAATGGAGAGAAGACAGAAACATAAGCAGTACGACAGACCCAATTCACCAACTCAAAAGGAATCAACAAACTACCTTATTTTTCCTGAGAACTGGACAATGAAGACTACTAGAACATCTTTACCGACTGAAGATCTCACACACTGATGAGTGCCCATGTGGAACAGGATGCCAGAACCCTGAGCATATTCTACAGGAATACCCAATCTATAGGGAAATGAGATACCAGACCTGGCCAGAGGGTGCGGAGCTGAGACAAAAGCTGTGGGGCAGCCGCTCCAACCTGGTGAAGACTACAGACTTCATCATGGCGACTGGCCTGCAGATATATCATGACCAGAAGATCCTGAACGCAAAGAAGAAGGAGAAGAGGTGGTCTGTCTTTAGGCTTATGAGGCTGTCATACAGTTTATTCATCAAATAACCACATCTATTTCCTTGGTAAAATAGGTGGTCTATCTCTTGATTCTATGACTGTCATACAGTTTATCCCTCAAATAACAACATCTATTTCCCTGGTAAAATAGGTGGTCTGCCTCAGTCTTCTTCACAATTAAAAAGGCCATATCTATTTCCTTTACAAAATAGGCTTATCTTGCCATCTTTCATTCCCAGTAAGGGGCCCAAGGATTCACATATGCTTGAGATTAATTCGAGAAGGCCACGGTTTGACAAAATAAATTGCTGGTCGCTGAAAAAATGAGAAAAGACAACAAGTGCATGTTCTAGTTTAGTTTGTTAATTTTTCACATGCCTGGTTGTCTAATTATTACTTTGTTGAACAGGTAAAATCTGAGTCTGCAGCTTCAAGTCCAAATATTGACACTTAATTGTTTCTTTGTGTAAGTATTAATACGATTCTGTTATATCAGATTCTTGACCTTAGACTTAGAGTCTCTTGGACTTAGAGTCAAGCTAAGAAGAAGTGATGTCTGTGGGAAGATGTACAAGTGGATCAACCACTACCTCAAACAAAGAACGGCCAGAGTCCAAGTACAAGGGCAGATGAGCAAAAAGGTGACACTCGAGCAGGGAGTACCCCAAGGGGGAGTATTGTCACCCACACTCTTCCTGGTATATATAAACGATATTACAGAGAATATACCAAGAAGAGTCCATAGCTCAATGTTTGCAGACGATCTGGCTATGTGGACCTCTGAAAAAAATCTCACCATAGCAAGAAATCGGATGCAGACGGCCCTAACATCGCTGGAAGAGTGGGCGAACTCATGGCTGGTCAAAATAAACGAGGAAAAAACCACATGCACAATATTCTCGCTTTCATTAAAACCCCAAAGTACCAAATTAAGTCTAAATGGCAAAATCCTGCAGCCAAACGACAACCCAACCTATCTGGGAGTCACATTTGATCGGCGCATGACATGGAAAAGTCAGATTGAGAGAAACCGAATGAAAGCCAGAGAAAGAATGGCAATCATGAGGAAACTTGCTGGCACAAGCTGGGGAGCAGACGAAGGCATACTAAAGAAACTGTACACTGGAAGAGTGAGACCAGTTCTCGAGTATGGCATTGCGGCATGGACAACAGCAGCGAAGGCGAACTTCGATAAAGTTAACAAACTTCAAAACCAAGCCATGAGAATTATAACAGGTGGCATGAAGTCAACGCCAATTGTAGAACTTGAAAAGATTACAAAACTGCAATCCATGACCGATAGAAGAGACTGCAGAGCCCAGCTGCAGTCAGAGAAACTCCGAAGACTGACTGACCATCCAATGCACCAGAGACTAAACAATTTGGGAAATGGGAAACTAAAGCGGAGAAACTTTGCAGAAACAGCCAAAGCAAAGATGCACGAAGATCCCATAAACGCACTAACAACACCAAAACCCATCACTACTGTACGAAAACCTACCTGGAGGCAGGATATATTTCCAGAGGTGGTAGAAAATATACCAGGTATTGCAAACAAAAACTGCCAGACTGAAAAAGAAAGGAGAGATACTACCCTAAGCTTCATAACGAAAAGCTACCCAAGCATGGACTGGACCCATGCATACACCGACGGTTCTGTAACAAACACTACACAGAACGGAGGGGCAGGAGCATTCCTGAACCTACCAAATGGCAGACAAATAACACTGTCACTCGCTACTGGTAAGTATACAAGCAATTTCAGAGCGGAGGCAGAGGCACTGAGGGCGGCAGTGGAAGAAATGGTGACACACAGTGAAAATGAGAGCCATATAGTCCTGCTGACAGATGCTCTCGCCGTAGTCACAGCGCTAAAAAGCCAGAAAAACACTGAGCTTAATGACTTAAGAGCAGCACTCTGCAAACTGTGCCAGCAGTCCGCACCAAAAAGGGTAGTGGTACAGTGGGTTCCGTCACACTGCAACATCCAAGGCAACGAGGAGGCAGACAGACTGGCAAAAGAAGGTGCAAGACTACCACAAACAGATACCAGTATGACGTACGAAGAGTCAAAACGGCTTATCAAAGCCAGATACATGACCAAATGGGAAACCGAACATACTGGTTACACCAAAAACGATGCCTATTACCAGTTGAACCGAAGAGAGCAGGTCGTTGTCTTCAGACTTCGCACTGGCCACAACAGACTGAGGTACCACCTATTCAACAAATTGAAGATAGGGTGTACCGACGAATGCCCGCGCGGTACTGGTAAAATGACCGCTGAACATCTGCTGCAGAACTGCCCGACATACGAGGATCAGAGAGAGCAGATGTGGCCATTACCAGTGGAACTGCAAGACAAGCTCTATGGCAGTGCCGAGAGCCTCAGGATGACCGCCGCTTTTTTCGAAAAAATAATGGTTGCTGTCTGACTGCGTACGAAGAAGAAGAAGAAGAAGATTCTTGGCATTCTCTATGTTTTATATTGAAGGAAATGCACACAAAAAATTGTACAAAACACAGGTAACTGGCATAAGTTGACAGATATGTAAATGTCTTTAAAAATTCACTAACCAGACTAAAAATAAAATGATTCTGTAACTAGTCTAAAATGTTGGAAGAAACATTTAAATAAAGACAACTGACAAGAACAACAACATACCACACTCCTGTTCATCAGAGTTGTCACGACAGTCATTATCAAAGTCACACCTATATCTGAGAGGTATACACCTGCCATTCTGACAGCTGAAGTACTTGGGGTCACAAGTGTGCAGGGCTATAGATGGAGACACAATATAAGACTTGTGCATGATCTGCTAATTTAATTACACAACAAGAAATAAGAACAGATGATGCTGATACAATGAATGGGTTTAAAAAAATCTCATGGCTTTAGTGAATTGAGGATAAATACACAAATCTACTTAGTGATAAAGATGCTGAGCAGTGAATGAACTGTAGCAGTCAGCGGCCCAAAGCTGACTGCTGACGTCAGAACCAGCGACCTAGAGCTGTCAAGATCATTCTCCACCTTCCCGTGGTGATCCTAGATAACAAGCTGTAACAGGGCAGACTGGCTAAGAAGTAGAGATCGAAGAGGGAAGGCTAACCCAATACCAAAAAATGACCTACTGAAGTCAAATATGTCAGACAGAAAGGTGCAAACATCGCAGTCAAGCTGTAAACTACATCACAACGCATTCCGTTCTCCATATATCCTGCTACTTGCAAAGCCCTTTTCAGTACATTCTAGCAAGAATTTGCAAAGAAAGAAGGAGAAGAGGAAGAAAAAAATCTACTAAAATGCTCCCAAAGCATGCTTCTCATATAGGCAGACAACAATGTCCACCTCCGGGCTTTCACATTGTAAGTAGTAAATAGCATGTCCTTAGCAGAATGTTGCTTCTTACAACTGCCACCATTTTTGGCTGTTATAAGTTTCTTAGCAAAAAACGGTATGGTAGGTTGCCATTACTTTCCGTACATGGAGGAGCAAAAAAAAAAACTCGTCTTCCAAACTGGACACGAGCGTGATTCGAACCGGGTGCATTGTGGTTGTGAAACGGATGCTTCACCTCTAGGCCAGGCAGCCACCGGGCTTTCATGTGGCAGACCCATTTCTACTATCACTCAAGTATGGTGGCATTAGCAACAACAAGAACAACCAGGAGGTGTGATGGTAAAATTTCTAATACTCTAAAAATAGAAACTGTGGACACTAAGATAATAGAGTTACACCCAAAAAAAAAATAATTTAGGATTTAAAATGGCTAATTACAGACAGGTTGTCACACCATAAAGATGATAAACATACCCTGTTATAACCAATTAGGACTTGGACTTTGTCTGTTGTTGAAAGCATCATGCCTTGTTGATGTTGAATGCCCACAATGAGTAGGATTACTCTTTTGTGCACCCTAAAAAGGACATTAAGTAGCAGGTTGCAGTAGCTTTCCTCACATGCCAAGCATGCTGATGAAGGAAGACCGGGGACCTCCAGGCGGTTTTGCTATGCTTGGCTTCATCTGCTTGTTGTTCACTACTACAGAGATCACTCACCTTGTTAGCCAGGCTTCCATGAAAACAGTCCGTTTCCAGGGAGGGCATCGAGGAAGCCAAGGTGAGGGTCTTGTCCAGTATGTTTTGCCTGAACCTGATTAACATGTCTGATCAGTATATTTTGTCTGACCAGACGTTAATTTTCCCTCCCATCAAGCCTTGTACAAATAACTAAAAAACAATAATTTATACTTTGGGTAGATGAGACGTCAACTGGAAGGCAGTTGATCTAGGAGAAGTAAATCTCCTCTTCAAGCAACTTGCTGTCTTTCAGGTATGCTATGAACATCCCATGACTAGGTAGAGTTAACACATATCACCTATCAAAATTATTTGTTAAATTCCACAAGAAATTGGTTGTGCTTTGCTGAAACTCGCATATATCACCGTTATTTATATAACACAACATATCTTTTGTTTAATCATTTTATATCTTGTGCAAACTTGGAACACCTTACATATTGAAGGTTGCAAGGCAATACTGATGGGCCATGCACTTAATACCCAGACTTGATTGGTTTTGTGTCAGGTATTTTGTAATCAAAATATTTTATGTTGGTATGCAGTAGGATATTGCGTTAACCGGAAGAACATTTTTAGCACATAAAATAATTTGTTTAGCATTAGTCAACTAAGTAGGAAAGCTTACCACAATCAACCACAAACAGGAAGAATCAAAGTATATGAAATATACACTGCGAGAAGTGTGGCAGCGGGGGATCGAGGAGGGGAGAGGATAGGTGGGTGTAGTTAGAAGAACGAGGGAATGTGAGGTGGAAGATATTGGAGAGAAGAAACGAACCACATAAATTTGTGTCCTCATCTGATCCATCTCCACAGTCATCATCCAAGTCACAAACCCATCTCTCTCTCAGGCACCTGCCATTGCTACACACAAACTGGTCTGGTGGGCAGGTGCTATTACTGGGCACACACACCTGAAAATCAGTAATAAGAAACAGGTATAATATTATCTCATGGCAAGGGAAGGAAGGTTAATGTCTCGTCAGGCAAAATATACTAGACAAGACCCTCACCTTGAATTCCCCGTAGCCCTTCCTGGAAACAGGCGGTTTTCATGGCAGCTGGCTAACATGGTGAAGGATCGACGTGACCCATGTAGTAATGAGTGACACGCAGATGAAGCCAAGTATAGCACAACCGCCTGGAGGATCCGGGTCCATCTTCATCAGCACGCTCGGGATAAGAGGAAAGCTACTGTAACCTGCCACTTAATTTCCTTTTCAGGGCGCACAAAAGAGTAAACCTACTCTTTGTGAGCATTCAAAACAACACATCTCATGGCAAAGGTATTAAGTTTGATCTCTGCTATCCCGTCAAACTACCTGTAAATAGGCATATGGCTTAATGTTTAGGAAGAAAAGGCAGCAGAAGAAGGGAATAGACCATATCACCTTAGAAAAAGCTGAAACTAGAACAATGAAATTTCTAGCACTTCATCTCCTACAGCAGTATCTGCTAATAGACGACCTTCAAATAATATATCCTATATTCTTGTCTTATATCCCAACTTGTGAGGTCAAGTTAAGGTATTCTAACCTGAGGGGACAGAGAAGGTTTGTGTATAACCAGTAAGCTACACGAAGCATCAGCATATAACCCACACAATTCACTAAAACAAGCATATCAGAGGAGACATCAGGTGTGATATGGGCCAACTGCTTCATCCCATAGAATCTTTAAACCAATGAAACTTAACAAATATAAACTGGTCATATTGATACACAGAGGGAATGTTAACCCGGTACTAAAAAAATGCTTGCTGAAGTCAGATGTGTTGGACCGAATGGTGCAAATATCGCAGTCAAGTTGTAACTACGACACAACGCATTCCTTTCTCTGGACTGCATTCTGCTACTTAAGCCCTTTCAAGGTTTGGTAGCGGGAGATTGAGAACGAACGAAGTCAAGCCATATTGATACACTATTTAGGTCATTCATCCTGGCTTCCCCGCTTTCTTCCAGGAAATTTTCCAGAGGCAGCAGCTGAAAAGTTCTGGAAGATTTACAAAATGGGGAATGCTGCGCAGTTAGTGACAGAGATGGGAAACTATAAGACTGAACATCTACGACTAGCCAAAAAATATATTGGTGAATGTTGAGAAGGTGAGAATGGATAGAGGAGAGTTGATACTGTCCTCTTGACACAACAAAGCCAATGCACACCTTATGGTAGGGGTGGCCCTAATGCTATCTAGTGAGGCGCACACAAGATGTCAAGCTTGAAAGAAAAGAGGTCATGGTCAGAGTTTCAACATGCTAGGTTGTTAAAGATCTATTCTCTGCAGGGAGCTGAGGTTTTGATTAATTGATTGATTCACTGAGAGAAACTGAGCAACTATGGATCTACCCAAAGTACAGAGATTTTGATTCTACATAACATAGTTGATAACTTAAACAAGCATGGATCAGATGGAACAGTGGCAGTGGTCAGCGACCCATAGCTGACTGCTAGCGTCAGGGTCAGCGAACCAGAGCTGCCAAGGCCCTTCTACACCTCAACGTGGTGATCCTGGATTAGAGACTGCAGCAGGGCAGACTGGCTAAGGAGAAGGGATCGAAGAGGGAATGCTAACCTGATACTAAAAAAATGCTTGCTGAAGTCGGATGTGTTGGACCGAAAGGTGCAAATATCATAGTCAAGCTGTAAACTATGACACAAAACATTCCGTTCTCTGGACTATATTCTGCTACTTAGGCCCTTTCGGGGTTTGGTAGTGGCAGATTGAGAACGAACGAAGCCAAGCCAAGCCAAGATGGAACAGTAACAACATTTAAACCTACATTAAGGTCACAAGGTCTTCATCAGGGACAAAGAACAAAAAATGAAAAAACTTAGCAGACAACAATAACAACAATGAACAGATTCATGCTTGTGAAGTCTATGTTCATCATTGTGAATTTGTTAGGTGTTTTCATTTGTGGGTTGTTCTTTGTTCCTGGTGAAGATCTTGTGACTGTACCATGAGGTTTTGTTTTTGTGTGGTATCTGAGCTATACTTGATTATGCTAATATAACTAATTAATGTATTCTGCCTACCGTCTCATCATTAATATTATTCCTGGATATTGTGAACTATTTAATGTATTCTGTTCACCTTCACATCATTAATACTGTACCAGATATTGTGAACTGATCAATGTATTCTGTTCACCTTTACATCATTAATACTGTACCAGATATTGTGAACTGATCAATGTATTCTGTTCACCTTCATATCATTAATATTGCTCCAGGTATTGTGAACTGATCAATGTATTATGTTCACATTCACATCATTAATATTGTACCAGATATTGTGAACTGATCAATGTATTATGTTCACCTTCACATAACTAATATTGTACCAGATATTGTGAACTGATCAATGTATTCTGTTCACCTTCACATCATTAATATTGTACCAGGTATTGTGAACTAAATGCTGTATTTTTTCAGAGATGTCATTTTGGAATAGCAAATAAAAATGAGTAAAAAATTAGTGTCACCTTGCCATTGTTTCTGATCTCGAGACCTGACCCCTCATTACAGGCACACTCCACTTGGCCATCACTGCCAGGGTGACAGCTGTGACTACAACCCCCATTGAACACGCTGCACGGGTTGTTACTGCCTGAGGTGTGTTTGTTGGAGAGAGAAAGAGAGAGGAGAAACATTCAATTCATACTTTCAAATTATAAAGTATATTTGACATAAAGCTAACTCTCATAACTACACTGCTTCACTTGTGAGGGGAACTAAGACGCTAGTCCGGTCAGGCAGAACATACTGACCAGGGTCAGGCACAATATACTGATCAAGACTGCTATTTCTCTTCCATGTAGCATTCCTTGGAAACAGGCTGTTTTCAAGGCAGTCAGGCTGACGAGATGTAGATCGACGTGATCCCAGAAGTAGTGAGCGTCAAGCAAATGAAGCCAAGCATAGCACAACCGCCTGGAGGACCGCGGCCCACCTTCATCAGCATGCTTGGGATGTGAGGAAAGCTACTACAACCAGCAATTTAACGCTCTTTTCAGGACGCACAAAAGAGTAAACATACTCATTGTGAGCATCAAACAACAACATCACTTGTGAGTTTCATGCTGAACCAACTCTAAAACACAATTCAAATAATAATAATCTAGAGAAAGAGCTATGCTTGTGTAACCACCTTGATGTTTCATAATGACTACCTGATTAAGTCTTTCACACTTTATCTACGATGTAAAATAAGGGTTTGTCCCATATTAATTACACAACTGTCGGGGAATGAAGTTGTTCAGTATACTAAGACACAGCTTGTATGAGGCAGAGTGGCCAGTAGTTCCTTTCCTCCCTGCCTTTCACTTCCCTGGTCATTTGTTAGGGGACCCATTTACAGTTGGGTAGTCTGGAGTATGATGGTCGTGGGAATTGAACTCCGTACCTTTGTCATGAAAGGTGAGTGCTCTACCACTACACTAATCCATGATGACATTTTCTGTTACCGATCTAACATTACTTTTTGACTATTTAAAACATGCAAGTTATTTTAGAAAAAAAAAATGTCATACATTGCTGCTTTCCAGTCAGATGACTTAATTTGTCTGGTTCTATTTTGGGCATTACTTTTTTGTGAGAGATTTCCAAGAGCCAGACCTGCAGTTTTTTGGGCACTACTTTTTTGTGAGAGATTTCCAAGAGCCAGACCTGCAGTTTTTTGGGCACTACTTTTTTGTGAGAGATTTCCAAGAGCCAGACCTGCAGTTTTTTGGTCTTTACTTTTTTGTGAGAGATTTCTAAGAGCCAGACCTGTAGTTTTTGGATTTTACTTTTTTGTGAGAGATTTCCAAGAGCCAGACCTGCAGTTTTTTGGGCTTTACTTTTTTGTGAGGGATTTCCAAGAGCCAGAAAAATCAGTAAATTTATCTTAAGTTTGGCTGGTTTAACTTTATATTCATGACTCCCAAGCTTCATCTTCTACTTGTCTGCATTTGCTTCCTGCCTAGAGTTGGAATTGAACCCACAATTTTGCAAATTAGTGTCCTATCCATTCAACTAGCCTGAAATAATTGAGAAACTACTACCTTTGGTGTATCATCATCATCAGGTGCCCTGCTAGTTGGCGTTCATGGAGCTCCATCCATTTCTATCACGTGTGTCGTTTACCAACTCTGTTGTTGATTGTCACCCATGTCATTCTCTCAGGCTGTCCAGCATCTTCTCTTTCGGCCTTCCTCTGTCTCTCTTTCCTGCTATCGTTCCCGTTCACGACGTACTCCAAGCCGCCTCATCTCATAACATTCCCAAAAAAGGATGATTGTCTTGTTCTAATCTTTGCAATAAGTTGTCTTTATGTTTGTGCCTCCTCGAGTACTGTATCATTAGCTTTCTTTGCAGTCCATGGGATCTGCAGCATTCTTCTGTAAAACCGCATCTCTGTTGCTTCCAAAGATCTAAGTGCTTGTTAGCTAATTGTCCATGATCCATTGCCAAATGTCAGTACTGATTCCACATGGCATTCAAGGACTCTCTTTCTCAGTTTTAGCGACAAGGTTTTGTTGCACAATATTCCTATTATGGTCCGGAAGACCGATTATGCTTGGGCTATTCTGCATTTTATTTCATAATTGCATCTTCCATCTAATGTCATGTTTGTGCCCAGGTATTTAAACATGTTAACTTGTATCAATTCTGTCCCCTTCGCTTTGACACAGCGTTTTGGAGAGTCTGGTTCTTCATCACTACCATCAATTCCGATTTCTCTTTATTTAAGCTGTGGCCTTTGTTTTCACTTTGCTGAACTACCATGTCTACCATTTCCTGCAAGTCGGTTTCATTCTGGCTATAAATACAATATCATCAGCGAATCGTAGATGTATATAAAATTCCTTCTTTGCGTTCAGGATATTTTGATCATGATATATCTGTAGGCCAGTTGCCATTGTAACAGTTCCCGCCAGAGCAGAGAGTTTAGGACAGGGGTAATGTGGTTGCTGATAACAAATGTACCTGAATGCGTGTCAAGGTCACTCACCGTCTCAACAAAGGAGAACAGAGTTGGGGCAAAGAATGTGGACAGGTAGGAGCTGACCACTGGCCTTCCGATTTGGGTAGGGAGAGAATGATTGACAGACAGATTGGCAGCGGGGCATGCTGCGAGAGAATGAGTGACAGGTGTGCAAAGTGTTTTGTTCCAATAAGACTGAATATAGCCATTCCCTGAGATCCATTGGTCAAGCTCTGACTTTGCTTGTATATAACTCGAGACAAATTTTAGCTCAAGAGGCTGGATGGAGAGAAGGCTGGATAAAGAGACGAGAGTGAGAGAGAGAGAGACTGAATTTAGATAGTATGTTTAGCTTACCGACTTAGATAGAGGAGCAATAGATAGAGGAGCGATTGATAGACAGTTGTACGAATGTTAGTGATAGAACAGGATCGCTCAAGTAGGTGTGTGAGTTTTGTATTAATAGATAATCTGAACGTGTGTTGTAAGGAGACATTGTGAACGAGGTATGTCCAGATCGCTCGCCTGAGGGGATTTGAGTGAGGAAGTTTTTGATAAGGTGTGTTGAGGATCCAGTTAAAGAGATGTGTGTGTGATGGGAGTAAGGCAATAGAACTGGGTTTTAGATAGTTTGGAATTCCATCAAGAGCTAATGCTTAAAATTTCCGCTTTAGTTAATATGTATATTAACATATATATAATAATAGAATGCTTAGTTAAGATTATATGTATTGTATTGTGTTTGTAATTTCACTACTCATTTTTCTGGTATGATTATTATGTAATAAATATGCCACCTGCTTTGTGATATGTCATTTACTGAGTATGGTCATGAATGATGTGGATGAGTGTGAGAATGTTCTAAGTTAGAATAACGGCCAGGGCAAACAGTGAGGTCTGTTACACCATGATGAAGTCTGTAGTCTTCACCAGGTCGGAGTACCACAGCTTTTATCTGAGCTCCGCACCCTCTGGCTAGGTCCAGTATCTCATTTCACTATAGAGTGGGCATTCCTGTAGAATGTGTTCAGGATTCTGGCTAACTGTTCAACATGGGCATTCATTGGTGTGTGAGATCTTCATTTGGTATAGATGTTCTAGTAGTCCGCAGTAACTAGTTCTCAGATGAAATAAGGTAGTTTGTTGGTTTTCTTTTGAGTTGGTGAATTGGGTCTGGTGTACTGCTTATGTTTCTGTCTTCTCTCGATTGGTGTTTATATTGATTTTTGATGATGTTCTTGATCTCTCTGTATGGTACTCGATGATTAAATTGTGCCTTTTTGCTGCCATCTTTTGCCAGTGCATCAGTTTTCTCATTTTCTGTGATTCCTCAGTGGAAGGGTAGCCATTGGAGTGCTATTGTTCCGGATCTCTAGAGTTTTGCTAGTTCCGCTCTGATTTCTGATAACAGCGGTTCGTTGTTTGTTTTTTGTATTGCCTCTAATGAAAATCTGCAGTCTGTGAAGATAACTATTTTTGCTGGTGGTTGCTTTGTTTTTTGTATTGCCTCTAATAAAAATCTGCAGTCTGTGAAGATAACTATTTTTGCTAGTGGTTGCTTTGTTTTTTGTATTGCCTCTAATAAAAATCTGCAGTCTGTGAAGATAACTATTTTTGCTGGTAGTTGCTATTTGGTCTCCAGTATTCTTAGTGCTCGCAGGAGGGCCATAGATTTTGCTCTAAGATTTGTGAATGACTTCCCCTAAAATGACTATTCTACATGCGTTGCCCATTACAGCCATTTGACAGCCAGCTTCATGACTTTTCAGTTATTTCCACAAGGTATTTAATTTGTCTTTTACTGAGTGCCCTTTCTGACCTAATTGCTTCAATCAGTCAAATACAGAAGCGGCCATTAAACCTACTGCACACACCGTGATATCTTTAACATTAACTATAAATCCTTTGTGTCTCATATCCTTAATCAGGTTCACTGTATTTGTCCATTTTGAAAGTGTTCATTCACTTTTTCGTTCAATGTGAAACATGGATAGCAACTGCAGCTTGCCCGTTATTAAAGGAAGTAGAAAACCTGTTTGCAGGCATTTGCAATCATTCACCTTCCTCCTCCAATGTGAATCATAAGTTTTAAGTGCATCTGGTCTCTTTACAGGGAGTGAATTCAAGCTTTTGCAGTGGCTGATAACTTTTCAATGTTTTTACATGATGAGGTTGTAGCTCCAAGTACAACCCTATTGAGCAACATGCTTTGAAGGTGAAAGTGGTCCTAATCTTCACATCTCAGGTACCACTCGGGTGGGTTTTTTTCCAACTAACACCAAAGGAGTAGAGGAGAAGCACAGAGGGTCTTTTATCTCTGTGTTCTGTATCTTTGGTCATGCTATATCTGCAGGCCAGTCGCCATGATGAAGTTTGTAGTCTTGACCAGGTCAGAGCGACTGCCCCAGTGTTTTTCTCAGTCCCGCACCCTCTGGCCGAGTTTGATATCTCATTTCTCTATAGAGTGGGCATTCCTGTAGAATGTGTTCAGAATTCTGGCCCCCTGTTCCAGATGGGCATTCATTGGTGTGTGAGATCTTTAATCGGTATAGATGATCTGGTAATCTGCAGTCACCAGTTCTCTGGCGAAATGAAGTAGTTTGCTGGTTTCTTTTGAGTTGGTGAATTGGGTCTGGTGTACTGCTTATGTTTCTGTCTTCTCTCCATTGGTGTTTATATTGATTTTTGATCTCTCTGTATGGTATTCAATAATTAAATTGTGTCTTTCTACTGCCATCTTTTGCTAGAGCATCAGCTCTCTTGTTTCTTGTGATTCCGCAGTAGGAGGGTAGCCATTGGAGCGCTATTTGTTGAGGATCTCTGGAGTCTTCATAGTTCAGCTCGCACATGAACCTCTGATGGTGACCATTAGCAAAAAAGAAAAAACAACTAAAGCTGAGATTAATGTTAAAGACCTACATTTTTGTTTATCCTTTGAATACACAGTGATACCCATAGGACGTGAGGACAGCCCCTGGACAAGCATTTTCATGTTGGCCCCTGTGTGCTTCTCAGCTTTGTAGATCCCCCTCAGAGTCCAATCTGTCCAGTAGATGTAGAAGCCAAACACAGTCAGGGAGAAGGGATGGACAGTTGATTTCACTATAACCTCACGGTAGTTTCCATCCAAGCTTGCTCTCTCAATGCGACCTCTACAATAAAGATCAAACATGGTGGATGGGATCATTAAGATATTAAATGCCACAGAGACAGAAAAATACAGAAGAGATTACTAATTGCAGTTCTTATCCAATTGCGGGTCTCAATATGGCTCCAAACAAGAAGATTGCACATTCAGGTCATTCAGAAACTTCTTGTAGTCCCATAGCATGCACTGCTGATGTGGATGAAGTGTGTTTATTGAAGTGTTTAGCCAGTTTTCCTCCAAACTGTCTTTCTTTACTTAACAGTAAGCCAAGTGCTAATTTCCAAATGGGTCAACTAGAATGTTTTGATACAAAGATTGAACAGGCATCATCATGAGAAGAAAATGTTCTAACAATCTGCTGCTCAGACAGCTTCATTTAGAAACTAGTATTACAAAAACAGGCAAAAACAAAATAGAAAATAATGACAACAGAGATGAAAGACAAAGGATGTTGTTGTTTGCGGATGCCTACAATGAGTAGGTTACTCTTTTGTGCACCCTGAAAAGGACGTTAAGTCGCGGGTTGTCGTAGCTTTCCTCACATTCTGAGTGTGCTGATGAAGGTAGACCGGGGTCCTCTAGGTGGTTGTGCTATGCTTGTCTTCATCTGTGTTACTCACTACTACGGGGATCACATCGATCCCTCACCTCATTAGTCAGGCTGTCATGAATGCAACACATTTCCAGGTAGGGCTACTAGGAAGCCAAGATGAGGGTCTTGGCCAGTATATTTTACCTGACCCTAACATGTCTGATCAGTATATTTTGCCTGACATTGACTAACATGTCTGATCAGTATAATTTAGCTGACCTTATCTAACATTTTTGATAATTATATTTTGCCTGACCCTGACTAACATGTCTGATCAGTATATTTTGCCTGACCCTGACTAACATGTCTGATCAGTATATTTTGCCTGACCAGACGTTCGTCTTCCTCGCCAACACAAAGGATAAATATGTAAAAAGGAAACTGAATGAACCAGGCCTACTTTTTGTGAGAAGTAGAGTCAGCACAGGCAACATGATCAAGGTACAGAGAATTTAAAATAAGAAAGCATTTGAAAAAATATAAGAAGCAAATATTAAATAAAACCCCATGTGTGGTTTCAAGTGTCCATTTTTGAGGAGGAAAGAAATGATGACATTAGAAATATTGCAAGAATAACTCTTTATGCTGTATACACATCAAGACAGAAAATAAGATGGTTGGTCCTCTCATGAGAACACAGTCTGATCAACAACCACTAAACACACACAATAAGATCTGGTTACAAAGCATGAGGAAAGCCACATAGAAGATGGATAGATAACATAACAGAAATATTACAAGAACATTGACTTACAATGACTGAGACAAAGTATTTGACTCTAGAAAGGTAACTTTAACAATGCTTAACGACACAAATGGATGAAAAAAATAAAGGTAAATAAGTAATACTTACTTACTTAGTCGCTCCTCTTCTACCGTGAGGTGTAAATAAGTAATAATAGATTAAAAATTAATGATATAGTATATTTTATTTTATGATAAGTAATAATAATGTTTTATTCATTTCATGATATGTAATAATAGTGTTTATTTGATTTTATAATGTATTATTTTATTTAATTTTAGCTGGGTTGAGGATTTCCTGCTTAGCTGTCTAGGTCCGAGCAGCTTATTACTCTGCTATGTTTGGACAAGTGCCGTTGAGGGTGGTAACCGATGTGCAAGTCCATCTTAATAGACTCAAACGTTAGAGCAAAGTAGACCCACAGCCTGTTAGGCATAATCTATGTTGCTATTAGCAAATCCCCTAACCCTAGCAGATGTTATGCTATGTCACACAGTCACCTCTTACGATATGCTCTCTACGGAGTAGTGGTGATATTTGTGTCATTAATATAATAATTTTAATATACGAGGCATGTTCAAATGAAACCGGACCTAACTGCACCCAGTGAACATATGTATAATGCGCATGATGATGTCACTTCTGATGTAAACAGTACATACCAACCGTCAAGTTTCCAAAATTTCATTATCCTCCGACTCATAGTTTCCTCAGCAGACTGCTGAAAACAGGGTGGGTGTGATATGGAATCCGTCCAGAGTTGATCAGCAAGCAGGGATTTGATTTCTAACAGCTGAAGGATGTCGATCAGTTGACATTCATCGCAGAATGCAGGCAGTGTATGGTGACAAAAGTGTGTTGAAGACAACAATAAAGAACTGGACAACGATGTTTAAAGAAGGATGTGAGTTAACGAATGATCTTCCGAGACCAGGTCAGGAACATATTGTTGCGTCAGAATATACCATTGCAAAAATGGGTGGACCATTGCCAGAGCTTACGTTCGTCACACATTTGTCACCATACAGTGCCTGCATTCTGCAATGAATGTCAACTGGTCGACATCCTTCAGCTGTTAGAAAACAAATCACTGCTCGCTGATCAACTCTGGACGGCTTCTGTATCACACCCACCAAGTTTTTAGCGGTCTGCTGAGGAAACTGAGTTGGAGGATAGTGAAATTTTGCAAACTTGACAATTGGTATGTGCTATTTATATCAGAAGTGATATCACCATGCGCATCGTATGTATGTTCACTTTGTGCAGTTAGGTCTGGTTTCATTTGAACACGCCTCGTATAATAACAGTCGGGGTGAAAATAATGAAACCATTGTAACCTTCCAAACATGTCATAAAATGTGACTAAAGAGGATAATACTTTGGGCTAGCAACCTTATCATGTAAAAAGTATTGCGTTTATAATCAGCCCCTACAAAAGCTTGGATACAGATTTCCGGTAAAAGGACAAGTTGCAATAATTAAAATTCAAGTAATAATTAAACAGAAAATAAATAATATTTTATTGTATAAGTATACAGAAAGTAATATAATTCAATGGAACATAAAATAATATTTTATTGTATAAGTATACAGAAAGTAATATAATTCAATGGAACATAAAATAATATTTTATTGTATAAGTATACAGAAAGTAATATAATTCAATGGAACATAAAATAATATTTTATTGTATAAGTATACAGAAAGTAATATAATTCAATGGAACATAAAATAATATTTTATTGTATAAGTATACAGAAAGTAATATAATTCAATGGAACATAAAATAATATTTTATTGTATAAGTATACAGAAAGTAATATAATTCAATGGAACATAAAATAATATTTTATTGTATAAGTATACAGAAAGTAATATAATTCAATGGAACATAAAATAATATTTTATTGTATAAGTATACAGAAAGTAATATAATTCAATGGAACATAAAATAATATTTTATTGTATAAGTACACAGAAAGTAAAATACATAAATGGAACAAAATATTAGTTTACTAGAAAAATTAAATGTTTTAATCCTTACTTCTGAGCATCTGCCCAATAAATTTTCTCCTCATCATAATCTACAGTTAAGCCATTAGGCCAACCCAGGTCTGTGGATACAATTGTCTGTCTCTGGTTGCCAGCCATGGTTGCTCGCTCAATCTTGGGAGTCCGCCCCCAGTCTGACCAGTAGATGTACCTGACATACAAACAGCACAGATGGTTAGGCTATACAGACATACATGTCAACTTCAGCAGACGAAAACATGTACACCAGACCAACGAAAACCTGTATGAGAGTAATACCAAATATACATGAAAAAAAATGCATTCCTGCACATAAAAGAAGAGTTCTTAGTCGACCTGTACTTCTACAGGGGCAGATGCTCCTGTGCAGGTTCCAGCTCTGATATGAGCTAGATATGGCAGGAAGAAGGGTTTTCTGCTTAATATGAATAGCGTTGGGACAAGCACTTACAGACAGTGGTTAACCGATGTGCGAGTCCATCTTAATAGACTCAAACACTAGAGTAAAGTAGACCGGCAGCCTGTTAGGCACCATCTATGCTGCTCTAAACAAACCACCTAACCATGGCCGGTGTTATGCCATGTCACACAGTTAGTCGCATCTTACTACATGCTCCCTGTGAGGCAGTGGTGCTATTCTTGTCCTTGTCATACACAAAGACCCCGTCAAATCACTCTGGAGAGTAGGCTGTGAAATAATAGTAAATAATAATAAATATATAAAAATACAAAATAGTAATAATAATAAAGAGACATCTGTTGGATCCACTTCAGTCGATGAATCAGAAATCAAAAGAATTCAGGAGTTGAAAATCAGACGTGGGTCAGAATGATGTGCCTGGCAGGACAGAGCAGGAGGGTTTATAACCAACTGGCTACAGCAACCATTCCTTTGTTATTTGTTGAAAGACACTGAGCACATATGAATCTTCCTGGAGTGCAGTGCAATAATATTGTTTCAGCATACGACTAACATAAAATAACACAATATATTACATAGCATACACATCAGCTATTGCTGCAACTCTAAAAATATATTAACATATTTTATGAGACAATACATTAACAAATATTACCCCTTGCAAGGATCAATAGCTAAAGCTCTGGGACTTTGGACAACTGCAATGACCACTTTGTTGGTCAGGTTAACATTTATGCTGTAGATTCTGTTTCTGAAGAGATCTGCCCAGTACAGCTTCTTGCCTACCCAGTCAAAGGCAATTCCTTCTACCGATGTCACATCATGGGTATAGCCTGGAGCTACAAAAAGACATACAGACGTGGTCAAGTCTAATATTTCATTTAAAAAAATTAAAAGTAAGATAAAGATGTAGATCAGTATCAATTAACAATATGAGCGTATGAGTTGCAGTGGTCAGTGACCCATAGCTGACTGCTAGCATCAGGGCCAGCGAAACAGAGCTGCCAAGACCCTTCTACACCTCCACACAGTGATCCTGGATAACAGGCTGCAACAGAGCAGACTGGATAAGGAGAAGGGATCGAAGAAGAAATGCTAACCCAGTACTCAAAAATGCTTGCTGAAGTTGGATGTGTTGGACCGAAAGGTGCAAATATCGCAATCAAGTTGTAAACTACAACACAACGCATTCCGTTCTCTGGAGTACATTCTGCTACTTAAGCCCTTTCAGTGTTTGGTAGCGGGAGATTGAGAACGAACGAAGCCAGCCAATTAACAATACAAGATTTATGTGAACGGTTCAGTTTTGTTCTTGAAATGTGCTTTCAGCAGCAATGATTTTTTCATGGTGAAGGTGCTAGTCCCATGCACAATCATCCCTAGTCAATTGTCACAAGATTTTGGGAATGAAAACAGTGATACCATTATGTTTGTCTTTGGGAACCACTCAGACATTGTTCAAGTCTGTCGGCAAGCACTGAGCATGTTGACAAATGCTGGAGATGTTGATCATCTGTTGTGCAAACAAACCTATCTTTTTAAATAAGGAAAGGTGGCACTTAAATGGAATGTCAAAGGATATCATATCCAACAGTCACAACAGAAAGTCCTCAGAGCTAACAGCCTGTCAGGCAACACAATACCCACATACAAGAGTTATCGGTCCACCAGTCATATCGTCCTTTTCAGCTAACAGCCTGTCAGGCAACACAATATCCACACACAAGAGTTATAGGTCCACCAGTCACATCGTCCTTCTTACAGCTAACAGCCTGTCAGGCAACACAATACCCATACACAAGAGTTATAGGTCTGCCAGTCACATTGTTCTTCTTACAGCTAACAGCCTCTCAGGCAACACAATACCCATACACAAGAGTTATAGGTCCACCAGTCATATCGTCCTTCTTCAGCTAACAGCCTGTCAGGCAACACAATATCCACATACAAGAGTTATAGGTCTGCCAGTCACATCGTCTTTCTTACAGCTAACAGCCTGTCAGGCAACACAATACCCATACACAAGAGCTATAGGTCCATCAGTCATATCGTCCTTCTTCAGCTAACAGCCTGTCAGGCAACACAATATCCACATACAAGAGTTATAGGTCTGCCAGTCACATCGTCCTTCTTACAGCTAACAGCCTGTCAGGCAACACAATACCCATACACAAGTTATAGGTCCACCAGTCATATCGTCCTTCTTCAGCTAACAGCCTGTCAGGCAACACAATATCCACATACAAGAGTTATAGGTCTGCCAGTCACATCCTCCTTCTTACAGCTAACAGCCTGTCAGGCAACACAATACCCATACACAAGAGTTATAGGTCCACCAGTCACATCGTTCTTCTTACAGCTAACAGCCTGTCAGGCAACATAGTCACAACATTAGCACAAGAGTTATAGGATTACAATCACATCAATCAAGAAAAGGGGGACGGTGTGGGCTAGTGGTTAAATGACACGGCTCACAAATCGAAGGTTCTGGGTTTGATCCCCATCGCAGCACTGGCCGTTACCCCGGGGAAGCAAACCCTTACATAAAATGCATGCTGAAGTCAGATGCACTGGGCGACAGGCACAAAATGAAAAATCACAGTGAAAACGCACACCACCTTGGGGATTAGAGAAATAAGATGAACGAGAAGAAAAAAAAAACCCAACAAGATATTATGCAAGAACAGGGTCACAATACAAACAAAGACTTCTTCTTCTGTGTTAGCTCTCACTCCCGCTACCAAGAACTAAACAGGTATTTGCAAGTAGCAGGATGTAGTCCAGGGAACGGAATGCGTTGTGTTGTTAGTTTACAGCTTGACTACGATATTTTCACCTGTCGGTCTGACACATCCGTCTTCTGCAGAAACAAAGACTAATATGTCCTACTATAACCAACATGTTGCCTATAATCATGTCTGAATGAGACATGACTTGGTCAAAAGTATGCAAACCCATTAAAAATGTGTTGTAAGTCAGATGCACACGATCATAAGGTGCAAAAAAACACAACAGTACAATGCACACTGTCTAAGGTAACAAGCAAAAACAACCACCCACTAGCATTCATGCTGGGAGCCATCAGATCTTCCACAAGCATGGAACCCTTCTTGACCCTGCTGATCTTCTTTGAGTTGACCTGACTGAAGTAGATGTAGCTCTCATGGACATCGAAGTCTACGGCCACTGCTCCCTGTAATGGACAACATTAGCATGAAACATGGAACTGGTCTAACATTCTTCTATCTATTTACCTCATCTATGAGCTCAACTACCCAATGTACAACCTGAACCTTAGTGTGGAAGAAAGGAAAGAGGCCACTTCACCTCTATTAAATGTTGTAAAAAGTAACTAAAGAGGTTTGTGCATAGGGCTTGCAACATGATAATGTAAAACAAATTTCTGCAGAAACCACCATTGCAGGAGAACACAAGGTGTTTTGGCACAGGCTTCCTGTAAGGAGCTATCTATATGATAGGCCCTCTGCCCCTTCTTCTTTGCTATTAGCACCTTGGGATGCATAGGTTATCACATTAACCAACCTTCTCCAAGCAGACAGGTTCTGTGCTACATCTCCAGTTCTTTCCAGCTTCCCCTTTATTTCATAAATTGACTTCTTTCTCTTCTTCATGTCATCTTTGAGCTTTCTTTGTCTCTTTTTTTCCTGTGGGTTCCATGAGAGATTGCCTGTTTATAGTGACTTAGGGGCTTTAGCAGTGTATGGCCTATCTAGCGCCATTTGCTTAATAAGATTTATTTGTCCACTTGTCTTTGTCCTCTCCAACAAGCTTTGTTTATAACCTTGTCAAACTACTGCAGGACCAGAATTTTTCAAAGAGATTTGTTGGTAAAACCCTACAATCTCATTATAGTGAGTTTCTTCTCCTTCTTCGTTTTCAATCTCCCACAACCAAACCCTGAAAGGGCTTAAGTAGCAGAATGTAGTCCAGAGAACGGAATGCGTTGTATCGTAGTTTACAGCTTGGCTGCGATATTTGCACCTTTCGGTCCAACACATCTGACTTCAGCAAGTATTTTTTTAGTACCGGGTTAGTATTCCCTCTTCGATCCCTTCTCCTTAGCCAGTCTGCCTGCTGCAGCCTGTTATCCAGGATCACCGCGTGGAGGTGTAGAAGGGTCTTGGCAGCTATGGTTCGCTGGCCCTGACGCTAGCAGTCAGCTATGGGTCGCCGACCACTGCAGCTCATGTGCTGCTCAGCATCTTGATCCCATAGTGAGTTTATTCATCCACCATTTATCTGCTCCATATAGTTCACATAGGAGTTGAAGATCCTTAGCTTGGTATACATTCTCATCATTTTAGAGCTCTATGCTTCACAGTGATCAAAATGGAGAAAAAGAAAAGATAAGAAAGCACTCAACTACTGAAAGACTTCATCCGGATCATACTTAGTGACAAAATAATAAAATCACTGCAATCTGAAAAGGTGAGAGGATCTTTCATTGCACTAGAGAACTAATGGAAATCAAAAGAATTTAGTCCAACACAAAAATATAAATATTTATCTCTAAGGTAAAGTCTGTTTTATCTCCAAAATATAGAGAATAACAACCAAAAAAGGTACAGACTTTCATAAATGGATGCCTGTGTAGAATAGAGAAATTGAAATGGTATGATAAGATCACTAATGTAGAGCTGTTGGAAAGAACCAGGCATATTTCAACAGAACATTAAGTTAGGAGAAGGTATGGGCATTAAAAACCAGCTGATAATATTACATGACAGTCTCTGTTCTGGAATTCCAAAGACAAGAGTAGAGGCTGACCAATACACACATAGAGAAGACAGCTCATGAAAAACAAAAAAGGAAACAAGAAAGATATGGACAGACTTGGAACAAATGACCCAGGACAGGATCATTCGGTCTGTATTTGTTGTATACCTGTGCTCCATAGAGAGCTGAAAGGTTTTGATTGTCTGATTGATTGCATCATAAAAGTCACCAGATTGGTACCCGGTTTGAAAGGAATAAGACCAATTTAACCTTCTAAGCAACAGATGACACCAAGCATAGGACAACCACCAACGACCGCTGCCCACCTTCATCAGCATGCTCGGGGTGTGAGGAAAGCTACTACAACCTGCAACTTAATGCTTTTCAGGGTGGTACAGTAAAGAGTAAACTTACTCATTGTGGGCATTAAACAACAAACAACAACAACCTTATAAGCATGAGGAGATCCATAAGGCTGAGGAAGAATAGTTGCTTACCCTTGCAGTCACCACACAGTTTACAGGGCAGAATTTTACTTCATCCCAAAAATATATAATTCATAATATCTTGTAGCTGTTAGAGGGTTAACAGTACATCAGGAACCCATTTACTGCTAGGTGAACTGGGGCAGGCTGGTATTAGATGTTGAGCCCTGTACCTTTGCGGTGAAAAGTAAGTACTCTATCACTACGCTAATGAGACTCTCATTAAGGAATGAAAGGCAACAAGGAGAGAAACTGGCCACCCCACCTTATAAACAAGCTGTGGTCTCAAACAATAAAGTCTCTAACACTTCATCCCCGACAGCAGAGTCTGCTTTAAGACTACCTATACAGTATATCTAATTCTCAAAAACGCTATAGTTCTAAGGATAATGATACATTCGATTTTTAAAAAAAAAGATACTTAATCCTCACAAACCTGTAGATCCGAGATTGCAGGTACAGGACTAGATGTGGATTCCCCTTCTAGGGACAAACTCTGAATCTCAGTTTCAGCAGCAAAAATGAGGAAAGATGATGGTGCTAGTGATGAGAAAACATAGTGGTCAGTAAGTAGTCTTGGTTGTATCATTTATATTAGATATCATGGTTGTACAAAATGTGTATTTGTAAGAATAATTTTTAAATTGTTAGCTGATTAACTTATTTTTACCCCACATAGCTGACACAATCATGATTTGCCTTATGGTAGTCAAACTGTGTAAAGTATTAGTTAGATCTAGATAAGAATACTGTGTACAGGTGTGGAGTCATTATCATAGAGGGGAGATAAACATGCTGGGAAGGATACAAAGAAGAGCAACAAATCTGATAATGGGGTTTCATAATTACAGTTATGAGGAAAGACTCAGAAAAACCAGACTACAGTGTCCAGAAAAGAGAAGAATTTGAAGTGATTTAATACAGGTTTATAAGATAGGAAGCTGCGTGGCCTAGGGGGTGAAGCGTCCATTTCACAATCTCAATGCATCTCGAATCACGCTTGTGTCCAGTTTGGCAGATATGGTTTTTTTTTTCTCCTCCACATATGGAAAGTAATGGCAACCTACTGTACTGCATACTTGCCAAGTAACTTATACCCACCAAATAGGTTGGCGATCGTAAGAACATGCTACTTACTTTTTTTTATAAGGTAATCAAGGGAAAGCATAAACTAGACTATAATAAGTTTTTCAAAATACAGCCACCCACAAGAACAAGAATACACAGCCACAAATTAATTAAAGAAAGGTCCAAATTAAATACCAGCAATATATTTTTTTTTAGTCAGATAGTGGTGAATGTTTGGAATGCATTTTCCATAGAGAATAGTGGAAACTGGGTCAATTAATGCATTCAAGAATACATTGGATGCGCATAGGTATTTTTAATCAAGTAAATGTAAAAGAGACTGGTTGTATGCAAACTCTGTAGAGTCTTCTAAACCAGTATAAAGATGTTAAGTTGAGTTGCCACTTCATTGCATTCGGGTTACCTGAACCAGCTTTTAGAGGATCCTGAATACATCTGTTTCCATTAGTTTTGGTAGCAATGGTTTTTAAATATTGAGTTTGTCAGTACCATGCACATCTTTCTATAGTTGCCTGTCTACTTGACTTGCTAAATGTCTTCTGCAGTGCCAATATCTCGATTTGGGGCAGGTTATATTAAAATGTGACATATTCTTAACAAGTTAGAAATGTTCTTCGCACAAAATTTCACGACGGTTAGAAATGTTGGTACTTACAGGATTTGTAGTTATAGTTGGCTGGTCCATTGTAGAATATTTTACTAATTTTTGAGGATGTTAATTATTTTCTTTAATTTTCTGATTTCACATATTAGTTTGTGTCTGTTAGTCTGGCCACCTACTCTTTGGCATGTTCAACCTAGAGAACTTTGCTGGTAGCTATGCTTCTGTCAGAACAAATGGCTTTCTGAGTAAAGACAGTGACAAGATTGAAAAATGGAAGATAAGATCATTGTATATGAAGAAGTTGCATCAACAAAACATATACAAAACAGACTACAGAAATAATGAAAAAAAACAACACAGAAATGGCAGGAAATAGATACAAATGAAAGATGTTTATAGATTCTTTGAAGAGAAAGAGAACAGCGAAAGTATGAACAACTCACCATGGCAAGACTTCTTATTCTCTGTTAAAGTTCCAGTAGAACAGCCACACAAAGGCTCCGAAACATTGGGCCTTGCAAAACAAAGCTGTTGACAACCCCCATTATTGGAAGCACATGGGTTGCTCTCGTCTGAAAGTGAACAAAAGGTACATAATTTCACCATCATCATCTAGTGTAGCTGTCAATTTCACTCACTTCTCTGTGTCTGTAGTACAAAGGTGTCAAACAATCAAACTAGGGTCTGAATTTGTATGTTTAACAGGCAACTTGAAGGCAACACATACATTAAAACGGATCACGTATAATGGGGTTCAGCTATATTTGTGAATGGTAAGACTGGCTACTCACCTAAAGGTTGCATAGACCGGTCAAATATTGCTATATCGCTCAACATCTCCAAGTTACTCTTCAATATCTGAGGTGTTGTTAACTGGGAGGATTTCAAAGCTCGGTAAATCTGTAGACAATATCAGATATGTTAAAAAAAGAGTTTAGAAAATCTACATCAGGAATCTTCAACCATGCAACTTTTTCATTACAAGTACGAATGTCATTCCCCCTTTCTAAGATTATGTGACGCAAAAAGTAAAGGTCAGTACCATGGCAACAACTGCCATGGGGGATGAAGATAACTCTTCATGGACTAAGCCGCAGCCTATGTGAGGTGGGGTGGCCAGTTCCCTTCCTTGCTGTTTTTAACCTTACTCAACTCATATGTCAGGTGTCCTTTTACATCGACTAGGCTACACACTCCAAAAGGTACATTCCAAATAGTATGCTCATAATATAGAAAATGTGTAATTTTTTTCTATATTGGTACATATATATTTACTTGGATTATTTGTATAGTGTTTTACAAATTTAATCATTTATTATTTTCTTTTGTCTTACTGCTTTTGCCATTACGTGTTGCAGAGGTGTTGGATGCATAGATTTCTTGTTATTGCCAAGTGAGAGGCTTGTGCTGTTGTTAGGTGTAACTTCTGGAGAGTGTCAGAGACACCTTCAATCCACCAATGTTGAGGGCAGCCCCTTGATCGTGAACTGGAGACCTGATGGAAGACTGATATAAGATCAGCCTTGTTGTTATTTATTGTCCCTGATGAAGGCCTATTGGTCATAACAAAGGTTTTATTCATGTTCTCGTCTTGGTATCTGACCATACCCATTAACAAATTTTGATTAAACTACATTTTAAACAACTTTAAACATTTTTTTCATTTATTTTTTATCACTATTTACATCCACAGTGCTGCCACAGCCTCACCTTATTTTAATTTTAAATATTTTAGCATTGCAGCGATAATATTTAATTGGGATGCACTGATTTTACCATAGCAGTCTTGAAACAAGGAGGGGGTAGTTGATTAGTTTGGATCTTGGTCTTGTGACTAAAGGGGGCTCAGTATCAAAACCCTGGTAAAAAATGTTTTTTCTACCAGAGGTGAAACCCTAGTCTGCACACTGCTTTGCAACTGCAGGAACACATGGTCTTTATTCTTCAGTCCCTATAAATTCCTTAAGCATGCTTCAGTATCTAAGAAGAGATACCACAAACAGCCAGCATTGTCATTAAAACCCCAAATTGCATGTGTACAGGTGGTTTCCGACAACATCTACTAACTACATAACAACTTGCTGTTGATGTTGTGATCAAGGTTTTGCTTCCATATGATATAGCTGTGATAATCTAACAGGAATGTCACTTTATCTTGAATATTTATTCTTCTTACCTCCATTTTACCACTTTTGAAGCGCAGGGTCAATGCTGTAATGAACCTATTAAAACAAACATGCATCAAAGCACTTTCCTTTGTGTGATTTTGCAATGGTGGTTTCTGTATCCACTTATTTAACATAAAAATGCAGCTAGCCCCTTGTACTACCTTATTTTGCAGCCTTTTATGACTTGCTCTGAAAGTTGAAACCTTATCTTTGCTTCGCATATTTCACATGGACATCTTAACTTTTATTCTTTCAATAACCTTTGTCGTGCCGTTGTCGCTTTTATAAGACTTACAAAAATTTCAGCGTAACAGCTAAAGTCGCTTCAAAGCACCATTTTAGTCATATATAGACTTCCGGCCTACCATAAAAATAGGCTGAAAATACTGCTCTTTCGAATGAAAAGAGTTCCACATCCATCCTATTTGGTTAGACAATGAATGGCAATTTTAAAATTTGTTTTAGACATTTGTAAATGATTTTTTCTGTTTTTCACTTGGATTTGAAGATTCACCCATTTTTTAGAATGGGGAAGTTAAGTTATTGTAACAGGTTTTTCTGTGGTAGATCTATTTAGTTTGTTTATGTAGATGCAATAAATATGTTTGTAGTGGAAACTAATGGTTATATTGATCTTGTAAACATTGATTATCCGTCCTCTGTTAGACTTTGAAAACATGTCCTACACACCAGGGATGCCAAAAATGGGTAAGTCTATATGTTTGTGCTGTTTTTCAGCATTATCACCTTCATATTCTTGTATCTAAGAAACTAACATAAAACAAAACAATAACAAGTTCTTTATTAATTTATATCTCTACACACAACAAAATCATATCTATAGACCAACTAATAAAAAAATTACAGACTCTCAAAGTCAACAACCATAGCAAAATGTGACGTGCTGAAAAATAGTGCAGCTGTAGGGTAATTTGCACCAATTTTTTGTGCGGTCTTGTAAAGTTTATATATTATAACAAGCAGAACAGATGATACAACTAATGAAATCAAATGTCAACTTGCGACTTACACGCTGTAAATTTCTGTCTATCCAGTAAACATAGGACTTGAACACAGATAGACCATAGGGGTTTGGCGTATTGGTCTGAATGTATCGTCGATTCTCTCCATTGAAGGATACACTCTGGAGGGTAAAAACCAAACAACAATGATTAAAATACAGGACTGTAGTTAGGAGTGACTTCTCATTTTGAAGATCTGATAATTAAATTGGAGATGTATAGAAATCATTTTTAATCATGCCATTCACAACTCTAATCAGTCATGAAATACTTGGAAAGTCATAGTAGTCCTACTTATTGCTCGTTGGGCTCTGCATGAGTTAGTTGGCTCATCACTTTCTCCTTATGAAGCATGCGACTACCATTAAAATAGTCATATTACTAAAACTTATTAAAAATACTGAAATTAGGTCTGAGAGGAAAAAAAGCGAATGAGAATAAAAGCATCTAACGACAATCAGGTTGTACTTTGAGACACAGTATTACAAGAGGTAGATTCATTCATATATCTCGATAACAATATAGACAAGATCAGATGTACTGATAGAGATATCAATTTAATAATTCAGAAGACAAGAGGGACTTTTATTGCTTTATGAAATTTGTAGAAATCTAAAGAAATTAAGTTCGCCACAAAAATACAGATCTTCAACTCTAATGTCAAGCCCATCCTATTGTATGACTCTTTAACATTGGGAACCAAAAAAAATTACAGCTAGAAAGGTTCAAGCTTTCATGAATGAATACTTGTGCAGAATCAAGGGAATGAAATGGTAAGATAAAGTCACTAATATAGAACTGTTGGAAAGAACCAAATCGATTCCAGTGGGACTAGAAGTAAAGAAAAGACGTTGACAATGGAAAGAACACACATTATGGAAACAAGCTGATAGCATTACAAGGTAGTCACTGCTCTAGAATCCTCAGGGCAAAAGAAGTAGGGCATACCTAAACACTCATGGAGAAAGAAAGTTGAGACAACTTAAAAACAGCAGGAAAGACATGGGGGAAGAGCTGGAAATGATGGCGCATGACAGGAATAATTCTCAAACACGAGGCGTGATCAAATGAAACCGGAACTAACTGCACCAAGTGAACATATGTATGACGCGCATGATGACGTAACTTCTGATGTAAACAGCACATACCAACTGTCAAGTTTGCAAAATTTCATTATCCTCCGACTCGTAGTTTCCTCAGCAGACCATTGAAAACATGGCGGGTGTGATATGGAATTATGAAACTTCGAGTCGTAGGATAATTAAATTTTGTAAACTTGACGGCTGGTGTTTATATCAGAAGTGACTTCATCATGCGCATCGTACATATGTTCACTTGGTGCCGTTAGGTCCGGTTTCATTTGAACACGCCTCATATTTGTTGAGAATCTTTGCTCTGCAGAGCGATGAAAAGTTTTGAATCATTTGCTTGATTACAAAAACCTGGGCCAAGGTACTATGTGTGCTTTAGCAGTGGTGGGTTCTGTAGTATTTCATTTTACATAATAAGGTTGATTACCCCATGCACAACCCTCTTCAGTCATTTCTTATGAAATGCTTGGAAGGTTAGATAGGCTCTTTTACTTGTTCCCCAAGATCTACATAGGTGGATAGGTTCATTTGGTTCTTTTAGCCTCTTGTCAACCTCCAGCTTTTCCTTTCACCAACTCTCTCTAACCTGTATAGCATCAACAATAGCATCCACCCAGTAAATAGCATTAGTTTCCATGTCAACAGTGATGTCCCTGGGAAGGCTAATGCCAGTTTTGACAATAGTTGTTCTGTTTGACCCATCAAGCAGCGCTCTCTCAATTTTGGCTGTCTGACCCATATCTGCCCAGTACAGGTACCTGACATGAGACAAAAAAAAGTAACACAGGTAAGTTCCATGAATATATATTGCATGTGTGATACTCGTGTCTGAAAGGGGAACAAAGGATATTAACAATGTAACCTGCCAGACTAAGAATACAGAAGGTGGAAGTCGATCTTCACTGCATTCGCAAATCTCCAGACTTTCAAATAAATCAAGTCTGACACAAAAATCGCTGTTTTCAACTCTAATGTTAAGGCATGACTCCTATATTAATTAGAGGCGTGGCAGTCAGAATTAGACACTTTAAAAAAAAACTAAATTTCAGCTTTCTAAGTTATGGGAAGGTTGATTAAAATTGGAGAAATAGAAGTCCACGCAAACGGACAATGGCAATGGGAAGTTAAATAAAAGCAAGGAAGGATATGTAAAAAAATAATCAAGATAAAATGTACATTGAAAAACCACCTCAAACATGCCAAAAAGAAACTCTTGCAACACAGAGATGTTAAATGTAAACGCCACAAAGAAATGGAAAACCAAAATCTCAGTAGAGAGTTACCACTCCAAGGTTGCATCATCTTTTAGTCAGTCATGACTGCAATGGGTTATGGCTGCTGCTGCTGCTGCTACTACTACTGCTACTACTACTACTACTACTACTACTGTACTACTGCGAAGTGAAATGTCAAAATCACAAGTAAAAGTAAATGAAAATCTCTTTAGCGAGTTACCACTCCAAGGTTGCATCATCTTATAGTGAGCCATGACTGCAATGGGTTATGGCTGCTGTTGCTACTCCTACTACTGCTGCTGCTACTACTGCTACTACTACTACTTCTACTACTACTACTACTACTACTGCGAAGTGAAATGTCAAAATCACAAGTAAAAGGAAATGAAAATCTCAGTAGAGAGTTACCACTCCAAGGGCGCATCATCATTTAGTCAGTCATGACTGATGGGGACTACTAACACTAGTATGACCATCACCACGACCACTACGAACGTTCCCTTTAAATATACTCAAGTTGATATCTGAATGTGAACAAAGTAGAACAGACACGAGCTCATTTGAAACATAAATAACCTCAAACCTCAGTTTTATTTAGAAAAATATGAAAACTTATAACTGAAATGGCAAGAAAAACAAAAACAGGATCTATAGTAATACAAATATCCTCACGCTGACCTTTACTTTATTTAGAAATATTACAACGGATTTCTATAGAAAAGTATAGAAAAAGGGCTACCTACAATAGATTTCTATTGGAAAGGATAGAAAAATGGGCTACTAACAATGGATTTCTATTGGAGAGGATAGAAAAATGGGCTACTAAATGGATTTCTATAGAAAAGGGGACTACTAACAACAAATTTCTCAAAGTGTTAGAGAAGGGGAAAGAGAAATTCTATGAGGATATAGAGGGCTTCAGGCTGATTAATTTTCTCTGGATATATTTTTCTTTATCGTTCATCCTGAAAATGAGGTTTTGTTACATTATGTTGTAGTTTTTAGCGAGGCTGCGATTTATGTATCTTTCGGCCTGACACATTTGGTTTAAGAAAGGATTATTTTTTAAAGACTTTTGATGGATGTAGCCTGTTTTCAGAACCTCTACTTGGGGTGGAGGTGGGATAGGGTCTTGGACAGCTCTGGATCGCTGACCCTGGTGCAAACAGTCAACTATGAATCGCTAACTGCTGTCATCTTATTCGCTACATCTTTGATGTTCAGATATATTCAGTTTTAATGTGTAACAATGGGACGATGAGGCTAATGTCTGATCAGGCAAAACACACTGATCAGACAATGTTAGCCAGGACCAGGAGAAATATACTGGCCAAGACCCTCACCTGACCTCTTCGTTAATCATCCTGGAAATGGGCAATTGTTGAGGACAATAGTCTGGCTAACAAGGTGAGATTCGACGTGATCCCCGTAGTAGTGAGCGACACGCAGATGAAGCCAAGCATAGCACAACCGCCTAGAGGACCCCGGTCCACCTTTATCAGCACGCTCGGGATGTGAGGAAAGCTACTACAACTCGCCACTTAACGTCCTTTTCAGGGCGCACATAAGAGTAACCTACTCCCATTGTAGGCATTCGCAAACAACAATGTGTAACAATCGAAGAAGACTAGTTTTATTAACACTAGAGGGGACAGCGCGGACTAGTGGTTAAGTGGCACGGCTCACAACCAAAAGGTGCTGGGTTCGATCCCCATCACAGGACCGGCCGTTACCCCGGGGAAGCATACCCTTAGAAAATGCAGGAGGAAGCAGACCCTTACATAAAATGCATGCTGAAGTCGGATACACTGGGCCGACAGGCGCAAAATAAAAACCACAGTGTAACGCACACACGCCTTGGGAAATAGATAAATAAGTCGAACGCCAAAAAAAACAAACAATTACACTAGATAACTTTAGGCTGATTAATGCTTTTAACAATTATTTTCGGGGAGACCTAGTGGTCTCGAGGTAAGGTGTTCGTCTCGGGTGCTGGAGGTCGCGGATTCAAATCCCGCCAAAAAATATGAAACAAAGGAGGTCGTACCTCCACACTGCTGCAAAACTGCCCGACATACGAGGATCAGAGAGAGCAGATGTGGCCATCACCAGTGGCAACACTAGACAAGCTCTATGGCAGTGTCGACAGCTTCAGGATGACCGCTGCCTTTTTCAAAAAAATAATGGTTACTGTCTGACTGCGAACGATGAAGAAGAAGAAGTACCCCCACATGACATCTAACGACATAAGTGGACTGAAGATAGATAAAACAATTATTTTCAAGTGCATGAAGAAGAAACATTTCTCTACCACAAACACACAGACAAAACCACACACCTTCATTTCTCTTCTTCCCAGATCATACCTCTTAATTGGATCCACAGCAACAGCTCTAGGTTGGCCCTGAGACTCTCTCACTAGAACCTTCCGGTATAATCCATCAAGTCTCATAACCTCAACAAACACCTCCACATCAAAGGCGTTGGTGAAGTAAACATTACCTGTGTTCAAAGTGAGAGATCTTTGTGAGGTAAAATTAATATTTACATTGTTCTCATACTTTTCCAGTCTAAAATTATAATTTTTCTTCAACTATCATCATCTCCTTCTATTTGTATTCTCTCTTGTTCTAAATTAGTTGGTCATTCCTATTTGCGCTATCCCTTTTCCCTTATGAAGATATTTTGGTCATAATTCTTGGTTTATACTTCTGTATTTGTGCTTGAGCTGAGCTTATTCCTACTTTTTTATGTTATTACTGATATTTTCAGTTTCACTGGTTTCACTGGTTTTGCTATCATCATCATCATGTGTCGTGCCTAGTGGTCATAATTTTCCATTCTTTTCTTCTTCAACAGAATCATAGAGCCATTATTGCCAGTTGATCTGCTTAGAAGACAAATGCATTGATAGTACTTGTGCTCTTGCAATGGTGGTTTCTGTTCTGCAGCACTGATTTACATAATGAGGTTGCTATTCTCATGCAGAACCCTCCTAAGTCACCTGTCACATAATTTTTGTTAGTTTTTCAATTGGTGTTTTCTCATGCCACCTCTTATAATTCTTTATTGCTTAATTTTGGACTTATTTATTGTATCACAGTTTAACTTGGCGGTCATTATCCATACTTCTTTGCCATATTATAATACTTATTTAACACATCCATTTCATACTTTCTTTAATAGTTTGATATCCTTTCCAAAATGTGCCCAACAAATGTTTCCTTTTTATGATCGCCATACTTAGTCTTGTACAAATCTTATTTTTCTCTATGTCAAACACAGTCAAAAGTAAGTACCTAAATAGTTTGGATTTTAATGCAGTCATTAAACTAATGTAGAGCTGTATTGTTTATTTAGGAGGGAGTAGACTTTATTGTTATTTTCCTTAATTTATTTTCAGTGACCATATTTTGACCAACTTCTCCAATGATGTTAGAGCATGTTACACCAAGATGCTTGTCATGGTGGTGTATTCTTCAGAAATCCCACAATGTTAAATCATTTGAAAAAGAAAACCCAGCTGCAAAGGCTTTATTTTTAGCGATCTCAGTTATACTTGACTTACATAAGCAAGGGGCAATGTGGATAACAGGACTCCCTTTGAGGAATGTCATCCTCCAAATTTTGCTCCTAAAGAAACAGGGGGACACCCTGCTACAATGTAAATGTTCTACTCGTCTGTCTTTGAACCTGACCTCTAGTGGTTCTGTACTCTTATCAGTTTTACTTTCAATTTCTCTTTCTGTACTTTATCTAAAGCCTTTCCTAAATCTACCCATGTTTTTATTTGGATGGCATCTGAGTAATATGAGTGATCTTTAAACTTTAATTGTAGTCTGAATCCTGCTAGTACTTACTTAGTTGCTTCTCTTCTACCATGGGGTGTAGAAGTTTGTCAGAAAAGCACACGATTATCCTATCCACCGACTTCTTCTTAGCCTGGTTCCAGTCTATTTTAAATCTGTTATAGACTGCCTATATTGTCATTCTTGGGATCTGGATACTTGGCTCTTTACTATCCATGACTGCTACGGTAGCCAATCATCTTGTGGAAATCAAAAAATGTTTTGCTTCTAGGTTCCTCATCAGTCTTTTAATCATATGTTCCATCAGTTTTCCAACACAGCTAAGAAAACTTTTGCAATTTGAATTTGTTCAGAATTAGCATTCAATATGACCTTTCTAGCTGGTGGTACTTCGATGTTCGTCCTGAAAGGACACTGTGTTGTAGTTTACAGAGAGGCTGCAATATCTGTGATTTCTGCCCGACACATCTGTTTCAGGATGGCATATTTGGTGCTGGGTATGTTTTCCCTCTACAATCCCTATTCTCTCAGCCAGACAGGCATAGGTGCAGCCTGTTTCAAGGGCCTCCACTTGTAATAGGGTCTTGAACAGCTCTGGTTCACTGTTCCTGGCGGAAGCAATCAGTTATGAGTCACTTACTGCTGTCATCCCATTCAATGCTGCATCTTCTGTGATACAATCACCTCTTTTCAAACTGCAATTTACGACTGACAGAAGCTTCTTGTTTGTCTTTATTTCATTTATAATCCAATTCTATATATAAATGTCTAATAGGTGATCCACCAATGAGATGGAGAGATAGACGGAGTAAAGCCCTTGTTCCAGCATGGTACTCCAAAATGAAAGACAAGAATAAATTAATTTTGTTAGCTGACATCATACATAAATTTGGTTAGCTGACATCATACATAAATTTGGTTAGCTGACATCAGACATAAATTTGGTTAGCTGACATCAGACATAAATTTGGTTAGCTGACATCAGACATAAATTTGGTTAGCTGACATCAGATATAAATTTGGTTAGGTGACATCAGGCACAAATTTGGTTAGCTGACATCCTACACAAATTTGGTTAGCTGACATCAGATATAAATTTGGTTAGCTGACATCAGACATAAATTTGGTTAGCTGACATCAGACATAAATTTGGTTAGCTGACATCAGATATAAATTTGGTTAGGTGACATCAGACACAAATTTGGTTAGCTGACATCAGATAAATTTGGTTAGCTGACATCAGGCACAAATTTGGTTAGCTGACATCCTACACAAATTTGGTTAGCTGACATCAGATATAAATTTGGTTAGCTGACATCAGACACAAATTTGGTTAGCTGACATCAGACACAAATGTGGTTAGCTGACATCAGACACAAATTCTGCCTGATTAAATACTAGAACTACAGATAGATTATAAATGACAAAATTCACACCTACGAACAATCATGAGAGATGGCGTTCAATGTATAAAAATTTTTAAAAAAAAGGATAGAATGGTTCTAACTAAAGCAAGTTTAAAAAAAAAATAAGAAGCATACTAGCAAATAGAGAAGAGAAATAAGCAGTAAAACAAAGATGGATGTATACTGCTCGACCTATGTGCCTGTCCTGACATATGAATGTGAGTCATGGGCAATGACTACAGCCGAAGAAAGGCAATTACAAACTTCAGAAATGAGGTACCTAAGAAAGGCGGTTCAGGTGACGAAAAGGGACAAGATCCGTAACCAGACAATACGTAACAATCTTGAAGTTCAACCCCTGCAGACACGAGTGGAGCAGTCCCAACTACAGTGGTTTGGCCATGTCTGTAGAATGGAAGAAGATCGGATACCAAAGCGGTCATGGGAGATCAAAAGTCAAGGACGCAGACCCCGAGGACGTCCCAAAGTACGTTGGGAAGACAACATACGACAGTCCCTAAGTGATAGAGGGCTGGATTGGAAAGAGGCCAGGAAAAAGACGGCGGATAGAGCAGTGTGGCGTTCTCTTTGGCAAACCTCTACAGCTCACGGTAGAAGAGGAGCGACTAAGTAAGTACTAACAAATAGGTTTCTGGAATTGAAAGAAAAAGAAGAGAGATAGAGAGTGAGATAGAGAGAAAGGCACAGACAGAGACACAGAACAGAGAGAGATAATCTTGCAGTGTTATGTAGTTCTGAACATTAAAATAAAACAGAAATCATTTGCAGCACCAGTAATGTAGCTTTACAAAAATTTAAAAAAATAATAATAATAAGATCTTGGATGAAATGACAAGAAAATCTGAAGTGCTAAAATCTCAAAGGACAGATAATTGTGGAAGGACATGATCGCAAACACCACATGGTATAATACACGATGTGATAACATGTATTTTAAAACTATCTGCTAAAGAAGCTGGAGCTATTAACACAATCATGACAAACCTGCAATCCAATCAACTGCCAGCCCCTGAATGCTGTGTGAACCTATCCCAGAAGTCAAGATATCTTGTAAACCAGTGCCATCTGGTTTTATTCTGTGAATACCTCCATCCAACTTTGATCCTGAGGTTCCTTGTCGGGCATCAACCCAATAAATGTAGTTGGCTGCCATGTACACATCTACGGCAACTGTAGCACGTCCTGTAAAAGAAAGCATTTTTATTTCTTTACGTTGTTACTTAAAACGTTAGCGGTGAGATTTCCATTGCATTTTTATCTTTTCTTAAGTATAAGTTAACTAAAAAAAAAAGGCAAAGGTTGAGAAAAATAGTTTTATTTAACACATTAACTACTTAACTAACAAACATGCTGTGATGTAATTAATTAATGTCGAACTGTTTCATCCTGAGGTGACTGCACAAATTAAGATGTAGTAAACAAAATCTCAGACAAGATCGAAATGTATTTAGGCAACTGTTTAAATAGCTTTATCACTACACTAGTCTTTGTGCTATAAGTAGCTCTATGCCACAATACAGAGACTTCTCTGATGCTGTGTATAACTCATAGTATTTAATGTTGCTAAGAACCATAACAGGTAATAATAGACATTCTACCAATAGAAGTCATTATCAAGGACTGGACAAATGACAACAACAAAAAATAAACCAGTTAACTAATCCAAAGTGAAAAACATAAAAGAGTAAAAATAACGAAATCAACAATGTGTAATTCAATAATTAATAGATGAAATAAAGTCATGAGAAACAGAAAATGTGGAAGAAACACTTTGAAACCAGCTACATGAGCTAAAAGTATAATGTAAGGTGGTCATATTTTTTTAATGTTGCAGCAAAAATAAAAATAAAAAGTAAACAAACATATACTTGGCAAACTGATACATGAGACATGTAATTTGTATAATTTCTTTGTACAGCTGTACATCATTTTGTACAGGTTTTCATCCATAATGACTTTTCTTATTATAAATTATGTAAAAAATATGTGTTTTCCAAATAATCTAGAATACTTTAAAAATAAATAGGACTCCTAAAGCAATGAATCAAATCAACCCAAAATTCTCTTCCTGGTAGTCTAACAGTGACCAAAATTCATCATTATCATGCTTTTCAGTTTTCTTAGAACAAATTTCCTCCTGTAGATATCACACTGTTTGGTATAAAAGAGCTACTGTGAACATTATGTACATTTGTTATCTTTCACTTATGTTGAAACTCTATTATGAGTTGAATATGTTTGAAGACTACTTTGGAATTACAAAAAGATTTTCCACCATCATAATGGGTTGCAAAAATTCTCTTTAACAAGGTATATAGAATTAACTAGCTCACTTCAATGTAAGGCAGTTTGAAACTTGAAGGATCCGTAATCTGTAATCCTGGTGTTTAATTAGGCATAGTATATGTCTGATCACAGGTAGCCAAATGTTGTCCGTCGTCCTGGAGTACCAAGTTGAGCCAAGGGTTTCTTTCTAAAGACCATCACTCCATCTCATTGGTGTACGTCTGAGTGCAGCCTTGTAGTTGTAGGGCCACCAGGTCGTCACTTTTCGTGTCCATCTGTTGTCGGGCATGTGTACCACTTGTCTGGTCTATCTGTACACTCTCATCAGCATCATATTCATGACATGGTTGAGGAAGGTTTGGGGCTGGATTACAGTGTTGTGGATGTGGTCCCATTGTGAGATTGACAATGTTCTTCACTCAATCACCCTTTGAGAGGCTTTCAGAAACTCAAAGCCTCTCAGCATCTACCTTTCATAGGTTCCGTATCTTGTAGCCATATATCATGGGATGACTGTGCTCTTTCAGGTGTGAGCTCTTGCCTTGTCGTTTGTCATCTGTTGAAGTATGGGCTTGATGTGATTGAAGCTCAAATATCCCACTGCTATCCTTCATAAAAACTTCTGGTGTCGGGCAGGATGGCTGTCTTCTCTACAATCAGCGATGGTTCACCTGTCAAATTCATGAGGATGAGAAGTTAAACCAAGCATCAGGTCGGCTCATTTGTGTTTTAATAGCACCTCCCCCAGACCTCCTAACTTGCACGAGGTGAATCGACCTTCATTGCTAATTTTAGTAAATACAAATGAGTCTGAAATCTGTACATTCCAGATCACAAGACCACGATGATGACTGCACTGGAAGTAGTGAGTGTCATACTTTTATTACAAAAGTTTCAGCACATTGGGGAGTTCATTGTAAAACAATTCTTTGATAGTCTAGCAAGACAGGTTTCCTAGGAGAGACAACCCTGAATAGTCCAGCAAGACAGCTTTCTTAGGAGAGATAACCCTGAATAGTCTAGCAAGACAGCTTTCCTAGGAGAGACAAACCTGAATAGTCTAGCAAGACAGCTTTCCTAGGAGAGACAACCCTGAATAGTCCACCAAGACAGTTTTCCTAGGAGAGATAACAATGAATAGTCCAGCAAGACAGCTTTCCTAGGAGAGATAACCCTGAATAGTCCAGCAAGACAGCTTTCCTATGAGAGATAACCCTGAATAGTCCAGCAAGGCAGCTTTCCTAGGAGAGACAACCCTGAATAGTTCAGCTAGACAGCTTTCTTAGGAGATGCAACCCTGAATAGTCCAGTAAGACAGCTTTCCTAGGAGAGACAACCCTGAATAGTCCAGCAAGTCAGCTTTCCTAGGAGAGATAACTCTGAAACAACTGCTGCCTTGCAGGTAGGCTGTGGGCAGCAAAAGGCTAGGGAATCAGTAACACATGTGCTGGACCTCAGTTTGCAGAACATAGTGCAATGAAGTCTGCCTCATAAAGACAATTACAAACATGACATACCTAATATGTCTTGTGTAATCTTTAATAAGTCTTATCTCATTTGGAGATTAAAATAAAGTTGAGGGCCTCAGTGTACTGTATATGTGGATAGCAAGTGTGACACCATTAGTGTCTGTAGATTTATATTCAAATACAATTCCCTAACTCATTTAAACATTCAGGACAAACTACTTACCCTCACCAGCTACTGGTATCATTGCCTCAATCACATCCAGTCGACTTGTCCCGAATCCTCGAATGACGTTGTACATGGAAACCACCACAAATGAGCTCTCATCTAAGAGACAGGGATGTCAATAGATATGCACACTCACTATCAAAATACGTCTTTTCCACGTGGGACGTGGAGAGTAGAACCACTACTTCATATCATGCATATCATAAAAGGTGACTAATGAGCACTGTGCTTGGCGCTGGCAATCTTATTATGTCTTCTTCTTCTGATCGTTGAGAGAACGAGCTATTCATTCTTTTATTCCTGTTTCATAATGTGAGGCTTTATTTCTTGAGATTGCATTCAAAAGGCTTCTCCACACTCAGCAGACTTTTAGCCTGTGTCAATGGCAGGGTTTGCAACGCCATGAGTTGGAGAGTCTTCTATCCCTTATGTGCTAGACCATACTGTTAGTCGCCTCTTATGATATGCTCAAAGTGTAAGAGTGGCATATTCTCTAATTTGTCACAAATACAGCACTCTTTGAAACCACTCAGACTACCACATCTTGTTGTTGTTAATGTTTACAATGAGCATGACTCAGACTACCACATCTTGTTGTTGTTAATGTTTACAATGAGCATGTTTACTCTTTTGTGTGCCCTGAAAGGAGCACTGAGTGCTGGATTGCAACAGCTTTCCTTACATCCCGAAAGTGCTGATGAAGGTGTACCAGGGTCCTCAAGGCAGTTGTGCTATGCTTGGCTTTATCTACTTGATGCTCACTACTACAAGGATCATGTCGATTGCCCACCTTGTTTACCAGACTGCCATGAAACAGCCTATTTCCAGGGAGAACTGCATGGAAGTGAGGTGGGGGTCTCGGCCTGTATATTTCATCTGACCCTGACTAACATTGTCTGATAAGTATGTTTTGCCTGACCAGACATTAGTCTCCTGTCCACACCCCATCATGTAAATAAAGTACAAAACTCACAGAAAACCAACTCTGCTCTCAGAAATTAGATATAGGGGGTCAGTTAAAAAAGTTCCAGACCTTCTGAATCTGCATGCCAATGTGATGTGATAGTGACTTCTGGTCAGTGGTTTTGGCTAGTGATGACTTTCTTAAGTAATCTAACATTTTCCATGTTTTTCTGTTGTGATTGTTTATTGTTCTATAGCTGATTGTTCATATGTGTGCAGCCATTATGCTTTACGTTTCTTGAGATGTCTGAATATTTTAGCAGTTGATCTATATTAAGTTATGCTTCAAGCTCCAGAAGACATTCACAGAGACTCATGAAATGTTAAAATAAGTTTATGGGTATCAGTGCATGAGCCACACATGTTGTTACAAATGGTTTAAACGATTTAAGGATGGTCAGCAGTCAACAGATGACAACTCGCATTCAGGGTGACCCACAACATCTGATGACGCTCATGTTCTTAAGGTTTGTGAGATGGTGCATTCCAACCATTGTCTGACAGTTTAAGAATATTGCAGAAGAATGCAACATCCCCATGGGATCGTGCCATGACATTCTAACAGAGAAACATCAGGAGAAAATGTCCTGAGTTGCTGAGACACAATAACTTGTTCCTTGTCAGCTCACACATCATTGCAAATTCTTAAATTTTTTGCAAAAACAAAGACAAGTGTGATTTGCCCTACTGCTGTGATCTGACCCTAGCATAATTTCTTATATTTCAAAAACTGAAATATAGCTGGAAAGGATGACAATTTCAGACCACTGAAGACATTAAGGGCAATTCACAGATGGACCTATGCATCATCCCCAAAAATACTTCCTGAAATGGAAAGCATTGAAGCAGTATATTAATAGAGAAGGGAAATATTTCAAAGGAGATTTAATTTAATGTAAGATTTTAAAAGTTATACACAAGGTTCGGGATCAAGATGCTGAGTAGCACATGAGCTGCAGTGGTCAGCGACTCATAACTGACTGCTTGTGTGGGCCAGCGAACCAAAGTTGCCAAGACCCTTCTACACCTCCACGCGGTGTTCCTGGATAACAGGCTGCAGCAGGGCAGACTGGCTAAGGAGAAGGGATCAAAGAGGGAATGCTAACCAGGTACTAAAAAAATGCTTGCTGAAGTCGGATGTGTTGGACCGAAAGGTGCAAATATCACAGTCAAGCTGTAAACTACGACACAACGCATTCCATTCTCTGGACTACATTCTGCTACTTAAGCCCTTTCAGTGTTTGGTAGTGGGAGATTGAGAATGAACGAAGCGAGGCCAAGTCATGCACAAGGTGCTAGAACTTTTTTGAACAGACCTTGTGTAAAGAAGCTAGTCCAAGTAACAAGAAGAGACAAAGTAGGCTAGCAGATGATATGACAAGGCCTTGAAATCCATCCCCTATAGAATTAATTGAAATATTTTCAGCTGAAACGGGAATGCCTTGTCTGCAGAATGGGCAAACAAGACCTACCATGACAAAGACGGGAACCAAAGAGCAAAGGATCCTGACTTCTAGAATGATCCTGAGTTTAATGAGAGGACAAAATCAACAATCTCTGAAGGACAGTGGTCCAATCCCCCTCTAGGTTAGAATACTCTCCCCCTCATGGCATTACTCAGCCAAATATTCACATAGATCAAAACCCTGTCATGCGTAAAGTGACCTTTTGGGTTTGAAAGAAAGCTCTAGAAATGACACACCATTCATAATATAAGAATATAATAGTGAATGTCATTTTCCACGGGACCATAGGAGAAATGAGAACAATAAGAATAGAGGTTTCTTCTTCTTCTTCATCGTACGCTGTTTACAGCGATATTTACGTTGCACTGTTTTATTTTGTTAAGCCAGTAGCTCAGTGCATCCGATTTCAACAGGCGTTTCTGTAGGGTTGTCCTCCTTAGCCTTTGGCTGTCCCCAGCCTAACTGCAAGGCAGCAGTTGTTTTTGGTCAGAGTTGTCTCTCTTGGGAAGTTGTCTTGCAGGACTATCGAGCCTTCCCTACTCGTGTCTCTAGGGTTTGGCAATGATATGATGGACTATGTACTAGTTTGTACTATCCCGGAAGAGAGGCAGTCCAGTGTGACTTTGTCCCAGGATCGTCACGTCCTGCCAGAAACGTAGCATGTGTATGTGAGTGAGGTATCTCCTTGCTCCCTTTATTTTCTCGGCTCATCTGCAGTGATGGTACGCCTAACATTCCCCGCCACCCGGGAGGTTGTCACAATAGGGCAGGAGGTGCAATGTCCGCTGGACTGCATCTCTTCTGCGTCCATTGGGATGACTGATAGCAGACAGAGGCAAAGAGCGAGGCAGGAGTGCATTTTACCAGGTGCATTTCTGCGGCTCGACCGGGCTGGGCTGAGACGCAAGCCCCAGTGATGTCGTAGCCTCCCATCACAGCGGTGCTGAGATTTAGGGCGGGATTCTGACTTAGAGGCGTTCGGCCGTAGTCCCTCAGATGGTAGCTTATCAGCAAAGCACGTGGACCAAATGTCAGCGACCTGTGATTCCTCTCAAAATAGTGCATTTGACCAGGGGACAAGCCTGGTCTTGCACGGAGATGTTGTTCGCCTGGGGAGCGGACACATCTCATGGTCAAGGGTTGAGTCTCCGCAGTTCGCAGTGAGGTAGCTGATCTACTGCTTAGGGCACCCCGACCGAGAACTAAGTCTTCTACAAATGGTTTCATACCTCATCGCCGTATGGGGTGAATATCGAGCAGCTTCCCGCCCGCTTTGATCGGCAGAGACCTCATTCTGCGGCTCGACCGGGCGGGGCTGGACTGGGAGCCCCAGGTCCCCACCATGTCGAAGCCTCCCTTTGCAATCGTGCTGAGCTTTTGGGCGGGATTTTGGCTTAGAGGCGTTCGGCCGTAATCCCTCACCTTGTAGCCTCACGCCGTTGGCTTATCAGCCTAGTACGTGAACCAAATGTCTGCAGCGAATAGAGGTTTGACTTAACCAATTTATTCCTTTTAGTTCCCATTAAATATTAGATTGTTGTTTTTCCACATTATTATTTTTAGACGACCTCATGAGCTCCGCCCATGAGACACCAGTTGCTTTGGCTACCTTTTTCATTGTTCTTTACTAGGTGTTCTTTGGTCTCCTCTTTGTTCTTTCTCCTCAAGGATTCCAGATCAGTGCATGTCTGGTTATAATGTTAGGTTCTTCCTGATAGTGTGTCATATCAATCTTCAACGCCACGTTCTATCCATAAATTTCAGAACGTTTGTTGTTTCATTATTACATCTAGCAATATAATACAACATTTGTTATGGAGACATCTTCTTCTTCTGCGTTTGTTCTCAATCTCCTGCTACCAAGTCCTGAACAGAGCTTTGCAAGTAGCATGATGTAGTCCGGAGAATGGAATGCGTTATGTCGCTAGTTTACAGCTTGGCTGCGATATTTGCAACTTTCAGTCCGACACATCTGTCTTTGGCCGATGGAGACATCTAAGGACACAGAACACGACTAGAATCTGATCAAAATCAAAACAACTGATGGGGACAAATGTATTCTGGTTTCTAAAGTCCAAAGTAGAACAAGTAGTACAACAAGTAAGCCATCTACTATCTATTATCATTATAACATTATTGTCCATTATGAAGCTGGATGGGCAATGAAAATACAGAATTAATCTCAGGTAAAAGACAACCCCCCCCCCCCCCCCCCCACAAAAAACAAGCAAAACTAAGCGAGCAGGAGACAACCTACCAAATAAATCATTATCATAATTAGATTCTGATATTATTTATACGTTTATCAGACTCTTGCCCATGTGTTCCTGGGGCCTAAAAGACTAACAAGGAATAGTAACACTGTAATGCAGGCATGTCATAACAGGTGACTAAGGAGGTTTTGATATGGTTCTGACTAACCCATCCTGTAGAAACCATGAGCGACAAGAAAAACACAAGAAGACTTCTACACCACATGGTAAAAAGAAGACCCCCTACATACCATGGAAGACAAGGATTGACTAACTAGTAGTAAGTAATTAGGGCTGCCATAACAAACTTTATCAACATAATAAACTGTCACTCACTAGTACATGTGCCATCTTCCTTCTGCTCAAACCCAATACTGCAAGCACAGGTATGACCAGAGCTCTTTGGTAGACAAAGATGTTCACAGCCTCCATTGTTGACAGAGCAGCCATTGGTGCCACCCGCTAGAAAAAAATAGTTCACATGGCTTAGTATAACTAGACCATTAATTAACTTTGGATATTTTCAATTCTATTTGAAGTGTTCTTATGTGCATGTGGTGTGCAAGAATGTTCATTTGCTGTTTCCTTCTTTGCTTCTAAAAGAACTCTCAGCTCTGGCGTGAACTAGATGTAGCCAGAGAAGGATTTCCTTGCTTGCTTAGTGGACTAGGCTTGAGCAGCTTATTACTCCGCTGCGTTGGGATAAGTGCCGTGGAGGGTGGTTAATTGATGTGCGATTCTATCTTAATAGACTTAAACGCTAGAGCAAAGTAGACCCACAGCCTGTTAGGCACCATCTATACTGCTCTTAACAAACCACCTAACCATAGCCAGTGTTATGCCATAGCACACAGTTAGTCTTGTCTTATGACATGCTCTCTGTGGGGCAGTGGTGCTATTCTTGTTCTTATCATACACAAAGACCCCAGCAGGCAACTCGACAAATATTTTTAATGACTATAGTCACCAACATAGAATATATATACAACTGGCAAAATATACTGATCAGACTATGTTAGTCGGGGACAGATGAAACTTTCTGATCAAGACCCCCACCTCACTCATAAACAATCCTCCCTAGAAACATTCTGTTTTTGTTCGTCCATTTGTAGTGATGAGGATCTTTACTTTTTTTTACCTAGCCAGTCGACTATTCTGTAAATCTGGGTTGTAGATGAGTGCAGAGATGGATGACGAGTCCGATTTGGGATCTGCATATTTGCAGGCAATGAAAGCATGGAAAGTTTGCCTCGTGAGACTGTGATTGTCAGCAAATCCATGTATCTCATCCGCTTTATTGCTCAGCCAGGAGACCCGCAACTGACGCAGCTTTTTGACTGTAGTTTAGCTTGTCAGCGGACTTACACTATCCGCTTCGCCGCTCCCCCATCGTCACAGGACTTGACTGTGTTAGTACTGGATAAATGAAAAGAGAATGACTTGCGCGATGAATTTGATTTAAGTGAGGAAGCGTTGCGCAGTTCGTCAACCTCACTTTCTCACTCGAGTTCAACTTTAACCAGTGGCAAGACAAGTCAGGATGACTGGATATGAACTCGGGTGCAGTGGATGACCACGGCTGCTCAAATGCCTCACATTTGCTGTCGTGGTAGCCTGAAAACTCGAATAAGTTCAAGAAATGTTTCATTGACGGAACACCCCACGAGGACCGTACTACAGTTGGTATATGTGTAATAAGATACATCTATTTGATAATGTGCCATATTCTAGTTGTGGTCAAACTCTAAGCATATCGTCCCCTATTCCCGACAATGCGTGAGCGCCATATTGCTGGGCCGTGCAGTGAAAATGCACATGTAGTCTTGAGCCACCTTTCTGACACTTAGACCGGAGGTGTGTAGGGACCACTCGTTTTATAGCACTATGATCCACATAGTTGTGAGTTTACTGAGAAGCCTTCCATTGCACTACAACCAGAAGGACCCCAGCCAACCTTCTCATGTATGACTTGAGATGTGAGGAGATCCACTGTAACCCGCCACCAAAGAAAGTCATCAAGAGTACCTAACTTCAGCATGAGTGGAATTTGCAACAACAACCAACAGAGAATAAAATGGTTTGGACATGCAACAAAAATCTTACACAAATTTCTGATACCAGACAGCAGGGCTTCAGAGCAAGATGAAAACCAATGAAACAATGGATGGCTATAAGTTCAAAATATCAAGTCACTCAGTGACTTCGAGTTAAGGTGTCCGCCTCGTGTGCCAAAGGTCATAGATTCAAATCATGGTGGAGACTGGAATTTTTTCATGCGGATCTCTGGGTAAAAATTCACTTGTTTCATGGGTAGTGAGATCAGACTCCCGTGTTCATGTCGAGCATGTTAAAAATCCTTTGGCAATTATAAATCTAAAAGGGCAGGTGTTTATAGCCGCTGCCGAACAAAATTAAAAAAGAAATTCTAGCTAAAAATCTACCCACAAATTATTGGTACCTTCCCCCAGGTGGTTTGTTAAGAGCAGCATATAGATGGTGCTGCCTAACTGGCTGCAGGTCTAATTAGCTCTAATGTTGGAGTCTATTAAGATGGACTAGCACATTTGTTAAACCACACCCAAAGAAATTGGCTATATACAGAATCTGCAGAGCCTTCTAAACAAGTATAAAGAAGTTAAGTTAAGTTATATGGTACATGAAAGAAAAGTGCACCTCCACACAATGTCTAGCAGCATAAGTACACAGATGAGATGAAATCAAATAACAACCACACTAGCAAACTGGATACTTGATGCCATAGTGTGTGGTGGTGCTAGAATGTTCACAAATATGTGTATATTTTTCATGCTTTCATGACACAAGAACTTCAGACAATAAAAGCAAAACATATTATTAAAGTTCAAGGCCACTGAGGAACAATGAAAGAGTAATGATAGACAACAAGAAGTGGAAAAGCATAGTCCAAGAAATCTCATCATTGCCTGAAGTGTATCATCAACAAACTATTATTCATTGTTTTGGAAAGAGATAGCATATCTTTACCAACAAAATATAAGACTGGGATGTTAAAAATTAATGTAAAACAGTCCTACTATTTGGCTTGTAAACATGGCATTTTTCTGATAGTATCTCATCCAGACAGCAGAGCTTCAACAACAGATGTCTAGGTTACATACTTTGTACAAGATGGCCAGATTTTATAGCATATATTTGATGTAAAGAATTTGACTAAAACAATACAGCTGGAGATTAAAGAGAGAAAGCAAAGATATATATATAGTACATATCCTCAGGAAGAAATTCTCTTCTGTTCAACTGGTAATAGGCATCGTTTTTGGTGTAACCAGTATGTTCGGTTTCCCATTTGGTCATGTATCTGGCTTTGATAAGCCGTTTTGACTCTTCGTACGTCATACTAGTATCTGTTTGTGGTAGTCTTGCACCTTCTTTTGCCAGTCTGTCTGCCTCCTCGTTGCCTTGGATGTTGCAGTGTGATGGGACCCACTGTACCACTATCCTTTTTGGTGCGGACTGCTGGCACAGTTTGCAGAGTGCTGCTCTTAAGTCATTAAGCTCAGTGTTTTTCTGGCTTTTTAGCGCTGTGACTACGGCGAGAACATCTGTAAGCAGGACTGTATGGTTTTCATTTTCTTGCTGAGCAGTCCAATGCAAACGACTTCCAATATAGAGGTCTTTCAAGGAGGTCTTTAGCGAATTCTTGTATCCTTTCTTCTGCTTGTCGGATGAACACTTGCCGGTCTTGAGTTCACCATAAAGGAGTTGCTTAGGCAGGTAGTGGTTGGGCAAGTGAATGACATGCCCAGCCCACTGAACCTGGGCACTCTGAAACAAAGTATAGATGCTAGGGAGTTTTGCCCTTTGGCGCACTTAGTAGTTGGGTATCCTGTTCTGCCAGTTAATAGTGAACAGTCAGCGTGGACAGCCCACATGGAAGTGATTGAGCTGTCTGGTCTGACTGATGTACACTGTTTAGGTCTCGCCAGCATAGCGGAGAGTGGCAAGAATGATTGCTTACATACTAGTTATTTCATAAATGATAAAACATGCCACAGAGCTGAGTCATTCAGTTAAATACCTTACAAGAAAAGATTCAGTCAAAGGCAGGAATTGATTGAGTTTGGCATATCAGAGAACAGGTAAGAAAAAACATTAAGCCTTACACTCATGCCTATCGTAGTACACTTTGAGTGCTCCTACATCCTTAATATTGCTTCTCAGCACAGCTGCTGTCCGCACAAATGGATATGGAGCCCGGTTAATGGTCTCGTAAATGGCATCGTAGTAATAAAGTCTATTGCCATGAAAGACAACTCCTTGTGGGGATCCTGATGAGACAACTTGTGAGATGGATCCAGACTTTATGAAGTAGCGTTGCAGCTGATAGTAAATCAAAAGAATTAAGTGTTAAATAACTCAAGAGAACAAAAAATTAGAAAAAAGCTACATAAACTTCATATTGCCTCAAACCACATGGCTGACCTCTGTGCCGGGCATTGCCTCGTAGTAATCTCATTTTTTAAGAAGACCTAAATTATTTCCAGCACATGTACAACCCACAGTTTCTGAAAATCATTAGGAAATTTATAGATAATTTAATTTTTGGTAAATTTGTTTAAGCTATAACTTTTTTCATCTTTTGATTCGGGAGAGAACAGATAACTTGGGTCTTGATCGAGACAATGATACGGCTGGACTAGATTTAAAATAAGACAAATTTAGACTGACAAAAGTGTAAGTATGAATAATATTGATTAGAACCTACAATAACTTGAGCAGACAAAAAGTTTAATAAAATTGAGCTTTTATTTTTGTAAACCTATATTAATTATATTTTTTATTACGTTATACTTTATCTATGTATATTTTTATTATGAATGCTTTATATGATAGATAATTTAGTCATATTTCTTTAAACCAAAAATCATAATTTTACCTCATTTAGTATAGTTTTAGTAAAATAGATTTTAAAAACAATTTTAGCATGGTTTTTGCATTGGATAATAATCTGGTAAATTAACTGAAATATAAATTTTTAAACTACAGCAGACCTTTCTGTGAAATGTATCTGTGAAGTATAAACTTTGAGTCTGTGTATCCAGGGTTAAGTAGGCAGGGCTCCTGATTCCTACAGACAACAACACTCTAGGATTCGAACCATCCATATCCATGATAGCAATTTTGGCAGGCATCCCAGGCACTCCACCATCACCCCAGTATAACAGACTGCAGCAAAATAAAGGATGTCATTATTTATTGATCTAAAGACAAATAATATCAAAAACAACATATTACGTACACAGTTAACTTAACTTAATGTCTTTATACTGGTTTAGAAGACTCTGCAGAGTCTGTATACAACCAGTTTCATGTACATTACCTTGCTCTTCTTCTTCTGCTTTCGTTCTCAGTCTCCCGCTACCAAGCCCTGTACAGGGTTTCGCAAGTAGCAGGATGTAGTCCAGAGAATGAAATGTGTTGTGTTGCTAGTTTACAGCTTGACTGCGATTTTTGCACCTTTTGGTCCGACACATCCGTCTTCGGTGGGAACTTAGCTCTAAAAGCTATACGCATCCAATTTATTCTTAAATGCATTAATTGTCCCTGCCTCCACTACCTCCCATGGCAATGCATTCTAGGCATTCACCACTCTCTGACCCAAAAAAGATATTTTCTAATATATAATCTGGACTTCTCTTTATTTAATTTGCAGCTATGCCCTCTTGTTCTTGTGGATGGCTGTATTTTGAAAAACCTGTTATAGTCTAATTTATCCATTCCTCTGATCATATTATGAACCTGTATTAAGTCACCACGAATTCTTCTCTCTTCTAGACACTGTAGACCGGTTATTCTGAGTATTTCCTCATAACTGTAATTCTGGAATCCCACAATCAGCTTTGTCGCTCTTTTTTGTATTCTTTCCAGCATGTTTATATCCCCTCTAGGATAAGGACTCTACACCTGTACACAGTACTCCAATCTATGTTTAACCAATGCTTTATACAGTTTGACTATCACTTCCTTGCTCTTGTTTAATATTTCTTTTTATCATACCTAACATTGCATTTGCCTTTTTCACTGCTACATGAGCTTGCTCCCACACATTATCTGTATGATCTATTATAACCTCTAGGTCACTTTCCTTATTTATCTTTCAAATATTGTTTTCTCCTATTCTGTAATTATGTTCCATATTGGATCTACCCATGTGGATGACTACATTTATCTACATTAAACTCCATTTGCCAGATTACAGACAATTCTCAAATTTTATCTAAATTCGACCTCAATATATCCCCTTCGGCTTTAGATGAGACACTACTGCATAGTTTTGTGTCATCAGCAAATTTTGCAATCATGGATCCCATATCAATGTGCAAATTGTTTATATATATCAAGAACAAAATTGGTACCAAAACTGAGCCCGGTGGCACTCCCCTTTTCACTTCACACAATTCAGAGTACTTTTATTTATGTACACACTCAACCTTCTTCCTGTTAACCAATTTTCAATCCATTTGGTTACTTCCTCACTTATTCGATGTGATTATAACTTTCAAAATAATCTTTGATGATGTACTCTATCAAAGGCTTTTGCAAAATCTAGATAAATAACATCCACTAGCTCCTCTTTATCTATCATTTTAGTAATCTCCTCCATGAATTTTAATAGATTTGTTAAACATGATCTCCCTCTAGTAAACCCATGCTGACTATTTCTGATTAGATTAAATTTGTCTAAATTATCTAGTCTAGTTATAACCAGGTGCAAGAAAAACTAAATAAGGTGAGGGAGCATTCAACCAAACTGGAGGGGAGGAAGACTAACGTCTGGTCGAGCAAAATATACTGATCAGACATGTTAGTCAGGGTTGGGCAAAACATACTGGCCAAGACCCTCACCTTGGCTTCCTAGTAGCCCTCCCTGGAAACAAGCTGTTTTCATAGCAGCCTGGCTAATGAGGTGAGGGATCGATGTGATCCCCGTAATAGTGAGCAACACGCAGATGAAGCCAAGCTTAGCACAATCGCCTAGAGGACTCCGATCCACCTTCATCAACATGCTCGGGATGTGAGGAAAGCTACTGCAGCCCGTCACTAAACGTCCTTTTCAAAAGAGTAAACATACTCATTGTGGGCATTCAAAACAACAACAAACTAAACTGGAACTTAATAATAACATGTAAAAAAAACCATGCTGCTTAAAATTGACAAAGAACCAGTCATGCTTGGAAGTGAGGCATCAGAAGAGGTTGACACCTTCACATATTTAGGCAGCGTAATTGATACTTCAGAGAGCACAGAAGCAGATGTAAGGGCTAGAATTGAAAAGGCAAGCACAGCATTCTAGATATTGAATAATAAATGGACCTCTACATCTCACGGTAGAAGTGGAGCGACTAAGTAAAGAATAATAAATGGAAATCCAGGGAATAATACCAAGTTAAGATTGTTTAATTCCAATGTCAAGTCTTGTACTTCTGCATTGATAGAGTACCTCATCAAAGATTATTTTGAAAGTTAAAATCACATGGAATAGTTGGGGAAGTTGCCAAATGGTTTGAAAATTGGTTAACGGGAAGAAGACAGAGGGTGGGCTTAAATAAGGAGTATTCTGAGTGGTGTGAAGTGAAAAGTGGAGTGCCACAGGGCTCGGTTTTGGGACCAATTTTTTTCTCAATATATATATAAATGATTTGGACATTGATAGGGATCCATGATTGCAAAATTTGCTGATAACACAAAACTATGCACTAGTGTCTCATTTAAGCAGAAGTGGATATATTGAGGTCGGATTTAGATAAAATTTGAGAATGGTCTGTAATCTGGCAAATAGAGTTTAAAAACCATTGCTATTAAAACTTCACTGCTAACAAATGGATTCAGGTTTCCCTACAAGTTGTTGAAGCAAAATCAAATGAGTTGCTGAAATACACTCATGAGTGTCACCTTGTATCAATTGTTTACAATAGTTTGGTACACTGGACATGTCACTGCTGCACAGTGGGATAGAATCATCAGCTCCCAAACAAAGGAAAAAGTCATTGCTCTGAATGTAACAGCTACATACCCATACTTCCCTCCTGTATTCAGCCTTCGCTGAAAAGGAATCAGTCCAACAATTTGTCTTCACTGATTGCCGTTCCAACATAAATTATATTCTTACTCTCCGCCTACTCATGAGAAACACAGGAAATCCAGCTGCCAACTCCATGTCACTTACGTCAACCTCAAGGCTGCTATCGACTACTTGGAAAGATCTACCTTGTGGATTGGCTTAAAATAAGCGGGAGTTTCCTGCACACTGTAACTTCCAATTGAGCCACTACACTGTAATACTGCAGTAAAAGCCACCGGAGACACAATCTCTCCAACAAGTTTTCTACATAATCTGTTGTCCGACAGAGATGTGTTATTGCCTTAGGGCAATTCTGCCATGCCATGGACTGGATTGGCACTGATGAAACCGCTGTAGCTCCTAGAAGACCCTGCATCTAGATTAGGCATCCACAACTCATGGACAAAAAACATAGTACAAAACCTTGGCTGAAATCCCACAATGACAAGAATTATTGTCAATGGCAGCAATGTCAACTTCATTGACGATCCAGCCATTATTTAAAGAGTCAGCCTGGCTACTTCCTATATATACGGCCTGCATTGATCCTGGAATTAGAAGAGGCTTTCACTAAAAACCAAGCTACGGATTTACATAACTTGTGTTGTTCCCATCCTGTTGTACAGTTAAAAAAATCTGGACTTTTCTGTAGAGTGATCAGAAGTGCATTGAAGCCTTCCACAAGCACATTCTTGTGCCCACTGGCATGACTGGGTCTCAAACGCCAAAGTCACCTGATGGATAGGCCTTGAAACAACATTCACCATGCTAAACTGTCACCGATTGGCCCTATTTGGACATGTAGCTCGCCTTGCAGAGGACATCCCCGTCCACTAGGTCTTAAAGAACGCCATGAAAATGTGTGCCTTAATTAAGTATATGATCTGGGTTCACCTCCAGTCTGCTGTGTTAGATTTGCTAACGAGACCAAAGATGCAGTAGTGAATAATGAACTGACAGCAGCCAGCGACTCATATCTGGTTGCTCGAATCAGGGATCAGAGTCAGCGAAGCACAGTTAACCAAGACTCTATTCTGCTTCCAAGTGGCGGCCCTGGAAACAGGATGCATTAGTGTAGTCTGGTTAAGAAATAGGGATTGCAGTGGGAAGGCAAACCACAAAAAAATGAGCAGAAATGAGACATGTCAGTCCAAAAGGCACAGATACCTCAGTCTTGCTGTAAACTACGACACAATGTCAAAACATCCTTGTCAGGACGAACTCAGAAGAAGAACAAGACTTGCTTACCCTTTGCTAGGATCAACACACAGTGACAGAGGGTTAGCAACATCTCTTATCCTGCCATTGTTGCTGAGAAGCACACGGCGATAGTGAACAGGGCCATCCAGTCTCATCACCTGGGACACCACAGAAAGATGATGTGTGAATGACATGTCATGAATAGAATCAAAGGTGAGCAATTATGTATTGTACAAAGTAAGATAGGACACACCCTCTGCAACAAACCTAACAATACAACCAAACACGCACAGAGGAGGAGAACAGTGGGTTAGGCAAATAGCACCTGAAGTCAACAGGTTAAGGCACTCGCCTCTCATAGTAATGAACAGAAACGGTGGGGGATCGAATCCCGCAAGTTTCAAGCGACCCCTGGTCTCACTGGAGGTAAGGTCTGAGTGCCTGCATATCGAGTTACCTCCAGTCATCTTGACCAATAGTCTTGCCACTGATCCAAGGTAACTCAGGATAATAGTAAGATTGAAGAACAGTGCAGCTTCTGCCTCACTATAATCTAAATACAGCTCACATCATATTATTAAGACAAAACCATCTGATGTTGTAGCCACCATCGCTTCACAATGGGCAATAACATTGTTTTTTTCCACCTGGTGCGGAGAGCAGTGGAAGAGTAAATAGTAGCAAATAGAGGCTCATGGACTGAAACAACAATATTCACATTTAAACATAATGTGATTTCCATCTAGGAGTGAGAGAGAGAAATCTTAAATTCTGCAGATCTCAGAGATGTCAGTACAGATTACCCATAATTGTTTAAATCATTTTCCACATTTCCTTTAATGTTGTTTCAAGGCCTATCTGTCAGGTGACTTTGTCGTTTGAGACCCAGTGATACCAGTGGGGACAAGAATGCGCTTGTGGAAGGCTTCAATACACTTCTGATCAGTCTACAGAAAAGTCCAGATTTTAGAACTGTACAACAGGATGGGGACAAATGTATGTTCAAATTAAAGAAATTATTAATTATTCAAATATATATTTTGCGGTCATTTAAAAAATTAATTCATTAAGGTCTCTTAAAACTCTAATTTAAATCAATTCAAAATTTTCTTTTCACAATTTATTTCTGTGACTAATTGAAAATAGTTCTGCCTTTCGTTTCTTCTTTTGCGTTCATTCTCAATCTCCCCCTTGCAAGCCCTGAACAGGGCTTAGCAAATAGCAGGATGTAATCCGGAGAACGAAATGCATTGTGTCGCTAGTTTACAGCTTCACTGTGACATTTACACCTTTTGGTCCAACACATCTGTCTTCGGCAGAACTTTTAATTTCATTATTGAAAAGAGGTGGCCACCAGTTTTGTAACCAACTCAGGTTACATATTAAAATAAATTCACTGTTAACTGCAGATAGTGCATTAAATGTGAATGCTTGTAATTAGACTTAAAGTCAATCAAACCTATGCATTTCTACGCACTGTTTTACAGCTGTCATTGGAAACTGATATTTCAGGCATACGTTATTTTAATGTTAGTAGTTGTCCTCTTGCACTGGTTTTGTTAGTATGGTGTACATGTTTTCCTTGATTAATCTATATGAGAGATCTACATATGACATCTTGCCCACAGTTTCTCCATCAGGATCCTTTACAGTGAATAATAAGACAATTCATAATTATAACATCAACATCTCTTTTATACCAGTCCTTTCTCAGCACTTGTCCTGTGCCTCTGCGCAGCTAAAAAAACCACGCCAGTCTGGAGAAACTCTGCTCACGCAAAACTCGTTGATATAGCAATAAACAAGACAGCAGGTTAGTATCAGGATGTCTAAACCCACCCCCACTGCTAAAATATAACCTATAAGCATAGCTCTGCGTGCCGTCAGAAGAAGCATGGCTGCTGAAATTGAATGAGAGAAACAGGAAAACAACCATAGATACCCTTGTTTGGACACCAGGAGCAGATCACAAGACTCAAATCCAGGCATAGTTTCCTTAAATCAACAAAGCCCATACAGTCAAGCCCTGAAAGTCGTCGCACTGAATTATGGCACAAAATTATACAGGACCCAGAGATTGAGCTTCAGGAGGAACCTGCCCCTGGAAATCACTTACCTTACTCATTTTGGAAGACAATAAACAGACTTCAAACTGGCATATCATAATGTGGGAAGAACATGAAGAAATGGGGTTTCTCAAATGGTGATACGTGTTACTGTGGTGTGGTACAAGATCCAGGTCATCTGATGATTTGTCCAAACCTTCCGGATACATGTGACAAGTGCGACATGCTAAAGGTGAATGACAGGGCAATTCAAGTCGCTGAACACTGGATGAATGCTATATAATGTAGTGCTTGGGCACGGAAACTACGTACAAGGGGTGTTCAAGTCAAACCAGGACGTTTTTGTAAGGAAACAAAAATGTTTTTTAAGTAGTCAAAATGCCATTTATTTTTCTAAATAATAACCTGCAACATTTATCCACTTATCCCAGCATTTAAGAAACTCTTGAAAAGCTCCAACATAGAAAGATTTGTCAGTATGTCTGAACCAATCCAGAACAGCCTGTTTCACTTTGTCATCAGTGCTGAAATACTGACCTCCCATGAATTTTTTTAGGGGTCCAAACAGGTAAAAATCGATTGGAGCAATGTCTGGGCTGTAAAGTGGATGTGGCAATACCTCCCAGTCAAGTTGCTGCAGATGGCACATAGTGTGGTGATCCGTATGAGATCCGAGCTTTATCTTGCAGGAGTAGGATGGGATCATCCTTCATGGATGTACTGCCTTCTCTAAAACGTTTACACTATTCAAATGTCCTACTGCGGCTGAGTGTCTCATCGCTGTATTGTGATAGCAATCTTCTGTAAATGTCCACAGGTTTCATGCTTTCATTCATAAGAAACTTCATCACAATACATTGTTCTATGCAAGCACTAACAGTGTTGTCCGCCATTTTTATTTATATGTCATGTGACTGGCCCATGGCAAGTGGGCCATCTTGCAGTAATAGGACACAAGTTGCCCCTAACTAAGTACCAGTTCTTCAAAAATAGATATTCATTTCCCTCACATATTGATACACCTTTCTCATGTGTTCTTACTGCTTAGAAATATGTAAGTCTGTGTGGTCACTGTCACCGAATATTTTACTATTCATCTCTTTACATTTATATTTGACCTAGTGAAATGAAATTATGTTGCACTATTCTGTTAGATGCATGGGCGTTCTTAGTTGGTGGAGCGATTTGTCTGGTTAATTCCGATAACGAACGAGACTCTAGCCTATTAAATAGTTCGCCATCTGGGGTAGTTGTCTCGCCGCGGCGACTCAATTTCAACCAGTGTTCGTAAAGCGATCTCAGTCCCGCCAGGCGGAGCGATAGCGCGTGCTTGCGGAAAACGCTCGCCTGCCTTTCCCCGTAGTGCGAATTGGGTGCGGTTTGTGGTAGTGGCTCCTCCACCGAGGTGCGCTAGTCTGGTCCGTATCAGGAAACGTGGTCCGTCCGTGGTGATTTATCTAAGGCTTATAGCAGAGCTCGACAGTACGTCTCGCTGGTGGTCCGACTCTCGCAAAGAGCTTGTGACCGGCAAATGGAAAGCAGGAATCGTTGCCTCGAGGCCCTGCGTTCTCCCTACGGAGAAGGGCAGGCCGGCAGGCCAAATTGTGTTTCTAGTCCCAGTGAAATTCGTCGCCGAGGTCGTTGGGATCCGTTCTGCACAGAGCGCTGCCATCCCTCCTCGAGCGAGCCCGGTCGGTCGGTCGTCTGGTGCGTGTGGGAGGCCCCTGTCAGGCGGTCCTAGGTCGACGGAGTGAGGGACGGGTGGAACAACCCTCCGTCCGTCCCGTCAGTCGGTCCCTGCGGCCGTCCCAGTGAGGCTTTTTACACACCCTTCCTCCGCCGACCGGTGTGTGCTGTACGTACGTCTCCGACAGATATCTGGTTGATCCTGCCAGTAGTCATATGCTTGTCTCAAAGATTAAGCCATGCATGTCTAAGTTCACACTGTCTCACGGTGAAACCGCGAATGGCTCATTAAATCAGTTGAGGTTCCTTAGATGACACGATCCTACTTGGATAACTGTGGCAATTCTAGAGCTAATACATGCTTACCAAGCTCCGACCCTCGCGGAAAGAGCGCTTTTATTAGTTCAAAACCAATCGTCGTTTCCCCTCGCGGGGTTGCGGCGTCCCCACTGGTGACTCTGGAAAACTTTGTGCTGATCGCATGGCCTCATGTGCCGGCGACGCATCTTTCAAATGTCTGCCCTATCAAATGTCGATGGTACGTGACATGCCTTCCATGTTTGTAACGGGTAACGGGGAATCAGGGTTCGATTCCGGAGAGGGAGCATGAGAAACGGCTACCACATCCAAGGAAGGCAGCAGGCGCGCAACTTACCCACTCCCGGCACGGGGAGGTAGTGACGAAAAATAACAATACGGGACTCTTTCGAGGCCCCGTAATTGGAATGAGTACACTTTAAACCCTTTAACGAGGATCTATTGGAGGGCAAGTCTGGTGCCAGCAGCCGCGGTAATTCCAGCTCCAATAGCGTATATTAAAGTTGTTGCAGTTAAAAAGCTCGTAGTTGGATCTCAGGCGCAGGCGGGCGGTCCGGCTCGCGCCGGTTCACTGCCCGTTGTCTCCTGCCCTACCGTCTGCCGGCTCTCTCCCACGGGTGCTCTTCGCTGAGCGTCCTGGGTGGCCGGCGCGTTTACTTTGAAAAAATTAGAGTGTTCAAAGCAGGCCTCGGCTGCCTGAATAATGGTGCATGGAATAATGGAATAGGACCTCGGTTCTATTTTGTTGGTTTTCGGAACTGGAGGTAATGATTAACAGGGACAAACGGGGGCATTCGTATTGCGGCGTTAGAGGTGAAATTCTTGGATCGCCGCAAGACGAGCTACTGCGAAAGCATTTGTCAAGAATGTTTTCATTAATCAAGAACAAAAGTCAGAGGCGCGAAGACGATCAGATACCGTCGTAGTTCTGACCATAAACGATGCCGACTAGCGATCCGCAGGAGTTGCTTCGATGACTCTGCGGGCAGCTTCCGGGAAACCAAAGTGTTTGGGTTCCGGGGGAAGTATGGTTGCAAAGCTGAAACTTAAAGGAATTGACGGAAGGGCACCACCAGGAGTGGAGCCTGCGGCTTAATTTGACTCAACACGGCCAACACTGAAATGATTGACATGCCGAGACCACTCTTCTGGGGTCTAATATTGAACTGGTGCTGGACTTAGACCCCCAGAAATCTGGGGTTATGCCCCCTGTGGCCCGGTTTTGTCTGCATCCAGTGTTTGATAAAGGAATTGACGGAAGAGCACTATCAGGAGTGGAGCCTGAGACCTAAGTTAATTTAACACGCCAATACTGCAGAATGACTATCAAAAAGTACACCTACGTGGGGTCTAATTGAGAACATGTGCTGGAATTAGACCCCCGAAAATTTTGGGGCTACCCTCTAAGAAACTTGATTGTCTCGCTCAGGGAATTGACGGAAGGGCACCACCAGGTGTGGAACCTGCGGCTTAATTTGACTGAACACGCCAATACTGTAGAACAACTGACAAATCGAGAGCACTGCCGTTTGGGTCTAATAATGAACGTACGCTGGTATTAGACTCACGGATGACAAGTCAGCTCTCAAACACTCAAATGAAAGAACGCTACGGAAATCGTGTTTAACTCCGCAGAAACCGCAGATTTCAAATACCTGGTCATTGACAAACAAAAGCCCTCAATAAATTCGTCTGACCAAATAGTGAACGGGTGCTGGAAATAGATCATCTGAAGACAGGTCAGTTTTACCCTACAAATGACAGGGCGTTGCTACGGAAAACCAGCTCAAATCGAGAGGAGCCGCAGACACTTTGGTTCACGTACCAGGCTGATAAGCCAAGGGCGCGAGGCTACCATGTGGGGGATTACGGCCGAAACCTTGTAAGCTGCAATCCCGCCCAAAATCTCAGCACCACTGCAATGGGAGGCTCCTACATGCTCGGGACCTGGGGCTTGCGCCCCAGCCCTATCAGGTAGAGCCACAGTAAGAGGTCCTTGCCGTCCGCCAATCAAAGCGGGCGGACAACTGCTTGATACTCACCCTATACGGCGTTGGGGTGCGAAAACACCAACCAAAGACTTAGTACCTGGTCGGGGTGTCGAAAACAGTAGAGCAGCCACCTCACTGTGAACTGTCAAGACTCAACCACTGACCATGAGAGTTGTCTGCACATCAGGCGAACAACATCTCTGTGACATTACCAGGCTTGTCCCCTGACTGAATGCACTCCGGCTACGATATCTACCTCTGTACGTTATCAGCCATATAACTATCATACTGGACGCAGAAGAGATGCAGACCAGGGGACATTGCACACCTGCCCCACTGTGTCAACACCCCAGGTGGCGGGGAATGCTAGGCGTACCATCCCTGCATAGAAGCCAAGAAAATAAAGGGAAAAAGAGATACCCCACTCACATGCAAATGCTACGTTTCTGGCAGGACGTGACGATCCTGGGATACAGACACACTGGACTGCCTCTCTTCCGGGTAAACCAGTCCATCTCATATATCATCATCACATATCATTTGCACCCTATAGACACGAGTAGTGAAGACTCGATAGTCTGGTAAGACAACTTCCATAAGAGAGAAAACTCTGATCGTAAACAACTGCTGCCTTGCAGATAGGCTGGGGACAGCCAAAGGCTAAGGAGGGCATCCCTACAGAAACGCCTGTTGAAATCGGATGCACGGGGCCGCAAGCCTAACAAAACAGTGCAACGTAAATCACAGTATGATGGCAGTACAACCTATTAGAAAAACGTATGGCGCTCATCCTGAGGAGACCCGCCAGGCAGCGATAGCGCCGGGCCTCACGCCTCGAAGGGGCCCACCCTTGACTACTGGTGGTCACCCACCCATGTGTCGTGGAGTCAAGGCACATGGCTATGGGGCAACGTCTATTGGCCAAAACCTCAAGACCCTCAAAATACTACAGTGGAATGCGGAGGGAGTCATTAACAAAAAACTTTCCCTAACACACCACCTGCATGAAGGTAAGATTGACGTGGCATGTATCCAGGAAACGCACCTCAACAATAACCATAAATTCTCAATCAGAGGATATCAGACCTTCCGTCTAGATAGAGAAGGCCACAAAGGAGGGGTCCTGATACTGACCAGAAACAGCATACCGAGTAGCGCGGTACCTGTCAATCACACCGGACAAGCAGAAATTGTAGGAGTTGACATAATGGCTAAAGAGACGAAGCTCCGCATTTTCAATCTGTACGGACCACCAAACAGAGACCTATCGCTCTCGAGTATGGAGGTCAGAGACTCCAACTGCATAGTAGTTGGAGATTTCAACAGCCACTCGGAGAGATGGGGATACTCTGACACAGACAGTAGAGGTGACGAAGTGGAAGATTGGGAGATAGATGCAAATCTCTCCCTAATCAATAGGCCGGAGGATAGCCCTAGCTTCTATTCAAGAACATGGCATACCACCTCGACTCCAGATTTGGCCTTCTCCACACAGGACATACACTATAAAATAGACCGCCAGGTGCTAAACCAACTGGCAGGTAGCGACCACAGGCCGATCAGGCTAACCATTGACATGGAAGTAGGCCCACAGGAAACAAAACCGCTCCCACGTTGGAATTACAAACGAGCCGACTGGGACAGATTTGCAATCCTGACAGATGGGCTGTGTGAAACCATCAACACACGAAACACCAAAATGAAGCCCATGGTGGAGAGCCTAAGCAAGGCAATAATGCAAGCTGCCACTGAAACCATCCCAAGAGGAGCTAGGAAAAACTATAAGCCCTACTGGAATGATGAGTTACAGAAAGTGGAAGATGCAGTAACAAATGCTAGGAACATGGCAGAACGAGAAAAATCCATGGAGGCAAACATCGCCCTCAAAGCCGCCGCGGCGAAGTACAAACACACTCTCAAGCAAACAGCAAGAGAAAGTTGAAAAAATAAAACGGAAAGTCTGAACCTGGACAAAGAAGGGAACAAGCTATGGAAGCTAGTCAGAGCCATGAATGACGAAACCCCGTCAAATAAACAAATTACTATCAAGCAGGGCGAGAACTTGATCACAGGTAAGAAAGCCGCAAACGCCTTTGTCGATCACTATGCCAGAGCAAACCACATCGAGGTCCCTGCAGATAAGCATACAGACATTAGCGAAGAGCTAAAGGGACACGCAAACATAAATACGGCTCCTGAAGAGCACATGATGGCCAAACTAACAATGCGCGAAATGGAAGAGGCTATGAGAACACTAAAGAAAAGGAAATCTCCCGGAAAAGACGGGATAACAAACGAAATGCTGATGGGGCTGGGCCAAACAGCGAAGAAGAAACTACTATCAGTCCTGAACCAAAGCTGGAAAAGGGGTATTGTACCCCAGGCATGGAAAGATGCAATACTGGTACCAGTACCAAAAACAGGGAAGGACAAAACAGATCCAAATGGATACAGGCCCATTAGCCTACTGAGCTGTGTCGGCAAGCTGATGGAACGGATGATAAACACCAGACTGATGTGGCATCTGGAAGAAAAACGAATACTAATTCCACAGCAAGCCGGCTTTAGACAGCACAGATCCACTGAGGACCAGGTCATCCTCATAGCCCAGGAGATAGAAGATGCCTACCAGGCACAGAAACACACAGTAGCTGTTTGGGTGGATCTGGAAAAGGCATTTGACAAAGTCTGGAAGGATGGACTTAGAGTCAAGCTAAGAAGAAGTGATGTCTGTGGGAAGATGTACAAGTGGATCAACCACTACCTCAAACAAAGAACGGCCAGAGTCCAAGTACAAGGGCAGATGAGCAAAAAGGTGACACTCGAGCAGGGAGTACCCCAAGGGGGAGTATTGTCACCCACACTCTTCCTGGTATATATAAACGATATTACAGAGAATATACCAAGAAGAGTCCATAGCTCAATGTTTGCAGACGATCTGGCTATGTGGACCTCTGAAAAGAATCTCACCATAGCAAGAAATCGGATGCAGACGGCCCTAACATCGCTGGAAGAGTGGGCGAACTCATGGCTGGTCAAAATAAACGAGGAGAAAACCACGTGCACAATATTCTCGCTCTCATTAAAACCCCAAAGTACCAAATTAAGTCTGAATGGCAAAATCCTGCAGCCAAACGACAACCCAACCTATCTGGGAGTCACATTTGATCGGCGCATGACATGGAAAAGTCAGATTGAGAGAAACCGAATGAAAGCCAGAGAAAGAATGGCGATCATGAGGAAACTTGCTGGCACAAGCTGGGGAGCAGACGAAGGCATACTAAAGAAACTGTACACTGGAAGAGTGAGACCAGTTCTCGAGTATGGCATTGTGGCATGGACAACCGCAGCGAAGGCGAACTTCGATAAAGTTAACAAACTTCAAAACCAAGCCATGAGAATTATAACAGGTGGCATGAAGTCAACGCCAATTGTAGAACTTGAAAAGATTACAAAATTGCAATCCATGACCGATAGAAGAGACTGCAGAGCCCAGCTGCAGTCAGAGAAACTCAGAAGACTGACGGACCATCCAATGTACCAGAGACTAAACAATTTGGGAAATGGGAAACTAAAGCGGAGAAACTTTGCAGAAATAGCCAAAGCAAAGATGCACGAAGATCCCATAAACGCACTAACAACACCAAAACCCATCACTACTGTACGAAAACCTACTTGGAGGCAGGATATATTTCCAGAGGTGGTAGAAAATATACCAGGTATTGCAAACAAAAACTGCCAGAGTGAAAAAGAAAGGAGAGACACTACCCTAAGCTTCATAACGAAAAGCTACCCAAGCATGGACTGGACCCATGCATACACCGACGGTTCTGTAACAAACACTACACAGAACGGAGGGGCAGGAGCATTCCTGAACCTACCAAATGGCAGAAAAATAACACTGTCATTCGCTACTGGTAAGTACACAAGCAATTTCAGAGCAGAGGCAGAGGCACTGAGGGCGGCAGTGGAAGAAATGGTAACACACAGTGAAAATGAGAGCCATATAGTCCTGCTGACAGATGCTCTCGAAGTAGTCACAGCGCTAAAAAGCCAGAAAAACACTGAGCTTAATGACTTAAGAGCAGCACTCTGCAAACTGTGCCAGCAGTCCGCACCAAAAAGGGTAGTGGTACAGTGGGTTCCGTCACACTGCAACATCCAAGGCAACGAGGAGGCAGACAGACTGGCAAAAGAAGGTGCAAGGCTACCACAAACAGATACCAGTATGACGTACGAAGAGTCAAAACGGCTTATCAAAGCCAGATACATGACCAAATGGGAAACCGAACATACTGGTTACACCAAAAACGATGCCTATTACCAGTTGAACCGAAGAGACCAGGTCGTTGTCTTCAGACTTCGCACTGGCCACAACAGACTGAGGTACCACCTATTCAACAAATTGAAGATAGGGTGTACCGACGAATGCCCGTGCGGTACTGGTAAAATGACCACTGAACATCTGCTGCAGAACTGCCCGACATACGAGGATCAGAGAGAGCAGATGTGGCCATTGCCAGTGGAACTGCAAGACAAGCTCTATGGTAGTGGCGAGAGTCTCAGGATGACCGCCGCTTTTTTCGAGAAAATAATGGTTACTGTCTGACTGTGTACGCAGAAGAAGAAGAAGAAGATGCCAGAATGTTACACCAGCCCTAAAGGGGAGAAAGGAGCAACAACACTGTAACCTGCTAGGTATGTCACATGATATAACTAAGAAGGGTTGGGCATGGAGTTAGCTTGCCCACACTGTAGAAACTTTAAGCTACAAAAACTTCAATAAATATAGACAGGTGAATGTTTGATGACATGACATGTATTTGCTGAAGACCTATACTCCATAGAGAGTTGACAAATTTTTGATGATGTGATGATTAGTTAGCTCAGTTCATAGTGAGCAATTCACTATTTTCTGTGGTAACAGCGTGCTACGGTTTGAATCGCATCCGGAGACAAAAGAAATCTGTGTTGTGATTTTAATTGGGGACCGCTTTTCCAGTCAACCCAGCTATAAATTGGTTCCTGACGCATGAGTTAGGGAAAGTAAAAACAGCAATGAAAGGCACTGACCATCCCACCTCTCATAAACTGTGGCTTAGTACTATGGGGTCTTCAAAAATTTCATTTCCAACCAGCAGTTAATTCTGCTGAATCACCACTTTACTTTACTTTTTTTTTTACTGTGGCACAGTGCATTTAATTTCAGTAGACATTTCTGTGAGGTTTGTTCCTTCTTCTTCTTCTTCTTCATCGTACGCAGTCAGACAGTAACCATTATTTTTTTGAAAAAAGCAGCGGTCATCCTGAGGCTGTCGACACTGCCATAGAGCTTGTCTTGCAGTTCCACTGGTGATGGCCACATCTGCTCTCTCTGATCCTCGTATGTCGGGCATTTTTGCAGCAAATGATCAGCGGTCATTTTCCCGGTACCACACGGGCATTCGTCGGTGCCACCTATCTTCAATTTGTTGAATGGTCTATTGTTGCCAGTGCGAAGTCTGAAGACCACGACCTGCTCTCTTCTGTTCAACTGGTAATAGGCATCGTTTTTGGTGTAGCCAGTATGTTCGTTTTCCCCTTTGGTCATGTATCTAGCTCTAATAAGCCGCTTTGACTCTTCGTATGTCATACTAGTATCTGATTGTGGTAGTTTTGCACCTTCTTTTGCCAGTCTGTCTGCCTCCTCGTTGCCTTGGAAGTTGCAGTGAGATGAAACCCACTGCACCACTACCCTTTTTGGTGCGGCCTGCTGGCATAGTTGACAGAGTACTGCTCTTAAATCATTAAGTTCAGTATTTTTCTGGCTTTTTAGTGCTGTGACTACGGCCAGAGCATCTGTAAGCAGGACTATGTGGCTTTCATTTCTTTTACCTGTCACCATTTCTTCAACTGCCGCCCTCAGTGCCTCTGCCTCCGCTCTGAAATTGCTTGTGTATTTTCCAGTAGCGAATGAAAGTGTTATTTTTCTGCCATTTGGTAGGCTCAGGAATGCTCCTGCCCCTCCGTTCTGTGTTGTATTTTTTACAGAACCGTCAGTGTATGCATGGGTCCAGTCCATGCTTGGGTAGTTTTCCGTTATGTAACTCAGGGTAGTATCTCTTCTTTCTTTTTCAGACTGGCAGTTTTTGTTTCCAATACCTGGTATATTTTCTACCACCTCTGGAAATATATGCTGCCTCCAGAACCGTCCGTGTATGCATGGGTCCAGTCCATGCTTGGTGAGGTTTGTTTAAACTGTTCCCTGTCTGCCTATGAGATTATAGGTTTGTGTCTCGATTGTTTGGCTTTGCCTTTTGACCTGTCAAGCTTAGAAGACTCTGCTTGTAGCCATAGAAACTCACTGCTGCACCTTTGCCATGAGAAGGTCAAGCAAGACATCTTCAACTTCCCCCCTCCATTTATTTCACATCAATCACCTCCATCAAACCAGCTGCAGCATTAGCCCAGTACAGATTCCTAGACATCCAGTCAATAGCAATAGCATTTGGGCTGCCAATCACAGCTGTCGGAACAAACTCTGATGTGTTACGTCCATTGACCTGGATCCTCTTCAGACTGCCCTGAAAACATGGTAGTTGAAAATACGTTAAGCATAGTAACATAAACAAATCAAATAAATCATCACCCATATTTGAGCTAATACCAGATCATGTGAGTGTAATTTTAAAAAATACACATGTTTATGCTTACAAATGCAACAAAATATTAGGTATCTGTTAATACTAATTCTAACAACAGGCCTTCCATATCCACATATAAATTCTAACAACTGATATTCAACATACCAGGAATATAAATAAATTTATAACCTTTCAGTTTGTATGGTTTACTAGCAATTTGTAAGTCTGTTTTTTCTTCAGCTTCATAAGGATATAACTAAACTGTTTTACATAAATTTAACAATTTTTTGTGTGATACTGGTATTTCCTTTTTTAACAAGAATCTATTAGATTTGAATTTGTTCAAAAATTTCTAAATAATAAAAAAGCAGATTTCTTAGTTTTCATAGGGTGGTGTGCCATGTACTGTTCCTAATGGCACAGTTCCTTTCTTCAGCATTTGTCCTGAAAAAGACATTGTGTCGTAGTTTACAGTGGGACTGCAATATCTGCTTTTCGGCTGATACGTGGTTTTTTTGGGTACAGGGTCTGTCTTCCCACTGCGATCCCGATTCTCTTTACAGGGCTGCCACTTGGAGGCAGAATAGAGTTTTAGTCAGCTCTAGTTCACTGACCCGATGCAAGCAGTCAGCTACGAGTCATGGCTGCTGCAAGCTCAATCACTGTGCTAAATCTTCGGCCTTGGCCATGCATCGAGCAGCAATCATGTATTTTATGAATTTAATTTCTAAAAGGGAAAGGATATGCTGTTTGGAGAATCTGGACCTGGATAGTTTGGATTGTGAGCCATATTTGCAGATATCACATTTAAAGAACTTGACTATTTAATGACAAAATACTCACATTAATCTTCTCCACATAATAAATGAATCCCTCTTTGCTGTCAAAGTCAAAGTCCTGACCATTGCTGATGGAGCTTACAGGAATAATGCCCGTCACATTTGTACTGCCTAATTTGATTCCAGCAATGAAACGTGACTGCATAAACAGCAAAATCTCAGAGGAATCTGTGGAGAAATTAAAGCATCTTTAGACCAGCAGAAATATAGTTCTACTTGAAATATTAAAATCAGCTACAATAATTAAATTGACAGTCGACTACTGGAACAGGTCAAAAGCTTCTCCTATCTTTGAAATAGTATAATGGAAATGAAAAGTGCGAGAATGAAATGAGGAAGAGGATGGCCTAATCTGTTTTCACCAACATGAGCCATATATTAACATCTACACAAGTTACTCACAAATTAAAACTGAAAGTGATCAATATACTCATCTTTGACATAGAAACATGACAATGAATAAACGATTGCAGAAAAGAACTGATACCTTTGAAATGACAAACACTAGTGAACATTGTATTGTGCACAAACATCTAGGTTAATGCTATGGAAATGACTGAACATATGGATATTTGAATTAAAAATAGACTTACTTCCGTTCGCTTGGGTTTCAGCCGAGAAAATGGCTTGTTGAATTTTAAATTAAATTTTGAAACGATTTTAATTATCTTTAACACTTTAATTTGAAGATTATCCAATTAGTGAGGGAATCAAGTTAAAGCATTGCAAATGATTTCTTTTATGTAGATCTGTTAAGCTTGTTTATGTAGATGTAATAAATACGTTTGTAGTGGAAACTTACAGATATGCCGATATTGTAACAAAACACTATCAGTGCTCTGTGGTAATTAACAAAATTGACTGGACATCCACCATACCCAGAAACAGGTAAGTCTTAATGTTTGTGGTGTTTTTCAACATTTTCACCTTCATATTCTTGTGTCTCAGAAACTAACGCACACACAACAAAAACAATAACACCAATAAGTTCATTATTAATTTTTCCTCTACATACAAACACATCATACCTACAGACCAACAAATCGGTTCGAGCGCCATTATAGGCTGCTGAATTGTGTTGCTCCCAATGTCGGAGTGATTTATATTTGTTTACCAGGATTATCCTGCGATATTCTCGTCATTCTTGGATATAATTGTGCATAATTTAGATGTGAAAATTAACTGGGCCTGTGTTTCCGACCTGTGTTTCTACTGTTTAGGATCGTGGAAAGTGCATTTCTGATTTCCCAATTCACTAAAGGATCACAGCTACCCACGCAAGGGTCATGTTTACGGTCAGAAAATCACCGGTGCATGACGCGATAACGACCCTGCCATGAACCGACCAGCGGGAGAAAACGGTTTAACAGCAGCCGTGAAATCCGTAAAATATTCAAGAACCCATCTCTTAGGGCTACGACTCACAATATCATCATGCACAAACAAAATACTCAAACATCTGCGGGAACACAACATCCTCCAAAAAAACAACTCGTCCGCACAAAATAGAAGGACAAGGAAGCCAAAAAACAAAAGGGGAAAAAGAGGAGGAATAAGAAAATTTAGAAAAATCCACACGGTACTCTGCACTACAAAGACAGCCACAAATATCACACCGACACATACGATAAGGAGTACTCGTCAAACTCTCCGTCCTCGCGAGGCAGCGGAGTATAGGGTTCCCTCTCTGGATCCCACATGGACCTTGGTCAACACACCCTCCGTCCAGGCAACACAGTTGCGCACTACAGATAGGCCTAAAATAGGGTGCTATAGAGGATGTAGTCAAAGGGGAGAGTTTAGGTCAGAGAAGTGGGAATTAAGTAGTGGAAAACCAAACATTAAAATAATGCAGAAAAAAAAAAAGTGGAAAAACAACAAAATTGCAAACTAAAATGTTTTTATGCAAATGTGAGAAGCATTGTAAATAAAAGAGAAGAATTGGAACTGTATGTAGAGGAAGAAAAACCAGATATAATAGGGTTAACAGAATCATGGGCATATGAGGACATTGCAAATGGTGAATTTGAAATAGAGGGATATACAATGTTAAGGAAGGATAGGGTAGTTGGAGACAAGGCTAAGGGAGGGGGGGGGGGGGTGTGTGTGTGTGTGTGTGTGTTTTATTATACTGTATAAATTCTGTTAATATAACTAGCAGAGAGGATTTATCATGTGGTAACAAAAATGAAAGTGTATGGGGTGAAATAGAAAGTGGGGGTGAAAAAATAGTGATTGGAGTATGCTATAGATGTCCATCAAGTCAAAAGGAGGAAGATGAGGAGCTGATTAGTAGCATAGTAAAGGCAAGTGATAGGAAATTATTATTAATGGGGGATTTCAACTTTCCAGAAATAAAATGGGATATGGCAGAAGCACTTGTAGAGTCAAAACCTTTTGTTAAGTGCATAACTGAAAATTTGTTAATTCAACATGTAGTAGCAGCCACCAGAGGCAAAAACATACTCGACCTAGTTTTTACTACAGAGGAAAATATGATTGAAAACGTTACCGTAGGGGAACTGTTTGGCTCAAGTGACCATCAAATCATCCGATGGGATCTTATTGCAGGGAAAGAAGTGAACATAAACACGCGAACATATGACTACTCTAAGACAGATGTTAAGAGGATGAAAGAGGCAGCGAACCACATAATCTGGGAAGATATTGTCAGAGGAACAGATGTTGAACAGGAGTGGGTGAGTTTTAAAGCAGTTCTCGAAACGCTAAAAGAGGAATGTGTTCCATATAGGGAAGTAAACCCCAAGCGTAAAAAGTGGATCACTAAAATTGTAGTTAAATGTAGAAGAGCTAAAAATAAAGCATGGAAAAAATATATAGTGGCAGGTAAATCAAAAGAAACATATTTAAAATATTTGGACAAGCAGAACATATCTCAGAAAGTGAATAAAACAGCAAAAATAGACTTCGAAAAGAAACTTGCTCAGAGGATCAAGACTGATAGTAAAAGCTTCTTCTCTTATGTTAGAAATAAACAAAGATCAAAGGACAAAGTAGGCCCTCTCATAGACAGCACAGAAAAAAAATAAGTGAAAATAGGGAGGCAGCAAATCTACTCAATCACTACTTTGGCACAGTGTACACAAAAGAGGACTGCTCCAAGATCCCAGAGCCTGTAGATATTTTTCAAAGAGACATGGATATAGCAGGATTAGGATCAATCTGTATTACAGAGGAAATGGTTTTTAAAAAATTGGAGGGGTTGAAAGTGGATAAATGTCCAGGTCAAGATGGTATTCATCCAAAATTGCTGTTTGAAATTGGAGACCAATTAGCAAAACCATTGGCTATATTATGTTCTCAATCACTTGCACAAGGGATTGTTCCACGGGATTGGAAAGATGCGGGAGTGATCCCCTTATTCAAAAAGGGCAAAAAGGCAGATCCAGCAAACTATAGACCTGTGAGCTTAACGAGCATAGTCTGTAAATTGTTAGAGTCAATAATCAAAGAAAACATTGTAATGCATTTAGACAAATTTAATCTAATTAGAAATAGTCAGCATGGGTTTACCAGAGGGAGATCATGCTTAACAAATCTATTAGAATTCATGGAGGAGGTTACCAAAATGTTAGATAAAGGGGAGCCAGTGGATGTTATTTATCTGGATTTTGCAAATGCCTTTGATAGAGTACCTCCTCAAAGATTATTTCGAAAATTAAAATCACATGGAATAGGTGGGGAAGTTGCCAAATGGATAGAAAATTGGTTAACGGGAAGAAGGCAAAGGGTGGGTATAAATAAGGAGTACTCTGAGTGGTGTGAAGTGAAAAGTGGAGTGCGACAGGGCTCGGTTTTGGGACCAATTTTATTCTTGATATATATATAAATGATTTGGACATAGGTATGGGATCCATTATTGCAAAATTTGCTGATGACACAAAACTATGCAGTAGTGTCTCATCTAAAGCAGAAGTGGATATATTGAGGTCGGATTTAGATAAAATTCGAGAATGGTCTGTAATCTGGAAAATGGAGTTTAATGTAGATAAATGTAGTCATCCACATGGGTAGATCCAATATGGAACATAATTACAGAATGGGAGAGAACAATATTAGAAAGATAGATAAAGAAAGGGACTTAGGGGTTGTAATAGATCATACATGTAAGGTGAGGGAGCAAGTTCAGGTAGCAGTAAAAAAGGCAAATGCAATGTTAGGGATGATAAAAAGAAATATTAAACATAGGAGCAAGGAAGTGATAACTGTATAAAGCATTAGTTAGACCTAGATTAGAGTACTGTGTACAGGTGTGGAGTCCTTATCAGAGAGGGGATATAGACATGCTGGAGAGAATACAAAAAAGAGCGACAAAGCTGATAGTGGGATTCCAGAATTACAGTTATGAAGAAAGATTAAAAAGAACTGGCCTTCAGTGTCTAGAAGAGAGAAGAATTCGTGGGGACTTAATACAGGTGTATAAGATGATCAGAGGAATGGATAAAGTAGACTATAACAAGTTTTTTAAAGTACAACCACCAACAAGGACAAGAGGGCACAGCTACAATTTGACTAAGGAGAGGTCCAGATTAGATATTAGGAAGTATTTCTTTAGCCAGAGAGTAGTGAATGCTTGGAATGCATTGCCAAGTGAGGTGGTGGAGGCTAGGACGGTCAATGCATATAAGAACAGATTGGATGTGTACAGCTTCTAGAGGAAGGTGATGTAAATGGAACTGGTTGTATACAGACTCTGCAGAGTCTTCTAAACCAGTATAAAGACGTTAAGTTGAGTTAAATAAAAAAGGTAACATGCTCTCAAAGTCAGCAATCATAGTAAAATGTGACATGCTGAAAAATAATGGACAGCCTGAGAGCCTGGCAGAGTATATCATCACAGCAAGAGACTGGGAATACTGGAGATCTACTGCAGCTGACCTTTGCTGTAGAGGTGACACTGAAACTGAACTGTAATCAGATGTAGTGGGTGACAAGAAGTCACAGCTTTCAACTATGGTAATGTGTTCCTTTTCTATTTAAATGAAGCTAAAACTTAGCCTGCATACTGCGTGGTGACTGCTGGAACTAGATCTGAGTTAATTTATCAGCCTACCTCTTCCCCCAATGAATAAATACTGTATTGAATGTTAAGAAAATAAAAATTGTAAATTCTGTAAACATTGCGATTTTAAAAGTGGATGGAAAATGAAATACATAAAAACTATCTTTCAAAATATTTATTTGGATGTAATCAACGTGCCTTCTTCTTCTGCACTCGTCCTGAAAACAACATTTTGTTACGTTATTGTGAGGTTGCAATATTTGCGTCTCAATGAGGCTGCATGGTGCAGTCTGTTTCCAGCACCACCAGTTGAAGGTGGGATAGAGTCTTGGTCAGCTCTCCTTCTTTGATGCAAGCAGCCAGTTATGAGTCGCTGACTGCAGTCATCTCATTCACTGATGTGTCTTTGGCTCCTATTTAACAAATTCATTCTTTCATTGGCGTCTCTTAGTCTCTGTAAAACATGCGCGTGGCGCCCTGTCAGTTTTGTCCAGCTCTTGTCTCCTGTATTCCAATACTGTCTGCTATGACTGTAATGGCAGATCCGCGAGTGACAGATCCTGCCACAGATCATACAACCATACTGAGGAGGCTGCCTTGCCAGGGCATTCTTTGATCTCTTCAGTCTTTCTCTGCAGCCAGAAGGCATCAACAGCCACTATGCCCTTTCCAACTGACTGTCTCCAAACAGTTCGACTCTGAGCGATTGGTTCCCAGTCCTCAAATGGTATATCGCAGGACTTCTTGTCCCTCTTGCATACGTCCTTGCATCACAGTGTGGGGCAGCTGATTCTTCTACCCCCAATGGCCAGCTGTATATAGAGGATATCCTTTGGCAGCCTCTCATCTTCCATGTGGTAAACATGCCCCAACCATCGACGATGTCGCTGGCTCAACAGTGAGTACATGCTGTAAGTGTTTGCTCGCTGTAAGATCATACTATGTGGCACTCTTTCTTGCTACCCAATCCCCAATCTACGCCCTAGACACCTCATGTTAAAACTTACTTAACAAGTGAAAATTAATAAATAGCATTTAGTTGCGATTCAGAACGTCTTTGGATGTTGGTATGGGAGTAAACAATATTAGAAAGATAGATAAGGAAAGGGACCTAGGGGTTATAATAGATCATACAGGAAAGGTGAGTGAGCAAGTTAAGGTAGCAGTGAAAAAGGCAAATGCAATGTTAGGTATGATAAAAAGAAATATTAAACATAGGAGCAAGGAAGTGATCGTCAAACTGTATAAAGCTTTAGTTAGACCTAGATTGGAGCACTGTGTACAGGTGTGGAGTCCTTATCATAGAGGGGACATAAACATGCTAGAAAGAATACAAAAAAGAGCGACAAAGATGATAGTTGGATTCCAGAATTACAGTTATGAGGAACGACTCAGAAAAACGGGCCTACAGTGTCTAGAAGAGAGAAGAATTCGTGGTGACTTAATACAGGTTTATAAGATGATCAGAGGAATCGATAAATTAGACTATAACAAGTTTTTTAAAATACAGCCACCTACAATAACACGAGGGCATAGCTACAAGCTGATTAAAGAGAGGTCCAGGTTAGATATTAGGAAATATTTTTTTAGTCAGAGAGTGGTGTCTGCTTGGAATGTATTGCCAGGGGAGGTGGTGGAGGCAGGGACAGTTAATGCGTTTAAGAATAAACTGGATGCGCATAGATTTTAGAGCAAGGTGATGTAAATGTAACTGGTTGTATACAGACTCTGCAGGGTCTTCTAAACCAGTATAAAGACGTTAAGTTTAGTTACACCAAATAGGAGTGAGTTACTTGTAGCTCAGTGATCTTTAGACTGCTGCGTTCATTTTTATCTTTCCTCGTTGACATCAACCAGCCTCTCTTGCACCTTACAAAGCATATGGCTTCTTCTGAAGTTGACAAGTATGAGCTAAAACACTTCATTCACTCTAGTAATCATCATTTCTATAACAATTGTTTTGACAAATTTAGTTTACCAGTCTCAATCATAACCCACTTCAGTTCCCTATTACGATATGCTTGGAAGGATACAGTGGCTCTATTCTTTGTTTCCACACACAGATTAAGTATGCTATACATACCTTTAATGCAGTTATGAGCTGTACCATCCAATGTCATGCCTATAGGACAAGCACAGCTGTAGCCAGTTGGCCTTGGAGAAAGTAGACACAGATGGCTGCACTTGGCTTCATGACAAGGATTTGTACCTGTAAGTTGAACACATATAAATAAGGATATGAATAAGTATGTATCAGTTTCATGTGTGAAACTTTTTATGTGTATCGTGTTCGGTAGGGGAATACAATTTCTCCAAAATCTATGGTTTTAATCAATCAATGTTCTTTAAGTGTCATTCATGGCACATGACAGAAACCAGTGCTCTTAATTTTGATCTGTGTGACACCACTCTTTTCAGTTCATGTATGTCATTCAAACCCATAGTTGAGCCATCTCTGACGATTGTTCTGCGGAGAGTTTCTTTCAGTCTTCCTCTTTTCCTGCTGCCAGATAGTGACCACATAAATGCTTGCAGAGGTAGTCTGTTGATGTCCATTCTAAGAACATGGATGATATATGACCAGCGTTTTTTCCTGATGAGTGATGAAACACTCCATGGTTTGCTGATGACATAATCATCAGTAGGCAAATGATAACGCTGCGAAGTGGTTAAGCCATCGGTCTCGTGATCAGGTTTTGTGGATTCGACTCCGGACTCCACCGTCTTTTTCACAGGTGATTGATGCGAAGTCCCCTGCATCTCGTAGTCGCCCCTAGTCGTCTTGTCCTTGACTTACCACTGGGGTCAGGCGGCACGAGACGAGAGAGTGAGGATAAAAAGTAGTGCAGTTAATTCTTACTAAAAATAGCGCTAGCAAAATAAATTATGCCATCATCATCTACGATGGACGGCGGCGTTTGCCTTTGAATCATCAGTAATAGTGTCCAAAGAAGATGAGCAGTGCTTATGAGCTCAACAACGCAAGCATGACTGTTGGCTTAAAAATAAATAGACAAAAAAAGCCAATACATGTTGAACACTTTTTGAGCTACTGCTACTAGGAAATGATCACGTCAAAAATACGAATTCATAGATTTACCAAAATAAATTATGTGATCTCATAAAGGATAGCAGCAGTATGGCTCAGCTTCAATCACATCAATCCCAGACTTCAACATTGAGAAACAACAAGGCACACCTTCAACAGCACAGTCAACACAGCCATGAAATGTGGCTGCGAGATATGGGACATACTTAAGGCAGATGCAGAGATTTTAGGTTACTCAAAGGATGATTGAGCAAAGAACATTGTCAATCGCACTACAGGACCACATTCACAACACTTGCGCCAAACCTCCTTCAATGACATTGTAGATATAGTTGAAACATTATAGAAACAAGAATGTTTGGAACAACCATACTTAAAAATCTATAATAATAATAATAGTTGCTTAGAAGCAAAGATGGCAATAGCATCAGACATGTGTATTTAGATGTGACCGCATATGACTGTACAGTCCGATCCGAGTGTGGAAAATTACCGCATGTGGGACACGTGCGGATAGCATCAGTAATTAGAACAACTAAAAGTGGAATGTGTTCCATGTAGGGAGGTAAACACCAAGCATAACAAGTGGATAACTAGATTTGTAGTTAAATGTAAGAGCTAAAAATAAAGCATGGAAAAAAAAATATATAAAGACAAGTAAATCGAAAGAAACATATTTAAAATATTTGGACAAGCAAAACATAGCTCAGAAAGTGAAAAGCAGCAAAAATAGACTTTGAAATAAAATTGGCTAATAGGATCAAGACTGATAGTAAAAGCTTCTTTTCTTATGTTAGAAATAAACAATGAATGTAAGACAAGGTAGGCCCTCTCATAGATAGCACAGGCAAAATAATAAGGGAAAATAGAGAGACAGCTAATCTACTAAATCAATACTTTGGCAGTCTACAACAAAGAAGACTACTCCAAGATACCAGAGCCTATAGATATTTTCAAATGTGAAATGGATATAGTGGGATTAAAATCAATCTGTATTACGGAGGAAATGGTTTCTAAGAAATTGGAGGAATTAAAAGTGGATAAATGTCCAGGTCAAGATGGCACATAGGAAATATAGTGTTAGGCCCATATTATTTTGTAACCCACGGCACTTAGTGGATGATGTGGTCAGCATCATGCCGGTCGCCTTTGCTTCCCAGACTGAACCAGTACCCATTTAAGGCTGGGTCGACCCGGGAGCCATTGCGGTCTAAAACATTTCCACTTCAACTGAGGAATGAACCCAGGACCACTCAGATGCGAAGCCAGCGCGCTAACCACTGCGCTACGTGGCTCCCTGTTGTGGACCTCAGAATTGATATTTCCCTCTCTGGTGAGGTACTACCATGGTTAGCAAAGTTTCTTATTTCACCTTGATGAGAGATCTTGGATGCCTCAGATTAAATAGCAACCCACCTGTCCTTTATCTGATGTGTTTACCACTGTCATAGCGGTGGAAGACTAACATCTGGTCTGCAAAATATACTGATCAGACATGTTAGTCAGGGTTAGACAAAACATACAGGCCAAGACCCTCACCTCAGCTTCCTAGTAGCCCTTACTGGAAATGGGCTGTTTTCATGGCAGCCTGGCTAACAAGGTGAGGGATCAACATGATCCCTGTAGTAGTGAGTGACACCCAGATGAAGCCAAACATAGCACAACCGTCTAGAGGACCCTGGTCCACCTTCATCAGCATGCTCGGGATGTGAGGAAAGCTACTGCAACCCGCCACTTAACGTCCTTTTCAGGGCGCACAAAAGAGTAAGCCAAACTCATTGTGGGCATTCACAAACAACAACAACAACCACTGTCATAACCATATGGAGCATAAGAAAGCATGGCAGAAAAGACCATACTAAAGAGCTTTGGGGGTCAGTACACAGCCATGTTTGACTCCCTTTATGACTATGAAGGCTGCAGACAATTCACCATCATTCAGTGCACAGCCCTGTTTGACTCCCTTTATGACTATGAAGGCTGCAGACAATTCACCATCATTCAGTACACAGCCCTGTTTGGCTCCCTTTATGACTATGAAGGCTGCAGACAATTCACCATCATTCAGTACACAGCCCTATTTGACTCACTTTATGACTATGAAGGCTACAGACAATTCGCCATCATTCAGCACACAGCCCTGTTTGACTGCCTTTATGACTATGAAGGCTGCAGACAATTCACCATCATTCAGTACACAGCCCTGTTTGACTCCCTTTATGACTATGAAGGCTGCAGACAATTCACCATCATTCAGTACACAGCCCTGTTTGACTCCCTTTGTGACTATGAAGGCTGCAGACAATTCACTATCATTCAGTACACAGCCCTGTTTGACTCCCTTTATGACTATGAAGGCTGCAGACAATTCACCATCATTCAGTACACAGCCCTGTTTGACTCCCTTTATGACTATGAAGGCTGCAGACAATTCACCATCATTCAGTACACAGCCCTGTTTGACTCCCTTTGTGACTATGAAGGCTGCAGACAATTCACTATCATTCAGTACACAGCCCTGTTTGACTCACTTTATGACTATGAAGGCTGCAGACAATTCACCATCATTCAGTACACAGCCCTGTTTGACTCCCTTTATGACTATGAAGGCTGCAGACAATTCACTATCATTCAGTACACAGCCCTGTTTGACTCCCTTTGTGACTATGAAGGCTGCAGACAATTCACCATCATTCAGTACACAGCCCTGTCTGACTCCCTTTATGACTATGAAGGCTGCAGACAATTCACCATCATTCAGAACACAGCCCTGTTTGACTCCCTTTATGACTATGACGGCTGCAGACAATTCATCATCATTCAGTACACATCCCTGTTTGACTCCCTTTATGACTATGACGGCTGCAGACAATTCATCATCATTCAGTACACATCCCTGTTTGACTCCCTTTATGACTATGAAGGCTGCAGACAATTCACCATCATTCAGTACACAGCCCTGTTTGACTCACTTTATGACTATGAAGGCTACAGACAATTCGCCATCATTCAGTACACAGCCCTGTTTGACTCACTTTATGACTATGAAGGCTACAGACAATTCGCCATCATTCAGTACACAGCCCTGTTTGACTCACTTTATGACTATGAAGGCTGCAGACAATTCACCATCATCAGTACACAGCCCTGTTTGACTCCCTTTATGACTATGAAGGCTGCAGACAATTCACCATCATTCAGTACACAGCCCTGTTTGACTCCCTTTGTGACTATGAAGGCTGCAGACAATTCACCATCATTCAGTACACAGCCCTGTTTGACTCCCTTTATGACTATGAAGGTTGCAGACAATTCACCATCATTCAGTACACAGCCCTGTTTGACTCCCTTTATGACTATGAAGGCTGCAGACAATTCACCATCATTCAGTACACAGCCCTGTTTGACTCCCTTTATGACTATGACGGCTGCAGACAATTCATCATCATTCAGTACACAGCCCTGTTTGACTCCCTTTATGACTATGACGGCTGCAGACAATTTATCATCATTCAGTACACATCCCTGTTTGACTCCCTTTATGACTATGAAGGCTGCAGACAATTCACCATCATTCAGTACACAGCCCTGTTTGACTCTCTTTATGGCTATGAAGGCTGCAGACAATTCACCATCATTCAGTACACAGCCCTGTTTGACTCCCTTTATGACTATGAAGGCTGCAGACAATTCACCATCATTCAGTACACAGGTCAACATGCCATAATGAAACTGGCAGCCAACTGTGATTAATTTTCTGGCAGTCAAATTTTTACATGATTTTTCCAGAGTTTGTCCTTGTTGACAGTCTTGGTTAGGTCAACAAAAGTCATGTGGAAATCACAATATTGTTCTTGACATTTCTCTTTGATTTAACAAGCTGTAAATATCATGTCAACCAGAGTGACTACCAGAGAGTCAATGTGGTTTTCATGCTGGTCACATGAAAGATAAAATAAAAATTACCTGTTGGCTGTTTGATGATGTTGTAGACTGCAATGCCCAGAGGTCTTGAAATGCTGGAAGCCAGAACTGACCTGTCTGAGCAGTTAAACTTGTTACAGATGGACACTCTGCTGGCCGCCCTGTCTGTCCAGTATAACCAATCCTCATAGATGGTTAAGGAGTGGGGATGTCTCAGGAACTAATTCAACAGAAATATAGATATGTATATATATGTGTGTGTAAATGTGTACAGATTATCCATAACCTAAACATCTGTTTTTTCTTCTTCTTCTTCGTTCATTCTCAATCTCCCGCTACTAAGCACTGAAAAGGGTTTTGCAAGTAGCAGAATGTTGTCCGGAGAACAGAATGCGCTGTGTCGTAGTTTACAGCTTGACTGTGGTATTTGCACTTTTCAGTCTGACACATTAGACTTCAGCAGGCATTATTGGGTACCAGGTTAGCCTTCTGTCTTCCATCCCTTCTCCTTATCCAGTCTGCTCTGTTGCAGCCTGTTATCCTTTCTAGCGGTGCAGTAGGGTCTGGTTCACTGGCTCTGACTTTAGCAGTCAGCTATGGGCTGCTGACCACTGCAGTTCATGTACTGCTCAGCATCTCGATTCCAGAACGTCTGTTTTCATTTTCTCTATATCAGTTTGATTATTACAGATTTGATACAAATATAATGAATAGCCTTTTCATTTCATTCGCAGTGAAGCATAGGGCATCACTACAGCTCACCCCTTTATGAAAAGTCTGTATCTCAAATGTTTGCAGTGACAGATTCAATAGTAATGGTTTAACATGATCGGTTTTGTAATCCTCATGAACAACCCTCCTTAGCCACCTCAAATCACATGCTTGGAAGGTTACAGTGGTCATATTCCATTCAACCCAGGTACCACTGGTATGTGTGCGTATGTGCATGTATGTATGTGTGCATTTATATGTGTGTGTGTGTGTGTGTATATGTATGTACATAAAGAAAGGGAGGGGGGGGGGTGTCGCTGTAGCCAAGTAGTTAAGGCACTCGCCTCTCAAAGCGATGAACGGAAACGGTGGGCGATCGAATTCCACAAGTTTCAAGCAACCTCTGGTTTCACGGGAGGTAAGACCAGAGTGCCTGCATACTGAGTTACCTCCTGTCATCTCGACCAATAGTCTTACCACTGGTCCAAGGTAACTCGGGACAAGAGAGTGAGATTCTCTTCCTCACTATAATCTAAATACAGCGCACTTCACATTATTAAGACAAAACCGTCTGATGTTGTGGCCATCATCGCTTGCGATGGACAATAATACAGTGCAAACGTGCGTGTGTATGTATCTATGTATATATTTAGGAAATCAGCTTTTTACATGCCTAATGTTTTGCCCATTCAATTTGTCATGCTGTTTCAGATCATCTTTCTCTCAGTCTTCCATTGCCTAACTTGTACTCAACCTTTCATATGATCTTAAGGACGGATCTCCAGCATTCCCCACCCCTGTTATTGAATACATGTCCCAAGAACTGTGCATTTTTTGCTTTTATCTTAGTTAACTGTGATGGTTTAATATTGCTTTCTGGCAAAATATCTTCTTACGATTTCCTAGTTGTATATGTGATATGTATCATTCTTCACAGAAATCACATTTCTGTAGCAGTAAGAGATTTCTCTGTTAGTTTATTAGTTTTCCAGGACTTCTATCCATAAAGTTAAAACCATTTATACGCACACACCAAGTGCCAGAGAAAGCAGCGGAGGATCTTTCCAGGAATTATAATAGGATGAAATTAGACTAACAACCTGCACTTTGTAGACGAAATAGTGCATCCAGCTGGAAATGGACAAGATTTACATGAAAATGGTTGACACCATACACAGAGCAAGTGCAGAAAATGCGTTATGTCTCAACATCTACACAAAACAAGCAATAGTTCTAACAAAATAAACAATGCAGATCAAATGCGAGATTAAAGTAGAGGGAAAAATATAAAAACAAACAAGGAAACTAAGAAACTTAGGGCCCATCATAACAGACCATAGAAGATTTATAACCAAAGTAAAGAACACAATGACAGAAACTAAGAAATATGTAAACAAACAGGTTCCTGGCAGTGAAAGTGATGCATGAACACACTTCATTAACTCATTTGCTACCATGTGTCACAGAGAGTGGCTCTTAGATTTATCAATTATGGTTAGAAACCGGTGCCAGCAAATTTAGATAAGACAGAAAACAAATAGAAAAAAAAGACTAATCACATCAAAATATGATTCAAATTTGTTTAATACCACAGGAAATAGCCTTTCCAAACCATAACAATGTACACATCTTTTAACATCTATGTTATTGTAATATTTCTTGGTTTAAAATTTTTTATGAAGTTCTGCAAAATTATTTAGCATGGCAAAAAAGCGAACATTTCACAGAGAAGTGAAAGTATTTAGATAAATGAAAACAAAAATAAATGTTAGTGTATTAGTACATGTACATGTTCTTGGATGGCTTCTACTAATGTTTGGATACACTACATGAGATCTGCCGAAGATGGATGTGTCGGACAAAACGGTGCAAATATCGTAGTCAAGCTATAAACTAGCGACAAATGCATTACCGTTATCCGGACTACATCCTACTAGTTGCAAAGCACTGTTCAGGACTTGGTAGCAGAAGATTGAGAATGAACATGAACAAACAACTATAATTACATGAGAATTATTAAAAAAAGAAAAGACATAAAATGCCTTAGAACACTAGGATTTGGCTATAAGTAGACATTTTTAGATAATTTTTTAAATAATAAAAAATAAATTAATTAAATAATAAATATATTAAATAATCAATTTTAAAATAATAATAGTCGCATTATAATTATACTATCTACAATGCCATATAAATATGTCAATATATTTTGTTATTTAAACAGCACATTCATTCTTTATAATAATATATCAGTTTTTAAAAATATGTTGAAACTTGATAAAACTACAGCTGAAATTATAGACACACCTATGGTTGAAAAATGTAAACATAAACTAATGGGGTCACAAAGTGTTTTATAAATCTGGTAGTTAATGAGTTAAACTCATTATATTTCTGACTTGACTTAGTGAAGTGACTCCTCTTTTACCATGGGGATTACAAGTTGTTTTTCTTGTGGATTATAATTTCTACAGGATGGGATAGCCAGCACCATCAACAACGCTGCTTAGTCACCTCTTACGACTTGCCAGGAAGGTTACAGTGTTGCTATTCTTTGTTCCACTTTCAGCCGCTAGCAATACATGGGTGTATTATATTTTATACTGTGACAAACTACTTACATGATCATTGGCAAACACCTGGTGTCTTCCAGAGCCATCATAATTACAGAATTCAATGAAGTCCATTCGTGCATCAGCAAAGTACAGTCGTTTATTTGGGTAGTCAATGGTCAAAGCATTTGGCCAAAATAACTTTTCAGAGACCAGTAGGGTACGCCCAGTACCATCCAGACCTGACCGCTCAATTCGTGGATTCTGTCCCCAGTCTGACCAGAAAAGGTATCGAACTCTGTGAACAGATGGTGAGTGTGTTTTCTGTAAAAGACACTTTTTTATTTCCAGCTGTGCAGAAAATGCAACTAAGTTCTAACAGTAGCCACCTAAATAAACACAGCTACGATGTGAGAACTGGACCATAAGTATTGTTCTTTAGCTGCAAGAGGCAAGCGTTCTATCCCCTATGTCAGGTGTATAATAAAAAGAGTGCCAAGATTATCAGCAATACTGTCACTGAAAACCATTCACTTATACCTGCAGTATTCTCATATTTCCATATGTCAATTGAAGGTAGATGGATCTTTTATTATGTGCCATTTACCTAGATTTTGTTATTTTTAATTCATGCCGCAATGTGTCTTTAATACCATCAATTTCTTGGCATTCCTCTTACTCAGAAGCCCTACTGTCCAGTGTTGTGTCAGATAGGTTCTTGTCAGATGTACTATCCATATAATTCTATGTCTGTCTATATCAGCGTTTCTGAACCTTATTACACTTGTGGAACGTCTCAGGGAACCCCTACCATCCCATTATTATCCATAATTATTCGAATATTTCTTTCCTTTTTATAAACTTAAAGTTGATAAGGAAACTGACAGCTGGTTTAAGGAAAAAAAATACCTAGCATTTTTCTCAAGTTTATTGACAATACTTGGAATACTTGGAGGAATCCTGGTATTCAAACAGGCATGTTAATGTCTGTTGCCAGGTAGCCGAATACTTCGGTTCTATGTAGTAGGTATTTTACAACTTAATGTGGCTACTATGTGTGGGGGAAGATACAAATAATTAGGGTCAATTTTTAACTAGATATTTTTTTGTCTGAGAAGCGGCCATTAAGCCTACTTTTCAATTTCTAACTACCAAGGTATTTTTAACATGCTCGACACTGAACACTCCCCAGAGATCAGGGGAATTTTTATCAGAAAATCCAAGTGAAAATTCTGGTCTTCCCCGTGATTCGAACACCTGACCTCCGCCTCTCGAGGCGGGCACTTTATCTCGAGACCACTACCAAAAAAAAATAAAACTGCCTGTTCTACTGTGGACCACCCCTGAACATCTGCTGCAAAATTGCCTGACACATGAGGACAGGAGAAAGCACATGTAGCCATCACCAGTGCCAACACTAGACAAGCTCTATAGCAGTGTTGACAGTCTCAGGATGACCGCTGCTTTCTTTGAACAAATTCAAGTCAATTTCGGACAGCGTACAAAGAAGAAGAAACTGCCGGTTCAAGAATTGTTTAATTATCTGCAAATAAAAACAGACTACTACAATAACTGAATAATTTGCTGACTATGTTGAAAAAACAAGATAACTCAAGGTAAAATGTTAAATGAATAAATATATGTCTCAAGGAAATGTTTTTTTAATGCCAGTTTAGATAATAACATTTACTTTTCTAATATGAAAGTTGTGCTTGTCATTTGGTACACTATACTTAATTTAGAGTTGGTAATACTTCTAAATGATATAACAGGTTGAAGATTTTATTATAATATTCAAGAATTCTCCAAGAATACGTCGTATGTGTATAGTAAAATTGCAAAGATTAAATTTTTTTAATTATTCAAAAATTAATTTTCATATCTGTTTATCCATCACTATTTCTGGCAGAACCCATAGTAATTTCTTGTGAAACTCTAAGGTTAATAGTAACCCCAATTTAGAAACACTGGTCTATAAATACCATTCAATGATTTTCCCACTTCTGTCAGATCTCTTTGCTACTTGCTGTCTTTTGTTCTTGTGACTTGGTTAAAGTCTATGTTAGATAATGATATCAGAAACTTGGACAGGCCTAGCAAACTGGCAACACATTTTTTCAATTTCTAAGAAATTAAAACATAACTGCATAAAATAGTGATACAATGCCCCTTCAAATAAAATTTGGAGTATTTTATATAAAATCTAACGAACCATTTTTTGGTTTCTATATCTTCCCAACTAGGCAAAGGCAACCCGTTAGACATAGAATACAGGCCAAGATGCAACAGTGCATGAGCTGACAGAAGCCAGCGACTCATAGCTGGCTGTTTGCATTAGGGTCAGCGAACTGTAGATGATAAAGACTCTATTCCGCATCCACATGGCTGCCCTGAAAACAGGCTGCACTAATCACTAGTATAGTCTGGCCAAGTGATAGGGATTTCATAGGGTTTAGCAACCTTGGTACTAAAAAAAGCCAGCTGAAATCATAGGTCAGGCCAAAAGGCCCATATATCGCAGCCTCGCTTTTCATGGCAAACTCAAAAAAAGATGACATAGAATAGACTGACCTACCCATCCCGAGGATCAACCTCAATGGCTCTGGGGTTTGTAATATTCTCACTGAATAAAACCATCCTATTTTCCCCAGACAAGCTGACCACCTCAATGGTCTCCATGCCATAGTCAGTCCAGTAGAGATTCTGACCAATCCAGTCCACAGCAATGTCCTCTACCACATCAATACCTGTAGCTACAATCTGAGATATAAAGGATGAAAATATGTTATTAAACATGAATACACACCTGCAACTTATAATTTAATCTGAATGTTTTTTCCTCAAATCAAGTATGAAGTCATGAAATCTAAAACAAAACATTTTTATATTTTCTACAGTACGGGTTTTTGTAGGACTGTTTTACTTCACACACATACCATCTCATTAGTGTCTATATGAGAGAATAATTTCTCTATCTGCTACCATCTTCATAATTTAGATTAGCCAGATATACTATAATACTCAAAATAATTTAAGGATCACTTAATTTTTCAGTTGATTTTTTGAAAACAATTATTGCTGCAAATATTCAAACAACTGCCCATAACTGATTGTCATAACTGAGAACATTAATAAACCATATAATTGTGACCAATTCTTCAGCTGTGGGACATCATATAATACTGTCCAAATCTCTACAAAATCAGGAGAATTTGCCAATGATTTGCAATTTTCCCTCTAGGAAGGATACATTACCCACAGTGGACAAAATGTCTTGAAGTACAGCTTGTGTATCACTGAACAGACACTTTTGTTGGACACCAAGGGTATTTATGGTCGTGTTGGTGGGATTATTTAACGTCTTATTGACAACGGCTTAGTGTTCTTGACAGATAGTGTCATGGTATGGTTCAAGAAAGTGTGTCAATATGAGAGGTTGCCAGATGACTTGCAGACTCTCACTCAGTTATTCAAAGACTGCAAGATCATTTTATTAACACAGGAACTGTTGAAGAAGCCGAAATGTCCGTGCACACAAGAATAACAAATGTGCAATAAGATCGATATGTCACCCAATTGAACTGAGAGAGAACAGCCACAACCAATGCAATGAGAGCACAACTCAGAGCAACAAATGCCACTGTGAGCAACCAAACAATTTGCAACCGGTTCATGAGGCAAATCTTCACTAATGACATCCTGCTGTATATCCTTGCCTTACAGAAGTCCATCATGCTGCTAGTCTTGCTAGGTCTCGACTTCATCTGGTATGAACTCTTCAGCAGTGGCCCATTGTACTCTTTGCACATTAGTCAAGATTCACAATGTCATTTGACAATTCATGTGTGGAGCCCAGAGATAACTTTCAAGATGGCACAGTTAGGGAGCATGATCACTATAGAGGTGGCTTAAACATGGTAAGGGGTGGCTTTGGCATGAAGTACAGAATGTGGCTGCATTGTGATGAGGGGAAACTGATACGACATTATCTATAGAGATCACAATCTTCATCCACATGCACTCCTAACATTACAGGCAATGGAACAAAGTGCTGTGCTCAAAGATGACAAAGCCCATCCCCGCCAAGCTTGTGTTGTTAATGACTTCTTCCAGCAGCAACATGTCACCAGCAAAGATAAGCCAGCACTCTCACTTGATCTTAACCTTATGGAGCATCTCCAGAACATCTAGGGATGATCAGCAAAGGGAACAATTCCCCATCTGGTGAATTGTACAAACTGCTTCAAAACCTACAACAGGAGTGGTTTGTGATCCCTGAGTCCACTATCAGGAGGTTAATTTTACACATGAGACAATGTTGCCTGGTTTGTATTACTGCCCATGGTTGTCATACACGTTACTGACCTTCTTTATTTTAGCAGCCGGCATTACTCAATTTAAGAACGAAGGGTGTGCTCATTAACCAACAATTGTCCCCAAACAAGTTCATTGTTTACATGAAACTGTCACTTAAATAATGTCAAAATGACTGAAGAACAATGCAATTGAATATTTCATTCATTTTTAATATGGTGGGACTTGGTAAGTGGCTCTTGTATTATTTTGAGTAGAATATTTTCATTTCTGCCTTCTTCAGTATTTGATAAAGATTTTTCTGTCATAAAGTCAGCTGCTTGTTTTATCTACGCACTTATCTTTGTTATTTACAGTTTTATCAGTCCCTCAGATATGTACTGCCATTTGGTTTACATGATTAAATTGTTAGTCTCATGTACAGCCCTCCTTAGCTGATTTTATATCAAGCACAACAGAGAGCAGTGATGATTATTCTTAACATTCAAAAAGGGTCCAGAATCAATATGGGCAAATGTTGATTACAAGTAATGAAAACCATTTTGCACTCTAAATATAAAGGGGGGTTTCAAATTAAAATCTTTAAATTGCTATAGAAATTTGAAACACCATGATGGCATTGTTATGTAGGTTAACAGAATCATTGCTAAGGACTTGAGAGTATCCTACAGCTGGTATCATGGTACAAATAGGCCAAATGACATGTAGTTACCATTTTAAGATGACTATCCCACTAGTTACAGGCATGAAAGAGGAGCAGCAATCTTTTATCATTTTTTTTTATAAACGAAGAGATGAAACCTTTCAAAATTCATTGGCAAATGAAGATCCATTTCTGATATGCATGCCTGTCCCTTCAGCAAGTATACGAGTGGAAGTAAAAAGTTCCACAACGGTGTGAGTTCTGTGACAGACTGTTCTTGAACGGAGAAAATACACAGAGAAGTGACACAAGAGTTGATTTTTAGCAGATGAATGCATCATGATGAAAAATCACAGAAAAACTGTCAATGAAATAGCTGCATCCTGGACATAGGTCAAGGTTCAGCTCACCACATCATCCATAATGTGCTTCAGTTCCACAAAGTGTCTGCAAGGTGGCTGCTACAGCAGCTGATTGCAGAACTGAAACAATGATCAGCTGCATGAGTGGCTACACAAGCAACTAAAGACTTTTTTTGCTAGTGGAATGCACACAATGTGTAGGCACTGGGAGACATATCAAAAACAATTATTTAGAAAAATAATGTTTCTAATTTTTCTGCATTTGTTCTCCTTACCCCATGTCCTCTTCACCAGTTTATTTCCATTTCTGGTGTCTATGTAATTCATTGTGCAGGATATCTCATTTAAGGTTTTCATTCCTCAACAGGACAATATTTTAGTTTAGATCTGTTCAATATTTTCATTTATTTCTTTAGTTCCTTGATGAAGGCCTTTTAGTCATATTGTTGGTTTTTATTCACAGGCTCTTGACTCCTACCTGGTTTTTTTAAAGTTATTGACAAATATAGATCAAACTGTTCAATGAATTTAACCCATCTGCAGGAGAAATTCTGTTAGTATCATCAAATTATTTTATAACCTCAAACCACAATTAACTTTCATTCTCGATGCAGCCAACTAACAATATACTCTAGTCCAGAACCTCACATGTGATTCACCCTTATCCTGTGGCCTGCATGATGAATGGTATCACATAAAAAGGGATGCATGAAGGAGAGCTCGGTATTCGATAGATCAGGGATCTCAAACTCAATCCACATTTGGACATATTTGATAACTCAAGGGCCACACCACACTATAACCTTTCTGACCTCAATTATGTGGGACTTAAATATCAGTATGTTTTTTTAAATTTTTCTGGAAACATGTTTTTCAAGGTAATTTGTAATGACATCATTCTTAACTTAACCTAACATTTTTATACTGGTTTAGAAGACTATGCAGAGTCTGTAAACAACTAGTTTCATTTCCATTTCCTTGCTCTAAAAGCTATGTGCATCCAATCTATTCTAAACTGCATTAATTGTCCCTGCCTCCACTACTTCCTGTGGCAGTGCATTCCAAGCATTCACCACCCTCTGATTAAAATATATTTCCTAATATCTAATCTGGACCTTTCTTTAGTTAATTTGTAGCTATGCTCTCTTGTTCTTATAGGTGTTTGTATTTTGAAAAACTTGTTACAGTCTAATTTATCCGTTCCTTAGATGATCTTATAAACCTGTATTAAGTCACCTCCAATTCTCTTTTCTAGACACTGAAGGCTGGTTTTTCACTTTCCTCATAACTGTAGTTCTGTCTAACAAAATCTTACAATTAGTCTACATTTCCTTTCTATTATGACCACTGAAGTTTTTTCCCTCACATATTTAGATTTAGTTCTTTTTATAAAGATGTATATTCTTGTATAACCCTTTCTTCTATCATCACTGTTGCAAGCTGTATAATTTAGGTTAGCAGGTCGCATGTCTGCAGACTGCAAGTTTGAGACAATTGAGATAGGCATTTGAAGTGATAGGAGGAGGTTCTGTGAAGGATGTAAAAATGCATTGAGTAGGTCCAGAACCAGAACATAGAATATTTGGTCCTGCACATTTGGAGAGATTCCCACAACCATGATGGCATAGAATGCAAAATGTTGCCCTCTCCTCTTCTTGAAACCAGAAAAGGCATTCCTAGCACTAACTGGATTGGGGATTGACTCCAATTCAACTAGTTATGGTAAAACCTAAACGAATGCTGTATCACGCATGTTGTAAAAGATGACTAAGTATTGTTGTGCAGTTGGGTCAGAAACCCCACTACATAACAAAGTAACACGAAAACCACCATCACCAGAATATATACTTTGACACAAACTTCCTGTAAGGAGGCCAACTGCAGTAGTTGTTGCACGTTCCTGTTAGAGTGAAAAATAACATATGATGATGGTGAATGATATTGTTGGTATTTGACTGCAACAGAGCAAATAAGCCAAGTTTTAATAGCAACATGAAACAAACAAAAATAAGAAAAAAGAGAACACAAACTTGGCTATCGGTTATACCTCTGTCAGGTTGGTTCCATTGACATCGGTCCTAAATATCTTTTTGAGGACAGTATCAGAGAAGTAGATATGTGACTTGTTGACATCAATATCTATGGCAGTCAATGAACGGAATGGGGGAAGTGGCAGCGAGTTGTACAACCACACTTTAAGATTTGATTTCACCACTGAAGTTCGGCTGGCAATTAATAGATGCAGGTCTGTGTCATCTGAAAGAGAAGATGGCAAATTAATGTATGTTTTTAACAATAAAAATAGGGAAGCAAAGAGTAGCAATGGAAATGTGAAATATACTGACCAAGACTCCACTTCATGTCCTTGTTCAGGTTCCTAGAAACAGGTTGCATCACAGCAATCTGACCAACAAGGTGGGGGTCAACACTATAAACCCCACAGTGGCAAGCTTTTTGAGGAGCCTTGTATTACACTACAGCTAGGAGGACTCTAGTGCACCTCCTCAAGTACATCTCAGAATGTAAGAAGAACCACTCTAACCTGCTACCAAAGAAACATCTAGAGGTAACTCATCTCGACTGGTTTCGAACAACAACAGTAAAGAAGAACAAATTATAATTGTTTTTAACCATTGCTGGGGTCTACCTGTGAAATTATTGAATTATGGCTGCTTGCCCTGACAGTAAATGTAGAATGCAGGAAAGGCTTTTATTTCACATCCCTTAGAAAAACAATGCATAATGATGTTGAGTTCAGTTGAGTTAACAATTATTTAGAGAATAAATATCTGCAGATTGGAAATAAAGCTATGTATGCAAGTTACCAAAGAAAGGGAATCTGAATCAGTACACACATTTTAGAGGCTTAATGTTATTATTGGTGCCTGGGTAGGTATTGAACAGGATCATATTAGAGAGATTGAAAAAGGCCATTGATAAACAGTTGAGGGAGGAACAGACACGTTTTCTGCCAAATAGATCCTGTGTAAATGAGATAGCTAGACTGCAGATAATTGCTGAACAATTGGAAGACTGGATTATGAGAAAGCATTTGACAGATTAGACAGAATCACTTTGGCTATTGGCTGGATTATGAAGACAACAGCATCAGCCAACAACAAAAAAAAAAGAATTAAATGAAATTTGACAAAATATGATGATCTTGACTTTGTCAATCACTTGGTACTTCTGTCCCATAACTGCAATAAGTTTTAAGACAAAATAAATTTACTTGATGAGAGGTCACAATAGTTGGAACTAACAATACACAGAGAAAAAAACCCAAAGATTATGAAAATAAATGCAACTAACAACAACCAAATTGTGTTGGGACACACTCTAAAAGATCTGAAATCCTTCATTTATCATGGTAGCAATATAGAAAGAGTAGGAGGTACAAATAAAGATTCACAAAGGATACAAAAGATGAGAGGAGCTTTCATTGCATTGATAACAATTATAGAAATCAAAATAAATTAAGTCCAACACAAACATTGTTAACTTCAATGTAAAGTCTGTTAGCTCTGAAACATGGAAAACAACAAAAACAACAACCAAAAATGTTCTGATTTTCATAAATGGGTGTCTGCACAGAGAAAAAGGATTGAAATTGCATGATGGGATTACTAGTAATAACCTTTTCAGAAGAACCAGACCTATATCAGTGCAACATGAGGTGAGGAGAAATCAGCTGATAGCACAAGGCAGTCTCTGTTCTGGAATCCCCAGGGCAAGGTAGGTAGAAACAAACCAAAACACACACGGAGAAGAGAACTTGAGACAAACATAAAGGAAACAAGGACAACATTAACAGAACTTGAGCAGTGGCTCAGAATAGGTGGACAATGTGCATTTGTTGAAGACCTGCGTTCTACAGTAGTCTGAAAGATTTTGATTGTTTATGTCTTTTAGCATGACAAAAATACCTCCATTGTCTGACTCCGATTTAGTTTATTAATTCTCTTTGCACTCCAATTTCTCCAAGACTTCCTATTCTGTTCCTCTTTCTTTCCACAAGATTAACATCATACTTTTATATATTCACATTTAAAAGGCATCAAATCTCATTTCTTGTTTGCTCATTGCTAATTTTTCTATATCACGCAGTAACGAATAGCATACATAACACCTGAACACTCGAGTTTGCTTTTGTATGTCACATGTTGGGAAATACAGCTTTGGTTATCATTATTGTCTTCTTGATTTCTAGTATGTGTCTTCTTGATTTCTAGTATGTATCTTCTTGATTTCTAGTATGTATCTTCTTGATTTCTAGTATGTGTCTTCTTGATTTCTAGTATGTGTCTTCTTGATTTCTAGTATGTGTCTTCTTGATTTCTAGTATGTGTCTTCTTGATTTATAGTATGTGTCTTCTTGATTTCTAGTATGTGTCTTCTTGATTTCTAGTATGTGTCTTCTTGATTTCTAATATGTGTCTTCTTGATTTCTAGTATGTGTCTTCTTGATTTCTAGTATGTGTCTTCTTGATTTCTAGTATGTGTCTTCTTGATTTCTAGTATGTGTCTTCTTGATTTCTAGTATGTGTCTTCTTGATTTCTAGTACGTGTCTTCTTGATTTATAGTATGTGTCTTCTTGATTTCTAGTATGTGTCTTCTTGATTTCTAGTATGTATCTTCTTGATTTCTAGTATGTGTCTTCTTGATTTATAGTATGTGTCTTCTTGATTTCTAGTATGTGTCTTCTTGATTTCTAGTATGTGTCTTCTTGATTTCTAGTATGTGTCTTCTTGATTTCTAGTATGTATCTTCTTGATTTCTAGTATGTGTCTTCTTGATTTCTAGTATGTATCTTCTTGATTTCTAGTATGTGTCTTCTTGATTTCTAGTATGTGTCTTCTTGATTTCTAGTATGTGTCTTCTTGATTTCTAGTATGTGTCTTCTTGATTTCTAGTATGTGTCTTCTTGATTTCTAGTATGTGTCTTCTTGATTTCTAGTATGTGTCTTCTTGATTTCTAGTATGTGTCTTCTTGATTTCTAGTATGTGTCTTCTTGATTTCTAGTATGTGTCTTCTTGATTTCTAGTATGTGTCTTCTTGATTTCTAGTATGTGTCTTCTTGATTTCTAGTATGTGTCTTCTTGATTTCTAGTATGTGTCTTCTTGATTTCTAGTATGTGTCTTCTTGATTTCTAGTATGTGTCTTCTTGATTTCTAGTATGTGTCTTCTTGATTTCTAGTATGTGTCTTCTTGATTTCTAGTATGTGTCTTCTTGATTTCTAGTATGTGTCTTCTTGATTTCTAGTATGTGTCTTCTTGATTTCTAGTATGTATCTTCTTGATTTCTAGTATGTGTCTTCTTGATTTCTAGTATGTGTCTTCTTGATTTCTAGTATGTGTCTTCTTGATTTCTAGTATGTGTCTTCTTGATTTCTAGTATGTGTCTTCTTGATTTCTAGTATGTGTCTTCTTGATTTCTAGTATGTGTCTTCTTGATTTCTAGTATGTGTCTTCTTGATTTCTAGTATGTGTCTTCTTGATTTCTAGTATGTGTCTTCTTGATTTCTAGTATGTGTCTTCTTGATTTCTAGTATGTATCTTCTTGATTTCTAGTATGTGTCTTCTTGATTTCTAGTATGTGTCTTCTTGATTTCTAGTATGTGTCTTCTTGATTTCTAGTATGTATCTTCTTGATTTCTAGTATGTGTCTTCTTGATTTCTAGTATGTGTCTTCTTGATTTCTAGTATGTGTCTTCTTGATTTCTAGTATGTATCTTCTTGATTTCTAGTATGTGTCTTCTTGATTTCTAGTATGTGTCTTCTTGATTTCTAGTATGTGTCTTCTTGATTTCTAGTATGTGTCTTCTTGATTTCTAGTATGTATCTTCCATTCCCCATTACTATATTTCCAAGATGGGAGAAATTATTGACCAGTTCCAGTAAGTAAAAAGCCCATTTTCAGTCATGCCTGACTACAGTTTGATGCGACCTTGGAGTAGCAACTCTGTACTCCTTTTCCTTGCAGCGTTATCTTTTCCCTTCTCTGTGTTGCATGAGCTTATTTTTGCATAGCCGGAGGTAACGCTTCAGGCTGCATCTCCATTTGGATCAGTCTGCAGCTGTCTTCCCAAGATGTCAGATCCATATCCAGAGCCTTCATGTCCTGCTTACATGCATCTTTGAACCTCAGCTGTGATGGGCCAGCTGTTTTTTTTACCACACACCAGCTGTCCATAGAGAATATCTCTGATGCGACAAATATGACTGACCAGGTCACCGCAGTCTTCGCTATCGAAGAAGGGTGTACATACTTGTAAGACCAGTGCGAGAATGCACTTCTCATTTGTCGTCCTGTCTCTCCATGAGATGTCAAGGATGAATCCCATGCACCGTAGGTGAAAGATGTTGAGCCTTTGCTCTTGTTTGACATAGGTTGTCCACGTTTCACTACCATATAGGAGCATACTGATGACACAGGAATTGTAGATCACGGCCTTAGTCTTGGTTGTAAGTTTGAGGTTTTCCGAGACGAGAAAATTTCACAGCAGCCCTACCAATGTGATTTTTTAGGTCATCTATTCTTATCTGCAGCGCAGATTTCTTGCTGGCTCTGCTTATTATCATAGTTTTCATTTTCTCACTGTTGGTGTCCAGTCCATATTGTTGGTGTCCAGTCCATATTATTGACTTTCCCGTTTTACTTGATTCACCAATTCCCATAATTCTTATTCACTTTCAGCAGGACTGTGTTGTCCACAAATCTGAGATGTTCAAACTTCATCTGTAATGATGATCAGACAATAAAATAATGTACTACATAAGAACAGCATGTCAAGACAAACAAAAATGTATATCGAACATACACATTATCATCTCACCTGATCTATCAACCTTACTAGGCTTTGTAGACAGGTAAAATCTTCTTCCCTGTGTCATCTGTACAGCAACTATTATTTCAATCCATGCCTCTGTAATGTTTCTTCAAAATAACATATCTATCTTTTGCTGTTCAACATTTATATGGACAGAATAACAGCAGAAACTAGTCAAACTGAAACACCAGAAGCTGAATTCAACACAAGAAGCAAAAACTCAACTCATTTCTCAATCTATTCTTTGCAGATAACCAAAGCCTAATATACAAGTAAGAAGGTAATCTGCAAAATCATGTGAATGAACTCGGAATAGACTGTGAGCAATGCTGACAACAGCAATCAGACATGTGCTGCACCTCACTGGTGTGTCTGGGGGGGTAAATGTTGTCAAAAAGCTGACACTGCCATTGGGGATAAAGTGCTAGAGACTTTTGTGTACTAGGTCTCAGCTTTTTTTTCTGATGTGGGGGCACCAGTTTTCTTGCCTTCTTTAATATGTTTGATACCCATTTACAGCTGGGTAGATCAGAGCAAGTTTATATCTTGGAACAATTACAGTAGCTTTGCCAAGAAAGATACGCATTCTATACATGCCAAACAAGAAGACACTTACTTCTGACCACCTTGCATGTCTTCTTGTCTGGAAGCAGGGTGTAGCCTTCCACACACTCACACTTGTACGAGCCCTTGGTGTTGACACATGTCTGGCTACACAGGCCTGGAGGCTCACACTCATTTGCATCTAGTGACAGATGTAAGCTGTATTAAGTTCTTCTATGACATATGCTACAGGAGTTATATAATATTACATTTCTTAACGGGAAACTGAGACACTAGTTCAGTCAAGCACAACATACTGATCAGGACTTCGCATCAGGGTCATGCACAATACACTAACCAAGACCACAATCTCTCTTCCATGTAGCGTTCCCTGGAAACAGGCTGTTTTCAAGGCATCCTGGCTGGTAGTCCACCTTCATCAGCATGCTCAAGATGTGAGGAAAGCTACTACAACCCACCACTTAACATCCTTTTCAGGGCGCACAAAAGAGTAAACTTACTCATTGTGGGTATTAAACAACAATAACATTTCTAAGAGCTCTTGTGTTACCAGGGCTCAAAACAGGAGCAAAGAAAAATAAAACTGGAACGTGCAAGGTATGTTGTAAGAGGGTTGGGCCCGAGGCTTCCTACCCCATCCTGCAGAAACTAAAAAAAAGAAAAATGTCTACATCCCATGGTAGGAAAGAAGCGAGTAAGTCATGACATTTCATAACATTTGTACATATTTATTCATCAACAGCAAGTGTCGTGACATTAACAATCAAGTATCTCCTCCAACCTTTGTCCCTTGAGCATTTCATACATTTTCAGATTCTCTTATCAAATTAGGAAGTCTTCTTCTTCAGATCACCAGATAATTAGTTCACTCACTCTTTTATCTTTGTGTTGTATATAGAGTATTGTTTCTAGAACTTTCTTTCAAACCCAGAAGACTTCTTCAAATTAAGTGGATATTTGGCTTGTGTGAATGTTACAATGTACAAAACCTGTGAGTTGGAAAGTCTTCCACCCTGAACAGATTGAACAGCACAGTTAGCCATCTCTTACAACAAATATATGTGTAACAGTTGTTCTATTCTCATCCTTGACACAAACAAGGCCCTCCAGGAAACCACTCTAGTCAAATTGTGGAATAAAAAATGAGGTGAAATTTGAGGGAAAGCGGACATTCGGTCAACATGTTGTTGTTAATGTCACTCTTATTTTAGTTGGGTGCATTTTATGATTTTATTTGTTGGCGGGTTACAGTTGCTCTTCTCACATCCTGAAGCACACTTGAGAAAGTTGATCCTCAGTAAGCTCGCTGATATGGGGATAGCAATATCAATCTCCACCTCATTAGCATGTCTGCCACAAAAGAGCTAGTTTCCAGGGAGAACTGCTTTAAAATGAAGTGGGGTCTTGATCAATTTGTTTCACCTGACCCTGACTAACATAGTCAGATCAGATTTGTTTTGCCTGATGGGACGTTAGTCTCCAATTTGATCAATGTAAATAACAACAGAAGCAAATATGAGGCAGTTTTATGTGGGAAGAAATGCAAAAACCTACAACTTACAATATGACCAAAAGATTCTGATGAGACTATCCAACAAGTTTCAAAGATTTAAATAGAAATGGTTAGAGAAACATCCCTACCTTATACATAAACAAAATAAAGCCAGATGGAACTACCATTTTGCTATGTTAGGGTAGTATACAAATATTTGCAATGTATATTAGAGGCAGGTGGATCAGACCATATTACCAACCAAAAAAACACTGGGATTTCACAGAGTTCTTGTGGCATTTGGGAAAATATTGACACATATTGCTGATTGTCAAGAAACTAATTGTTCTATGTCACAGTATAAATCCTTCTAGGGTAGAAGATTCTCCAACTCATGGGATTACACAGTACATATCCTTCACTACAGCAGAACCATAATGTCACTATAGTTGGCTCACCCATAGTAGTTGTTTCTGTGGTACTTTGATTTATATGAACATGCTATCTAGCAAAGTCCCTCATATCAGAATCAGGTGAAAGATAATGAACACACCACATCTTATGTCTACACCATGCACCTGAAAACAGGCTGTGTACAGCATCCTGGCCAACAAGGTAAGGATCAACACTGTGGTCTTCATAGTTATGAGTCTGCTGAGAAGCCAAGCATTGCTCTTGAGGAACCAGGCCCAGCTTCCTCAACATATTCTGATACAAGAATAGCCACTACAATCTGCCAACTGAGAAAATCCAACAAGCAGGAACAACTCAGCACAAATATTTTCAGACAACAACATGATAAGGATACCAGCCCCACATACTCAGTAGGGTGCAATAGACATATTCTTTGATCTCCAGTCAAAGGTAATTGGAAAGCTGAAAGTAAGCTCTGGAAACAAAACCGTAAATGTGACACCCGAAAGAGAAAAGAAGAAAACTTATGGCGAGGACCAAAAAAAAAACTAAGACAATGTCACTATTGTGACTTAACTTAACACTTAACTTAACATCTTTATACTGGTTTAGAAGACCCTGCAGAGTCTGTATACAACCAGTTACATTTACATCACCTTGCTCTAAAATCTATACACATCCAGTTTATTCTTAAATGCATTAACTGTCCCTGCCTCCACTACCTCCCCTGGCAATGCATTCCAAGCAGACACCACTCTCTGACTAAAAAAATATTTCCTAATATCTAACCTGGACCTCTCTTTAATCAGCTTGTAGCTATGCCCTCGTGTTATTGTAGGTGGCTGTATTTTAAAAAACTTGTTATAGTCTAATTTATCGATTCCTCTGATCATCTTATAAACCTGTATTAAGTCACCACGAATTCTTCTCTCTTCGAGACACTGTAGGCCGGTTTTTCTGAGTCGTTCCTCATAACTGTAATTCTGGAATCCCACTATCAGCTTTGTCGCTCTTTTTTGTATTCTTTCTAGCATGTTTATGTCCCCTCTATGATAAGGACTCCACACCTGTACACAGTACTCCAATCTAGGTCTAACTAAAGCTTTATACAGTTTGACGATCACTTCCTTGCTCCTATGTTTAATATTTCTTTTTATCATACCTAACATTGCATTTGCCTTTTTCACTGCTACCTTAACTTGCTCACTCACCTTTCCTGTATGATCTATTATAACCCCTAGGTCCCTTTCCTTATCTATCTTTCTAATATTGTTTTCTCCTATTCTGTAATTATGTTCCATATTGGATCTACCCATGTGGATGACTGTACATTTATCTACATTAAACTCCATTTGCCAGCTTACAGACCATTCTCGAATTTTATCTAAATCCGACATCAATATATCCACTTCCGCTTTAGATGAGACACTACTGCATAGTTTTGTGTCATCAGCAAATTTTGCAATCATGGATCTCATATCAATGTCCAAATCATTTATATATATCAAGAACAAAATTGGTCCCAAAACCGAGCCCTGTGGCACACCACTTTTCACTTCACTCCACTCAGAGTGCTCCTTATTTATGCCCACCCTCTGCCTTCTTCCCGTTAACCAATTTTCAATCCATTTGGCAACTTCGCCACCTATTCCATGTGATTTTAACTTTCGAAATAATCTTTGATGAGGTACTCTATCAAAGGCCTTTGCAAAGTCTAGATAAATAACATCTACTGGCTCCCCTTTATCTATGATTTTAGTAACCTCCTCCATGAATTCTAATAGATTTGTTAAGCATGATCTCCCTCTAGTAAACCCATGCTGACTATTTCTAATTAGATTAAATTTTTCTAAATGCATTACAATGTTTTCTTTGATTATTGACTCTAACAATTTACAGACTATGCTCGTTAAACTCACCGGTCTATAATTTGCCGGATCTGATTTTTTGCCTTTTTTGAATAGTGTATAATTAGTGTATAATTTTTTGCAGTGTATAAGTAAACTGATTAATTTGTGTTAAGAACAGTTGGGTTATAAAATATATAGCACTACTACAGATTTCATTCAGTTCTTGCAGTAGAGAAATGAACAAAAATCTTGCAATGTACCTGAAAAAATCTTCGTATCTTACAACATGTCTTGCTATGTTTTAAAAAACTTAAGGTCCATTTAGGGATAATTTAGCTCACATACATCAACAAATGTAGATCTTTGTTTCACTGAGTTCTTGCGGTAGTGTGTCTGAAAGCTAATTGCTGACTGTCACACAATATGTCTTGCTATGTTTTGTAAAACTTGAGGTGTATTGAGGGATGATTTAGCTTACAAATTCCAACAAATACAGATCCTAGTGCCAATTGAGTTCTTGCTATCTGTCTGAAAGCTATTTAATGCATGTCACAATGTCTTCCTGTGTATTATAAAACAATGTGTATTGAGGGATGATCACGAGCATAGTCTGTAAATTGTTAGAGTCAATAATCAAAGAAAACATTGTAATGCATCTAGACAGGTTAAACCTTTAGCACACCACACTACAAAATGACATGATTTCATCTGCAGCTGCATTGTTTTTAATCTAATTAGAAATAGTCAGCATGGGTTTACTAAATGGAGATCGTGCTTAACAAATCTATTAGAATTCATAGAGGAGGTTACTAAAATGATTGATAAAGGGAAGCCAGTGGATGTTATTTATCTTGATTTTGCTAAGGCTGTTGATAGAGTATTTCAGAATTTATGTCTAAAGTGAGAATCTCCAATGCTCAAGGCTTCACGCCACCCATCATGATCGCCAGACTTAGTCCTCTCTGTGCAATTTGTTTCTTTTGGCAGCATTATCACATCATTTGTAGGTCTAGTTTTCATAGAAATATCTGGTCTATCGTTTGAATGCAACCACCAGCTGAGTCAGACAGTCTTGGTTTCTTTCAACTGGACATACCATCACTGTAATCACTATCTGAATCTTGTGAATCTCTTATATGTAGCTCAATTTTGTTGTTGTTTCAAATGCCCACAATGAGTAGGTTACTCTTATCTGCGTCCTAAAAAGAGCATTAAGTGATGGGTTGGAGTAGCTTTCTTCACATCTCGGGCGTGCTGATGAAGGTGGACCTGAGTCCTTAAGGCAGTTGTGCTATGCTTGGCTTCATCTGCGTGTCACTCATTACTACAAACCTCACCTTGTTAGCCAGACTGTTGTCGAAAACATCCCATTTCCAGGACGAACATTGAGGAGGTCAGGTGAGGGTCTTAGCGAGTATATTTCTCCTAGCCGTGGTCAACTTTCTCTGATCAGTGTTTTGCCTGACCAGACGTTAGCCTCATCGTCCCACCTCGCTTGTTAAACTGAACTTTAGACGACATATTCTAGTCTTAGCAGTAAAGTATTGGTTAACATAAAAAAAAAACAAATTGTTGCTCCACGAAACAAAAATGTGGAGGGTTTCGTTCGCATACCGATATATCAGTGAATGCTCCGGAAAGAGTTAAGTTATGATCAGTCCATAAATACCAACCAATGCAGATCTTGGTTCCATTCAGTTCTTGTCCCCGAGGACACTTGCACTCAGCCCCTCTTGGTGTCTGTATGCAAACATTGCTGCATCCACCATTCTCCAACTGGCAACTGTCAGAATCTGTAACAAAAATAAAACAAAAAAAAAAAAAAAAAAGGATTATCCAAAACATTAACAAATTTTGTTGAGAAATATTGAGCTATATCTAGCTATTCCCATATTTCACTAGTATGCTCCTTGTTATCATCAAAATCATTTTTTAAAAAAGAAAGACAAGAAAAAAAACGAAGAAGTATCTCAAACATTAAAAAAATTTGCTAACCAAATAATACAGTTTAATAATACTAACTACATATTATAAATAATAGACATTAAAGCACAACTTACTTTATATTTTAAATGATATACAACAAAACACTACATACTACTTATCATAAATAATACATAGTAAAATATTACTTACTGCATATTATAAAAAATACACAATAAAATACTACTTACCACATAACAAATACAGCAGAGCAAAACACTATTTATGATATAAAAAATATAGGATAGTAAAATACTACTTACCATATAATAAATATAGCAGTGTAAAACACTACTTACCACATAACAAATACAGCAGTGTAAAACACTACTTATGATATAACAAATATAGCAGTGTAAAACACTACTTATGATATAACAAATATAGCAGTGTAAAACACTACTTATGATATAACAAATATAGGATAGTAAAACACTACTTATGATATTACAAATATAGGATAGTAAAATACTACTTACCATATAATAAATATAGCAGTGTAAAACACTACTTATGATATTACAAATATAGGATAGTAAAATACTACTTACCATATAATAAATATAGCAGTGTAAAACACTACTTATGATATAACAAATATAGGATAAACAAATACTACTTACCATATAATAAATATAGCAGTGTAAAACACTACTTATGATATAACAAATATAGGATTGTAAAACACTACTTATGATATAACAAATATAGGATAGTAAAGCACTACTTATGATATAACAAATATAGGATAGTAAAATACTACTTACCATATAATAAATATAGCAGTGTAAAACACTACTTATGATATAACAAATATAGGATAGTAAAACACTACTTATGATATAACAAATATAGGATAGTAAAACACTACTTATGATATAACAAATATAGGATAGTAAAACACTACTTATGATATAACAAATATAGGATAGTAAAATACTACTTACCATATAATAAATATAGCAGTGTAAAACACTACTTATGATATAACAAATATAGGATAGTAAAACACTACTTATGATATAACAAATATAGCATAGTAAAATACTACTTATGATATAACAAATATAGGATAGTAAAATACTACTTACCATAAAACAAATACAGCAGAGTAAAACATTACTTACTACACACTGGGCTCTCATCATGCCCTTCTGGACAGTCTGGGCTCCCATTACATACCAGCTGCTCATCTATACACACCTGGCTCCCACCTGGACACTCCCACTTGCCTCTAGGGCAGGAAAAAGGAGGAGGAGCTTGGAAATATAAAGCTCATGTGAGTGTGGACATTAGATTTCTGTTACAATGCAATATGAGACGAGGTCCCAAGTTTGACCTATTATTTTTTAGTGATCTAGAAATAGTGGTCTCAAAACTGTTGTTATTTCTAACACCAGTTATTTTCTCTCTCTCTCTCTTAGCTGCTCCTCTTCTACCCCTGGAGATGTATAGGTACTTTTGTGTATATACTTACACTTGAGCGTGCAGACAATTAGATGATTCACCTGTTATATTTTTGCTTGATGGTGGTGCCCCCTCCGTTTGTTTGGCCAACATGGTAGTCACTATATGTCACATAGTGACCAAAATGGCGGTGACTTTTTGTGTACTCAGCAAAAGATAGTTGAAAATAAATTCTTTGGTTTTTCTTGAGTTATAACCTTTAAATAGAGTCTGGATACATGCTACTTGTGTGCAGGATGGATGGAAGCATGTTATTACCAGTTGCTGTATATTTAATAATTTCCTGTGACATTTGATACGAACATAGCGATTGTGAGGATTTGATGGTTGTCTACTGTAACGCTGATTACCTTTTCTATGATACTCGTCATCCTTATATCGTGTGACATTTCATAGTCAAAATGACGCGCATGGATTAACAATGGGGAACAACTGACTAGTTATTCAGTTGTCATTGCCATTGATAGAATTTGTGCGACTTGTATCTTTGATTTGCACAATCATCACAATTTTGCCGGATTACCATGCGCTGCCTCCTGTGGGTTTCAAGAAAGCCAGATTAATCATAGTGTATCTGTCCCTATGTGGGTGGCTTTGATTTTTACTCTGTGACAACACTTTGTGAATATCTGGAACATTATTAGGTACTTACATTTACCTGTGTCATTTGTTATGAACATAGAAATTTAGTCCTGGTCATCCTATATTTCCAACCTATTGGATGTCATGCCCTCGCTGCCTTATGGGATACCTGTTTACGGGAAGGGCTTTGAGAGTAAACTCTGAAGAACAACTGTGTCCTGTGCTATTTCCAGTTGTCTCAATGTCTTGCCACTAGCTAAAGGTAGGTCAGAGTGAGAAAGTGAGGTTGACAAATTGTGCAAACTTTCCTCACTTTAAACCAAATCACTGTGCAAAGTCACCTATTTCAGCGCACAGAGCAAAAGGAAAAGATTGTTCACACGGCTGAACAGAGAGAGTGGTCTTCATCACACGTGATGGACAAACATCATAAGTGTAGGAATTTTGTTAACTTTCTGTTATTTTTGCCAGAACAACCTGCTCATTTCGATATTCAACTGTCAGGGGTTCTTTTCCATGCACAGTGAGTACATGGGCCTTATGAGTTTATCATCCATCTCTAATAGGACTAGGAGATGATCACACCTACCTTGAGATCAGACAAATGATTGAAACTTGTAGAATTAGAAGACTTATCATTTTGTTTCTTGAGAAGTGAGCACCTTTTCACTCAGCTATAGCGAACCTACCACCAGGTATTAGCAAAATAACAAATAGCATAATCTCAAATACATGTTTTACAAAAAGTTACATGCTCCCATAACACAAATATATATACATATAAATTTTTGATTATATCATCTAGAGCCAACATCGTAGCATTCTAATTAAAGCCACGCGTGCTCAGTATCTCTCAGAAAATGGAGGAGGTATGATTCCTGCAATAATTTGATTGCAGTGTCATCCTCCAACAGCTGGTCATTAGCTTCAGTCTCCGCTATCTACATCTGTTTTTGTTTCTAAGAATCAATATCACTGCACACCAGGCATAACCATAGGTGCTCAGTCTCTTTCAGCAAATGCTGCAGGGTCTGGATGCTGATGGTCCCTGTAGCTCGCTGGTTGTACACTCTCCTAATTCGTCCTCTCATGCACACCACTTCGTTTGAACCTTGTTTGATGTCAAAATTTTGGTGTCCTCATCCAACAGACAGATGTTGATTAATTTCAAAATGTCATTCCTATCCAACACTAACGTGCTCATGATGGGAGTTTGTGAGGCAAAAATGTCAGCTCTTTCATTGCCCTGAACCACAGCATGACCCGGACAGTAGACTCATGCCAACCCCTGGAAGTGTAAGGCCTCAACAGCTGCTATCCACTCATACCTCTTCTATCCCTTCTGTACCTTTTGAAGTACGACTTGAAGTACTATCCACATCTAAAAGGATGTTAGTTCCTCACATGCCTTGAACAGCAGATCCACATGTCAATGAAAATTTTAGACATATTTGTCTGCCATCAGTCATGCTGTAGTCATCCCTTCTTGACTACCAAAGCATGGACTGAGGGTCCACAAGATTACTGTCCTTATTAAGGAGGCCACAGATAGCTATCTCAGAGCAGCTGCAGTAACTGCCCTAATTAAGTAGGCCACAGATAGCTATCTCAGAGCAGCAGTAGCTGCCTGCCCCTGTCCTAATTAAGGAAGCCACAGATAGCTATCTCAGAGCAGCAGTAACTGCCTGCCCTAATTAAGGAAGCCACAGATAGCTATCTCAGAGCAGCAGTAACTGCCTGCCCTAATTAAGGAAGCTACAGATAGCTATCTCAGAGCAGCAGTAACTGCCTGCCCTAATTAAGGAAGCTACAGATAGCTATCTCAGAGCAGCAGTAACTGCCTGCCCTAATTAAGGAAGCTACAGATAGCTATCTCAGAGCAGCAGTAACTGCCTGCCCTAATTAAGGAAGCTACAGATAGCTATCTCAGAGCAGCAGTAACTGCCTGATCTAATTAAGGAAGCCACAGACAGCTATCTCAGAGTAGCTGTAACTGCCTGCCCTAATTAAGGAAGCTTCAGATAGCTATCTCAGAACAGCTGTAACTGCCTGCCCTAATTAAGGAGGCCACAGACAGCTATCTCAGAGCAGCTGTAACTGCCTGCCCCTGCCCTAATTAAGAAAGCAACAGACAGCTATCTCAGAGCAGCTGTAACTGCCTGCCCCTGCCCTAATTAAGGAGGCCACAGACAGCTATCTCAGAGCAGTAGTAACTGCCTGCCCCTGCCCTAATTAAGGAGGCCACAGACAGCTATCTCAGAGCAGCAGTTACTGCCTGCCCCTGCCCTAATTAAGGAGGCCACAGACAGCTATCTCAGAGCAGCAGTAACTGCCTGCCCCTGCCCTAATTAAGGAGGCCACAGACAGCTATCTCAGAGCAGCAGTTACTGCCTGCCCCTGCCCTAATTAAGGAGGCCACAGACAGCTATCTCAGAGCAGCAGTAACTGCCTGCCCCTGCCCTAATTAAGGAGGCCACAGACAGCTATCTCAGAGCAGCAGTAACTGCCTGCCCCTGCCCTAATTAAGGAGGCCACAGACAGCTATCTCAGAGCAGCAGTAACTGCCTGCCCCTGCCCTAATTAAGGAGGCCACAGACAGCGATCTCAGAGCAGCAGTTACTGCCTGCCCCTGCCCTAATTAAGGAGGCCACAGACAGCTATCTCAGAGCAGCAGTTACTGCCTGCCCCTGACCTAATTAAGGAGGCCACAGACAGCTATCTCAGAGCAGCAGTAACTGCCTGCCCCTGCCCTAATTAAGGAGGCCACAGACAGCGATCTCAGAGCAGCAGTTACTGCCTGCCCCTGCCCTAATTAAGGAGACCACAGACAGCTATCTCAGAGCAGCAGTTACTGCCTGCCCCTGCCCTAATTAAGGAGGCCACAGACAGCTATCTCAGAGCAGCAGTAACTGCCTGCCCCTGCCCTAATTAAGGAGGCCACAGACAGCTATCTCAGAGCAGCAGTAACTGCCTGCCCCTGCCCTAATTAAGGAGGCCACAGACAGCTATCTCAGAGCAGCAGTAACTGCCTGCCCCTGCCCTAATTAAGGAGGCCACAGACAGCTATCTCAGAGCAGCAGTTACTGCCTGCCCCTGCCCTAATTAAGGAGGCCACAGACAGCTATCTCAGAGCAGCAGTAACTGCCTGCCCCTGCCCTAATTAAGAAGGCCACAGACAGCTATCTCAGAGCAGCAGTTACAGCCTGCCCCTGCCCTAATTAAGGAGGCCACAGACAGCTATCTCAGAGCAGCAGTAACTGCCTGCCCCTGCCCTAATTAAGGAGGCCACAGATAGCTATCTCAGAGCAGCAGTTACTGCCTGCCCCTGCCCTAATTAAGGAAGCTACAGATAGCTATCTCAGAGCAGCAGTAACTGCCTGCCCTAATTAAGGAAGCTACAGATAGCTATCTCAGAGCAGCAGTAACTGCCTCAATTTCAATCTTTACTCTCATATTTGAGTCTGCTATTGAGATGATACCACACAATGTGGTAATGACTTTCTAGCAGAGAAGCACTATCCTGATTTCTCAAGGTACCGTATAGATTCACCAGTAATGTAACAAATACGTTGGTAAATATTATTGAACTTATCAGATATAAAAATGAACTGAAAAAGCAGTGAACAAGATCTCTGCAAACATATGTCCCAGACCCTATTCGACCTTCAAGTGGAGGCCGTAGAAGCAGCCTGTATCTGTGCCAGACTGGCAGAGAGAAAAGGGATCAAAGAGGGAAGGCTGAGGATGGCGTGGGCTAGTGGTTAAGTGACATGGCTCACAACCCAAAGGTGCTGGGTTCGATCCCCATCACAGCACTGGCTGTTACCCAGTGGAAGAAAACCCTTAGAAAATGCAGGAGGAAACAGACCCGTAAATAAAATGCATGCCGAAGTCGGATGCACTGGACCAACAGGTGCAAAATAAAAACCGCAGTGCAACGCACACCGCCTTGGGTAATTGAGAAATAAGGCGAAAGCACAAAAATAAAATAAATAAAAAAGAGGGAGGCATTGTCCAAAAAAAGGGCAAAAGTACGCTTAGGCGACCAGGACCCATGGTGTCGGATGAGCATATCCATGACCACGTCTGATGGCCATGTCCCAGGTGGTCTGCAGTTCTATTGGGGAGGCGGCTATTTGTTTTAGCCAAGTGTTGCGAGGTCGACCCCGAGGACATCTCCAGGATAAGCATAGCCTCTTCCCATCCCTTACCCCCACAGCCAGCATCTCGTGGGACGGGTCTTCCTGGGGGAGGCGGGCAATGTGTCCGAATGTTACGTTTGGCCAAAATGCGCAGATATTGCAGTAAACTACGACATAACGTAATAAAACATCCTTTTTTTTTATGGATGAAGAAGAAGAAATATAACATTACTAGATACATAGTGTGTTGAGAAAATACAAAAAATCTACTGGATCCTCAAAGGTGCATCAAGTACAGCTACCAATATAAAACATAATAAGGGAGATTACCACAAGTAAGGGCTGAATCTTCATCAGAGTTGTCTCCACAGTCATCATCTCCATCACAAACCCATCCATGGAAGATACAGCGACCATTGGTACAACGGAACCGATTGGAGTGACAGGTTACTGGAGCTGTCAACATGAACAAAGAAAAAATAATAATACATATGAGAAAAGGAACAGCTTTCTTAATAACCATGTCAGAATCACTAGTGAGAGAGAGAGTCACTCTCCAATTCCCTGTATCATAATATTTTGGGAGGTGTCTCTTCTTGATCTGTCTGTCCGCTCATGTGGTTTCCTAGAGGACTCTTTGTGTGTGACAGAGGCAATCGGGCCACTGCCACATTGACAATATGTCGCACGAGGTGACCAAAAAGCCTGACTTTTGTAGGGTAGAAGACTAAAAATTCATGGCATTGCACACCTTACCATTCTCACAATCCAAAAGCTTACCAAGTTTGAAGTAGCATTCTGGGTTTAGAAGTAAGCTCTTTAAACAATACCCATATTTGTTACAGATACAACAGAATATATGAATCATTATCCTGGACATCAGAAAAGCTTTCTTTCAAACACTTGACAAAATGTGAAATGTAAAGTTTTGGTGAGTATTCTTCCCTTCAGGGATTTTTTTTTCACCTTGCCATCTCCTGTAGTAGTCCATCTACGCAATGATAATTCATCGCGCCGATCAATCGTGCCCACAATGAATAGCTGTGGTTCAGGCAGCAGGCAGTGAGGGTAAAGTCATGCCTGTTTTGCCCAGCCAGGTGATGCAAGGGTGGCCGTGTTGAAAAGGCTGCTGCACCCCTAGTGCCTGCTTCAAGAGCTGTTGACTGGAATGTTCTCTGGAAGTTGGGCTATGTGCTCGAAAAGCGACAGGCTGCAATGATGTAAATGCTGTCCAGACCTGTGCTTAGCATCACTTCAACGATCATACCAGTGGATGCTGAGAATGCATCTTGGATGTGCATATGGAAAGCTTTGATACGCTTCTGGTCATGGTGCAGGACAGTCCAGGTCTCTGACCTATAGAACAGGATGAGATTGACACAAGTCTTTTAGATGCACAGCTTAGTTACCAGTGAGGGCCTCCAGCACAGAGCATTCATAAAGGTGGTGGCCAGGTCTACTTTTCTAATAATGTCTGGGTGACTGCGTGTGTGAGAATTTTTGCAGCTGCCCATGTAAATGAAGTTCTTGGTGGAGCTCCCATAGTTGCCACCAACATTAGAGAACATCAAATCTCTTCAAACCACTATATCCAGAGTAATCTGCTTTAGTTAATGTCTTTTTTTTCTTCTTATTTCTGGCTCTAATTTTCTTGAAGTTTTCATCATTGTGTCTCTAACAGGTTTCATGGAAGAATAGTGTTTGATATTGATACTGCTGATCCCTTCAATGAGTTTTCATTAATTCTTCTCTGTACCTGGTAGTAGAATTTGCATACTATCCTCAGCTGTTTTCCATCTCCATAGGATATCAGTGACGGAGAAGGTTGATTCTCTTCTCTGTGTCAGGTAGTGGAATATGTATGTTTTCCTCAGTTATTGTGTTTCTCCATATATGACAATGGTGTACAGAGGGTTGGAGGTAGTGGTTGCTGTCGTGGTTTTATTGTTTTCCTCTGAAAAACACACATGATTCATGGCCTTCCAAAAATTTTGGCAAACCTACCATAAATGGGATTGCAGTTTAATGTTTGATATGAGCCTATATATACACAAAAGATAATGACAAGCCAGCCACCATGCGATAATAGAAGGTCTTAAATAATGATCTACTGTACAAATGTATACAAGATGATAATTAATGACTTACGGCATAATGTTCCCTCATCAGAGTCATCATCGCAATCTGCTTGTCCATCACACTTCCAAGCCTCTGGGATACAACCTCCATCAGAACATTTAAACTGGTCTCCACGGCAGCTGTCTGGCATATTCTTTGCTATAACAAGGACATATTAACACATATATGAGGTGTGTTAAAAAAGTATCAGACTTTTGGACTGGAAAAATACATTTAGTCACCTAGAGGTTTGAAATCCTAATCCCCTTCAAAGTACTCTCCTAGGAACTCCATACACTTCTCCCAGATGTCTCGCCATTATTGAAAGCATTTCAGGAAGGCCTCTACAAGAGTGGAGTACAGCTGGGTTGTCTCATTCCGCATAATGTCTTCTTGTGACTAAAATAGGGTCCTTTTCAGCAGAATTTTCACCTTGGTGAACAGCCAAAAATCGCAAGGAGCCATGTCGGGAGAATGGGGAGCCTGGCAAACCAGAAAAATGTTGTGTTTGTCCAAGAAAGTCTGAATCAGATGCAAAGAATGGAAAGGTGCGTTGCCATGGTGGAGCTGCTAAGTTCCCATTGTCCACAGGTTCAGTCGTTTGCATCGTACAGCATCATGAAGGTGATATGGATGACCTTCATTTAGTACTCTTTGGTAAGGTTAGACTTTGTGGTACGTGCTCGTGATGCACAACCTTATGGGGGTAAAAGAAAATGGTCAACATGACTTTGACATTGCTGCGCACCTGCCTCGCTTTTTTTTACCTTTGGGATACAAAAATTTGTATTTTTCCGCTTGCCTTATTTTCTCTATTCTCCAAGGTGGTGTGTGTTACTCTATGTTTTTGATTGCACCTGTCAGCCCAGTGCACCCGACTTTGACATGCATTTTGTTTAAGGGTCTGCTTCTTCCTGCATTTTCTAAGGATTTGCTTCCCCGGGGTAACAGCCGGTGCTGTGATTGTGGAGCGAACCCAGCACCTTCAGATTGTGAGCTGTGTCACTTAACCACTTCTAGTCCATGCGGCTCCCAGGCTCGGGAATAATTAATGTCTCCACTGTAACGACTGTAGCTTGGTTTCTGATCACCAGCGATCACAGTGTTCAGGAAGTCGGGGTTGCCTTTTGCGGATTCCAGCATGTCCTGTGAGACTTCCAGACGGATTTGCTTCTGCTCTATTGTTAGCAACTTTGGCACAAATTTTGCGGAAACTTTCCACATAGTCAAATCTTTGCTCAAAATGAAGTAAACTGAACCAATGCTTATCCTCACCTCATCCAGAAATTTATGGATGGTGACACAACGGTTCTGTAAGACCAAGGACCTTACTTGGTCAATGACTTTATTATTTCAGCTTGTTGAGGGTCTACCGGAACGTGATCCGCTCTCCATCGATGTGTGACCATTTTTGAAGCAATTGTACTACTCCTTAATCTATGTGAAAATTTATAGGGGTGAGGAATAAAGGCTGCTTGCCCTTGCATTATTATTTTATATTTATAAATTGTTGCTATTTCTGCTGCTGTTAAGCAAGTTCCTTCATAATCTGTTAAACATATGTGTGAAGAGAAACATCAGGGTCAGGTGAAACATAATGATCAAGGCCACCACCTCTCATCCCCATCGCTGTCCTAGAAACAGGTTCTGTGTTGGCAGTCTGGGCAACAAGGTGGGAATCGACACTGTGAGCCTACTGAGAAGTCTCACATTGTACTTCACAGAGAAGAACTCCATTTACTCTTCTCTATTCTTCGGAACATCTTAGGATATAAGAAGGGTCACACTAGCCCACTACCGAAGAAACATAGTAAAGAATGAGTAACTTTCAACAACAACATTGTAGCTAAAAGTAAATATATCATATACATTATAGGAATTTTGGAAAGGAAATAAAATAAGTTATGAAAAGCTAAGTAAGAAAATACAATAAATCATTGAAAACCAAGTAAGGAAATCAAATGTGATAGAAAACTAAGAGATACATTAGACATCCCATCCGAAGGCTGGGAAATCACATCTCAGGATCGAGCTGTTTGGAGAGTCAGTTGGAATGGGCATAGTGGCTGCTGATGCTCGTAGAGGCCTTCTGGCTGCAGAGAAAAGAGAAAGACTGAAGGGATTATGGCAGCCTCTTCAGCATGGTTGTACAATCTGTGACAGGGACTGTCATTCGTGGATCAGCCTTTACAGTCATAGCAGACAGTGTCGAAATACAGGAGATGAAGCTGGACAAAACTCACAGGGTGCCACGCACATGGTCTACAGAGACTGAGACGCTAATGATGAGAAAACTAAGTAAGAAAATAGAATAAGTGATTGAAGACTAGTAAGGTAATAAAATGAGTGATGGAAAATAAGTAAGTAAATCAAGAATAAAAATGAGGAACTAAGTAATTAAATCAAGGAAGTTAACAAAGGAAATCTAAACAGACATGCACATTATGGAAACATAATAAGACTGAGGATTTGAGAAACTCTTGATAGAGGGAAGAAACATGGGCTTATAAAGACAAACAAGAGGATTAATGATGTATGTTAACTTAGATTGGATGACTTACAGCAATCTTTCTCATCAGACCCATCGTCACAGTCCGATACACCATCACAGTAATACTTCAATAAAATACACTGTCGCACATTTTTGCATGTCCACCGTGATCCAGTGCAGTTTAGAGGTGGACAATCACGTTCATCTGCGCCATCATAGCAATCATTGCCCCCATCGCAAACTCGCATTTCTGGGATACATCTGCGGTCATCACACTGGAAATAATGTCCCTGGCAAGTTTGTTCACCTGAAAATGGTTGGATACATATCTTAGGTTGTGCATTTTCAATATGATAAATACTTGGATTGACAAGTTCAGCAGAATCGGCATCACTGCTCTTCAGGTAGACCAATAGATCTCTTTCAGCAATGGCAGAGTATGGATAAAGATTGTTCCGGTAGCTCACTGGTTGTACACACTAATGATCCATTCTCAAAGGCAGTGCTTCTTACTACTACTCCAGCCTGTGCTGTTGCCTAAATTGTTGTCTCATCGTCTAACAGGAAGTCATTGATTAATTTCAGTATATTTCCCTTATACATATCTAATGTACCTCCCATGGGTACTTTCAAAGCCAGTAAATCAGTCCTTTAATTGGGGACGGCATAGGCTAGTGGTTAAGTGACACGGCTCACAACCCGAAGTTGCTGGGTTCACTCTCCCCCCACAGTACCGGCTGATACCCAGGGGAAGCAAACCCTTAGAAAATGCAGGAGGAAGCAGACCCTTACATAAAATACATGCCGAAGTCCAATGCACTGGGCCAACAGGCGCAAAATAAAAACCATAATGCAATGTGCACCGTCTTGGGGAAATAGAGAAATAAGACGAACGCAAAACAAAACCAAAAAAAAAACAAACAAAAATAAAGTTCTTTAATTGCTGATTATTTCTGAAAGGGCTTTTTCAATAAACAAAATAAATCTGGACATAAAAGCAAATATAATACTTTTTTTTCTTCTTCTTAACCTTGCATATCCTAAGGGAGAGTGCATTATATGTTTTTTGTGTCTATCAATGCAGTGCATCTGACTTCCGCTCAAATTTTGCTAAAGAGTTTACTTATAATAAGGTATGACCTTGCTGTTTCATGGAGATAGATAAACACAAGCAAGTTTGGATTTTGAGCCATGTCATTAACCAAGCCCCCCCCCCAATTTTTTTTTTTTTTAAACCTCTCTCCATATATCAAACTTAACATGACCAGGCACATCATACTGACCAGGATGTTGCATCAGGGCCAGACACAATATACTGACAGAGACCACTATTTCTCTTCCATGTACTGTTTCCTGGAAACAGGCTATTTTCAAGGCAGCCTGTAGGTTGAAATTTGGATCGACGTGATCCCTGTAGTAGTGAGTGTTCCGCAGATGAAGCCAAGCATAGCACAACTGCCTTGAGAGCCATGGCCCACCTTCATCAGCATACTTGGGATGTAAGAAAAGCTACTATAACCTGCCACTTAATGCCCTTTTCAGGGCGCACAAAAGAGTAAACTTACTTATTGTGGGCATTAAACAACAAATAACAAGATGACTTTATTGCTCCTCTACTACCAGGATGTGTAGGTTTAATCTTTTTTCTTCTGACTTATAGTTGGTACAGTATGGCAACCTTACCCATGCACAACCCTCTTTAGTCACCTCTTACTTGACAGGTGTACTAATTTTTGCTCCCCTTGCAAGTCTAAAAAATACATTAGCAAAATATCCAACATACATCCATTATATTTTTACTTAGAACTTTAGAAAAATAATTAATGTTTCAGTTAACTCATTCACTGCGGAATACTTTCAACCTCTGAACACAATTTTTCTTGAAATGTAAAACTGTCACTAAGAAGTACAGGTATATTTACAAATTTAGGAATACTTGATGTAGAGAAACATTTATGTATAATTATGATAGCTGTTCGAACCAGTATATCAGCTCTACAGTATGTAAGAAAACTTTTGAGCCAGTATATCAGCTCTACAATTTGTAAGAAAACTTTCGAGCCAGTATATCAGCTCTACAGTATGTAAGAAAACTTTTGAGCCAGTATATCAGCTCTACAGTATGTAAGAAAACTTTCAAGCGAGTATATCAGCTCTACAGAGATAATCAATTAATGGAGAAAGACATCTAAAATAGTCAAAATATTTCATATTATGCTTTCACAAGATAAAAATCTGTCATCCATGCTGCATAAATGTTACACAAAACTACAAGAGACAATGTTATAGACCAATATAGAGGCACACATATACATGTGTTGACCAACAAAGCTTTCATCAAAGTCAAGACACACAAAACTAGAACCAAAAAACAAACAAACAATAGTAACATGTGGGAATCAAATAATTGGCCTTAGGATACACTCAGGGAGTTTTATCAATATGAGTCACAATAATTTTCTGCTTCTGCAAACCACAGACTGTCCTGTGTGATGTATCTTAAAGCAGTGGGGCAGTTTATGTGTTTGTTTTATCTTGGGAGCCATGCCGGTAGGGTTTTGTGCTCCTGACAGGTTAAATGAAGTTGACATGGTGAGGAAGACTTCACATACACACATTGTGGGAAGACTTCACATGCACACATTGTGGGAAGACTTCACATGCACACATTGTGGGAAGACTTCACATACACACATTGTGCGTAGACTTCACACACACACATTGTGGGAAGACTTCACATACACACATTGTGGGTAGACTTCACATACACACATTGTGGGTAGACTTCATTCACATACACTTATTGTGGGAAGATTTCACATACACACATTGTGGGAAGATTTCACATACACACATTGTGGGTAGACTTCACATACACACATTGTGGGAAGACTTCACATAAACATATTGTGGGAAGACTTCACACACACACATTGTGGAAAGACTTCACATACACACATTGTGGGTAGACTTCACATACACACATTGTGGGTAGACTTCACATACACACACAATGTGGGAAGACTTCACATACACACACAATGTGGGAAGACTTCACATACACACATTGTGGGAAGACTTCACATACACACATTGTGGGTAGCCTTCACATACACACATTGTGGGTAGCCTTCATTCACATACACTAATTGTGGGAAGATCACATACACACACAATGTGGGAAGACTTCACACACACGCATTGTGGGAAGACTTCACATACACACATTGTGGGTAGACTTCACATACACACATTGTGGGAAGACTTCACATACACACATTGTGGGTAGACTTCACATACACACATTGTGGGTAGACTTCACATACACACACAATGTGGGAAGACTTCACATACACTCACAATGTGGGAAGACTTCACATACACACATTGTGGGAAGACTTCACATATACATATTGTGGGAAGACTTCACACACACACATTGTGGGAAGACTTCACATACACACATTGTGGGTAGCCTTCACATACACACATTGTGGGTAGCCTTCACATACACACACAGTGTAGGAAGACTTCACATACACTCACAATGTGGGAAGACTTCACATACACACATTGTGGGAAGACTTCACATACACACATTGTGGGTAGCCTTCATTCACATACACTAATTGTGGGAAGATTTCACATACACACATTGTGGGTAGACTTCACATACACACACAATGTGGGAAGACTTCACATACACACATTGTGGGAAGATTTCACATACACACATTGTGGGTAGCCTTCATTCACATACACTCATTGTGAGTAGACTTCACATACACTCATTGTGGGTAGCCTTCACATACACACATTGTGGGTAGCCTTCATGTCAGCAGAAGCAAGGAAGGTATTTAAAAAATGGGAAACACTATCATCCAGAATAATAAACAACGATGTTAATGTCAGGATTAACAAAGCCAGATCTGCTTTCAACTCTCTGCAACCAATGTGGAACTTTGCAGCATCCTTCATAGAAAATTAAATATTTGCTTAACACAAATGTAAATATAGGCCTGTCAGACATGGCATATGACTAAGGGTATAACATTCAGACTGCAAACCTTCACCAACACATGTCTTTATCACATACTTCATATTAGATGGCCAGAGGCAATGGTACAGATCTCTAGGAAAGAACATTGGAAGAGCAAACCAGTTCTGTTTTGATCTTGTCGGTACAACTGCAATGGACGGCACAGAATAGGAAAAAATGGAGAGCACCTATTGTGATCGTATGTTCTAAGGGGAACCATCTGTGTAAATGATCAAGTCATAAAGATATAAAAAGCTGAAAATACTTTAAATTAGATCAAATGTACTTGTAAGAAAAGAGAGAGACTTTACTTACCACAAAATTCACCTTCATCAGAACCATCCCCACAGTCATTGTCTGTATCACACTTGAGAGACATGCTGATGCATAAACTGTTGTTACAGCGGAACTCCCTGGAGTTGCATGTTTTTGCAGCTGAAGATGCACATAAAATTTTTAGTTTTACTAGTTAGATCATTTTACATCAGCAACAATACTGACAGTGTAAGCTCAATGAGCTCGATGCTCACTTGCTTGATTGAATCCTTCTGGTTCCCTTTGGAGCCCTAACCTCCTATTCCCCTCTTCTTCACTTGATGGTCTTTGATTTTCCTATTCGTCTGTTCCCCTCTGAGTTCTGATCCAGGATTTATTTTTACAGTGTTCTTTCTGAGAGTGTGTCCTATTTGTCTCCACATTCTCAATGAGACTGGTAGATGATGCACAAAGAGCATCTTCAAAAGGTTTAATATAAACCTTGATACAGATGCTTATAAAGCAGCCATAAAAATACACAAGGGGCTGCATCAGTCGAAGCGGGACTGGAATGGGCCTGGGCTTTGTACTTTGGCACAGTCTATACAAAAGAAGATTGCTTCAGGATACCAGAGCCATTAAATATTTTCCAACAGGACAAGCACACAGAAGGATTACTATCATTCTGCATTACCGAGGAAATGGTTTTATAAAAATTGGATAGGTTGAAGGTGGATAAATGTTCTGATCAAGACGGTATTCATCCAAAATGACTGTTTGAACTTCAAGAGTTAGCAAAACCATTAGCGATATTTTATTCTCACACTCTTGGGAAGGGGATTGTTCCAAGGGATTGGAAAGATGCAGGTGTGATGCCCTTGTTCAAGAAGGGTAAAAATTCAGATCCAGCCAATTATATACCAGGGAGTTTGACGAGCATACTCTGCAAAATTTTAGAATCCATTATTAAGGACAACAAAGTACTGCACTTGGACATTTAATTTAGTTTAATTTAATCCAAAATAGTCAGCATGGGTTTACTGAATGAAGATTATGTTTAACAAATCTATTAGAATTCATGGAGGAGGTTACCAAAATGTTAGATGGTGGAGAGCTGGTGGATGTTATCTATCGATTTTGCAAAGGCCTTTGATAGAGTACCTCATCAACGATTGTTTCGAAAGTTGAAATCACATGGAATAGATGGTGAAGTTGAGTGTGGCAGAAACAGGATGGAAAGACACTGGGTACACACAGAAAGATAAATACATTTTCATACATTCAGGAGGTGAACATCATACAGCTTTAGGTTTACACATCATGTGATGGATGGATTCCAAGATGGAAAAAACACACTAGCAGTGTTTATTGATCTACAGCAGGCATATGACAGAGTCTGGAGGAAGGGCCTTTTGACAAAAATGGGAATAGAAGGAAAGATGATCAAATGGATACAGCCCCTTCCTGACCAACACAACCATAAATACCAACTTTGCAGGGGCAACATCAAGTAAGAGAATGTTAAAAGAAGCACTGCCACAGGGCTCTCCTCTAAGCTGCACCCTTTTCCTCATCTATATAAATGACCTCACTAGACATCTAAACATGTCAAAAGCATTGTTTGCTGATGATCTCGGCATTTGGACCACAGAGAAATATACCATTTTGGCAAAAGCCAAGATCAACAGAGAGCTACTTACAATTTCAGTATACTGCGAACTGTGTAAACTAAAGATAAATACACAGAAAACCATATACACTCTCTTCTCTCATAGTCATAAAAAAGCAAAGAGATCCATTAACATAAAAATGAATGGGGAATTACTAGTAAAAGAGGATACACTAGTTTATCTGGGAGTAACACCGGACAGACAGTTGAAATTTGGCAGCCATATCTGCAACGTCAGAAGTAAAGCAACCAAGCGTTTGAACTTGATCAAAAGACTTGCTGGTACAAATTGGGGAGCTGATAAACAAACTCTTCGGCAACTATACCTTGGTTATGTATGAGTGGTAATGGACTACAGCCTTCCCATACAGACCACTGTGAGTACAAATAACATCTCATTTATTGACTGGGTGCAGAATCAAGCTCTCAGATTAATTTTTGGGGGGATGAGATCAACACCTACAGTGGCGTGCAAGATAGAGGCCAACATAGAACCACTTTGCCACTAAAGACGGATGTGTCGGACCGAAAGGTGAAAATATCGCAGCCAAGCTGTAAACTAGCGACACAACGCATTCCGTTCTCCGGACTACATCCTGCTACTTGCAAAGACCTGTACAGGGCTTGGTAGCGGGAGATTGAGAATGAACGCAGAAGAAGAACCACTAGATATCAGAAGAAAGGGGGCACTGACTGAAGCGGTAGAGCGATACAAGAGACAAGAAAATGACCATCCAAATAGGGTACAAATAGACACTTGGAAGCAAAAGAGAAGATTGAAGTAATTGTTCCCCCTGGATGTAGCAGAAGAGAAAAGCCAGAGGAGAGAGAAATGGAAAATAGGTTTTTTGGACCACTTCCTTGGGAAAATCTTTGCCTGCCAGTCATAAAAACACACCTGACAGAAAAGGTAGCTACCAAGGAGACTACATCTAATATCCTGAACACATGTGCCTTAGAGACAGTCTATAACTACCCAAAATCGGCAGTCCTGGTATATACGGATGGATCAGCATTAAAATTTACCTCTTTTGCAGGGTATGGTATCCAAATGAAATACCTTGATGGGTCCATATAAGAGTTTTGTGATTCATGCAGCGAAAACCATTCAAACGATGAAAAGGAGGCCAAGACTATAAAAACAGCAGTTGAGAATTTGCACCAACAGTTTGACTTGGGCGAATTGTTAGATGGATTTGGTAATTTTTAGTGACTCCAAGTTGGTTTTGGAGACGCTGAAGAACACCCCATACAAAGAAAAGGAGATGTTCTTGGTGGGCGGGGTGATCAACAACATCATCACTGCCCACAGGATAAATGTCACCCTGCAATGGATCCCTGGACATAGTGGACTGACAGATTGGCAAAAATAGGATTCTCGAAACAACAATTGAATAGACCCTGCAGTAATCACACAGTAAAACAAATTATTAAGAATAATACTCAAGAAATCTGGATGAACAGGTGGGTAACGGGAACAGCAGGTCGCAGTGTATTTAGCGAAATGTCACAGCCAAAAAGTAACGATGACATAAATAAACTACACAGAAGAGATCAAAGTCTCATCTTTCAGTTCCAAACAGGACATACCAGAGTCAATAGTCACTTGAACCGCATCAATCCCCAGCACCTGCCCTTGTGCAGACATTGCTCTCATCCTGATGAAACAGTTCAACATCTACTCATTGAGTGCAAGGTGCTTGCGGACATGAGGAAAAGATTCTTACAAGCACTGCCGATAATTACCAACACACTGTACGGTGCAGTGACTCAACTGAAGAAGACCTGTATATTTATTAGAATGGCATTGGGCTGCCAAGAGCAGGCTTGCTCAGCAGCTATGGGATAATAACAACAACAACAACATGGTGGACATCCATAACTGTCCAATTTTTATCATTATAAGAAATAGATTACTAGGAAGCACATTTTCGATTGATTGTTTAAATAACCCTGACAGGATATGGGGAATAAAAGTATATTTACACAATTATAACACAACTCTCAGAGAAAAACCTATATAAAATGGTTAAATACTAAAGTACAGGAAAAAAAAAGGGATAGATTGCAGTTGACATCTGTTCTTATGTCAGCAAAGAATTTTTAACTATTTGAATCTGAAAATACGATGTGGGTGTTAACAATCCATTCTCCATATCACCTTCTTCTTCATCTGCGATCATTCTCAATCTCCTGCTACCAAGCCCTGCAATTAGCAGGATGTAGTCCGGAGAACGGAATGTGTTGTGTCACTAGTTTACAGCTTGACTGCGATATTTGCACCTTTTGGTCCGATACATCCATCTTCGACAGCAGGACCAAATATCACCAATATTCCAGTGTTATACACTTATCTTATATTGGTGGGACAGGCCTATAGATATGTGTAACAGTACTGCCAGAAAGTACACATCTTCCAGAGAGTTATCTTAAATGATGGCACCTAGGAATACATCATATTTTGCAAATTTTGTAATGATAACATAATGAAAAAAAATGTGCAGAAATTTTTTTGCACTTCTGGTGTAGAGTGTGATCAGGTAGCCTCTTTAGTTTTTCAAACTGAGGATGGGATTTGCATTTTAAACTTTAATTTGATTACATAAACAAAGCAGAGATATGGAATCAAATCTCAAAATCTGTCAACTATGCGAGCAGTCCAAACCCAAAAAAGTCGTAGTACAGTGGATCCCATCCCACTCTAACATTCAAGGTAGCAAGCAGGCAGACAGGCTGGCAAATAAAGGTGAAAGGTTACCACAACTAGATTCAAGTGTGACTTACTAAGTGTCGAAAAGGTTTTGTTAGGGCCAGATACATGAAAAAATGAGAAACAGAGCATACTGGCTACACAAAAAATGATGTTTTTGCCTGGTTGAATGAAGAGACCAGGCGGTTATCTTCAGACTCCACAAAGGCCCCAACAGAATGAGGTGCCATCTGTTACAAAAACTTAAGATGGGCACTACTGACAATTGCACCTATGGTATTGGGAAAATGACTTCTGAACATCTGCTGCAAAACTACCCGACATACAGGAACCAGAGAAAGCACATGTGGCCAACACTAAACAAGCTGTATGGCAGTGTTGACATCCTCGGATTGACTGCTGCTTTCTTTGAACAAATTCAAGTCAACATACAAAGAAGAAATCTCAAAATAAGTGCATTTAAAAAACTTTCCAACTTACAGCAGTTATTTTCATCAGTCATGTCTCCGCAGTCATTGTCTCCATCACATACCCAAGTCTGACTGACACATTGTCCATTGCCACATTTAAACCTGTTAGATGGGCATGATGTACCTGATGAAGAAAACATGTATGAGATTGCTGATTACAGAAACAATAAAAATAACATTTAAATGGAGCTTTACAGGTCTCAGTTTTGCGTGAATAGCCATTGCTTTTGTAGTGCTTACACTTAGTTTTTGCTGTTGTTACCTCTTCTCTAATTATAGTTCCCTGGTTTTTATAATGTGCAACTGTCTTTGGCATTTGCTCATTTACATTTGATTTTCTTTGATACTGTTCTTGTTGTTTGTCAATTGCTGGGTTTTTAAATTTTCATACCATATTTTCCAGAGGTGGTATCAAGCCTGGTTGTTAGTGCTTGTAGAATTTTTAAATTTTCTGGCCACTGCAGATCATAAGTTTGTGATATGTTTGTCTATAGTTATTGTATACAAAATATTTGTGCTTTACTTTGTTGCTCTACCTTGGGGATGTAGAGATCTTCTTTCTGTTTCTTGTAGCTTATAGTTCCTAGAGCATGAGGTAGCCAGCCTCATGCTCAACCATTCTGATTCGCCACTTAATACACGAGTGACAAGTTACAGTGTTTCTATTCTCTGCTGCTATTTCAAGCTCCAGCAATACACTGACTGTATCATAGATATAAATATTCAAACAAGACAAAAGAGCCAAGTCATTGGTAAACTTAAAATCACCAATCTGTCCTGTCAGATCCAACAAATTCTATTAGCTGTTGACTTCATTAGCCAGTGAATTACCAGTAAGAAAAGAAAAGGTGGCATTTATTCTGAGTATAATAGAAATGCCAAATTCAACAAGTTCACATGATGTAGAACATCTATCTATCTACTTATGTTGCAAGACAGTGTGGGGAGATTGTTGTTGAATGCCCATAATAAGTAGGATTACTCTTTTTTTGCACTCTAAAAAGAACGTTAAGTGGCGGGTTGCCATAGCTTTCCTCACATTCCGAGCGTGCTGATGAAAGTGGACAGAGGTCCTCCAGGTGGTTGTGCTATGTTTGGCTTCATCTGTGTGTCACTCACTACTAGGGAATTATGTTGATCCCTCAGCTTGTTAGCCAAGCTGCCATCAAAACAGCCCGTTTTCAGGAAGGGCTACGAGGAAGACATGGTGAGGGTCTTGTCCAGTATGTTTTGCCTGACCAGTTATTAGTCTTCCTTCCCATGTAGGGAGGTAAAATCTTCTTCATGTGTCATCTGCAAGGTTGTAATTTAAAATTCATATCTACATAGTCTGTTCTTAATATAGTTGATCCACAATTATCTTGCTTTGACTGAGGTCCTGCTGTCTGGTGTTATAGGCTCATTTGCCATGTAGGTTTGGAAGTATTCTTGTCATATATAGAAACCATTTACTTCTCTGGTTGCCTATACTTGCTCAATACATCGGGCTGTTCTTACTGTCTGTAAAATTTGTTTATTTTTTTACTGTCTCTTCTAGTGATTTTGTCCATTTTTTTCCAAGTAAGCATCTCATTTTGAATATTGTGATCTTTGATTATTGTGTCTTCGGCAGGGTCTAACTGTGATAACAAATAGTTGGTTTGAATATACTGTTGATCATTTGTCTTTCTGTCACCATTGAAATGTTTTAGTAATTGTGAACAATTACATAGAATTACCTTCTTCAATTTAACCAAGATGAATTACAAAACAAAATTTATGGTGTTCATTTCCTACATTTCAAACAAAAAAGTTTTCATATAGGACAACACATATGGATCAAAATGAGGATGAAAACAAATAGAGACGTGTATTTATTTGACATAATGTTCCCTACCAAGGTGATTAAAATGGATAAAGGGATGGACGTAGTTGTAGGATTATTTCTTCTTTTGAACTCAGCTTGGAATTAAATATAAACATAGCAAATTCATTGCAAATACTAACCTTCTGGACAGTCCATTTCATCTGATTTGTCCAAGCAGTCATTGTCCCTATCACAGCGATATGAACTTGATATGCATCGGCCATTCGTGCACTGGAACAGTCCAGGTCTGCATGTTGTCACTTGAACCTCATCTGGATTTGGCTCACATGTACGCTGGTCTCTGCCCAGCTTCATGCCATAAGGACATCCACAGTGTCTGCCTATCTGAGTTAAGCCTCCAATGATGGGGACCACAAAACAAAAGTTTGAGCACTCACCATTTCTCAGATGGCATGGATTTTGTTCTGTGAAAAAGTAAAGGAAATTTCTTCCATCACTTATTCTGTTTCTTAATTTGAAACTACCCCTGATTATTGTTTGCCTACCTGCGACACAAACATTAAAACTTGTATAGTCTATGATTGATGATAGGAAAGTTAGGAAGTAATTGAGTCTATAAACATGTTTAGATTGAACTTGACCTATATTACAGAGTCGCAAGTGATAAATGACAACAGACTTGGATAGTTGTCACACTTATTTTTGGGGTGTCTGGTTCGCTTAATACCTTAACTCATCTCTTTCTTGTGGCAAGGCACTTTCATCACCAGGAGGTATGTGGCTCGGATTTGGGCTGCCAATTTCTTCACTTTCTTATCTGCCTTTCGTTATATTTTTTCAAAGTTCAGAAAAATATTTGTCTTCGTGATTATTGTCATTAACAAACACACTTAGAAAAATATTTTACATGATATTTTATTATTAGAAGTTATTCATTATTTTAAAGATGAGAGACTGGTGCAATAAAGAAAGTGTACCTTGCAGTTTAACAACTAATAAGTGATAATGCCCAGGATGTTTATGCCGTCATATATACAGATGGATCTGAGTGATTGGGGCTTTTCTACTAAAGTGCGAGACATTGCAAGTCGCACATACATAACATCAACCTCCAACGAGAATAGAGATCGAGGCAGCGGCTTCTTTAATGAATGATGCAATTGTCTGGTACTTTCAATCCTTGCTTCAGAAGGTACAGAAGAGCTGACTATAGCATAAATGGACAGCAGACATAGAAGCCTCAAACATTTAGGATCTTGTGTGAATCTACTATCCTAGTCATGCTTGTTGGAATAATAGAGCTGACATCCTGGCATCAAGGACATACATAGTGAAGACATTAACAATAGATAGAGGTGAAAATTTGAAGCTAATAATTTGAAGTTGGATGAAGACACTGCAATCAATGAACTGGCAAATCACAGATTGCAAAGATTTTGAAATTATACGCAGGTCAAACAGAGAGGGACATCTGAGAGGATGGAGCAGGAGTGTGTACAACTAGCGAGCTACAGGAACAATCAGTCTCTACACTCTCCACCATTTACTAGAAGGATTGAGCACTTATGGGTCTGCCAGGAGTGCAATATAGTTGATTCTTAACAGAACAGAACAGATAATCACACAATGTGATGACATCTTATGAGGATAATACAACACCTAGTTTGTACATCTTACTTTGAACCAATGAGAAAATGATGGAATATAAATGTGGATACTATTTCAACCACTCACAATCTTCTTCGCTATTTGCTCTCAAATAATTAATCAGATCCATTTCCCTCATAAGCGCTGTGGTGGTCTGTCTCAGGCTTCTCTCAACATCATACATTACTTTTATCGCTCACCTGGGTTAGAGAGGACCACACTGTTACTCCACTCCTCTCATGGAGTTGACAGGTTTGGGGAACATACTCTACTGTTTTGTTTCTTTCTTTCTGGCATTCGTCCTGACAGAACATTGTGTCACAGTTTACGGCGAGGCTACAATATCAGTGCTCTTCAAAAGCGAAACAATGCAGTCCATTCTCCGGACTACATCCTGCTACTTGCAAAGCCCTGTTCAGAACTTGGTAGCTGGAAATTGAGAACAAATGCAGCAGAAGAAAAATAAGTGCCTTTCAAACCAACACATCCAGTTTCAGCACAGTATTTTTGGAAACACGTTTGGCTTTCCTCTTTGATCCATTTTCTCTTAGCAAGAATGCATGAGTGCAGCTTGCTGCCAGGGTCATCCCTTGGAGATGGAATAGTCTTGATCAGCTATGGTTTGCTGACCCTGACAGAAGTAGCCAACTATGAATTGCTGGTTGCTGTCAGGTCATTCACTGCTACATCTTTGGCCTCGCTGTACTGTTTGTCTAGTTTTCCCACACAGGGCACATATTTGTGTGCCAGATCTAAAATTTGTTGAGCATGTTGTGTCTGAATCCTGCAGTACCCAGTTTGTAGTAAGCTTTTTGTCTCTTTATATAATCTTGGCAACGAGATGTATGTATCTGTTATATTAGACTCTATAAAATTTGTCCCTTAGGTTGTTTTTTAATCATTATTTTTAATCTCCTAAGGTTTTTCTTTATCCCTCTTTGAATTTAAACTGCTGAATTTATAGCTGACGCCAAGTGGTACCAACAAGCTATCTAATTGACTATTTTTATCTATCCAACAGTGACATGCTACAAAAGTTTAGAAAAGAGAAAGCTTGGATAAGCTTGCAACGACAACGAGTGAGAAAGAAAACAGACAACATAATATATGAACAAGAATGAAGCCAAGAATCATAATCTTACCAGACACAGGTTGTAATGAAGGGTCATAGATTCGAATTCCCATGACCCTGCCTATTCCAGATCTTATCTTTAATTCCTGGCCACCTCTTTTATTTATGCGAACAATGGCCTGTAGACGCCAGTCAGTGTAGAATATGTAATCTGAAATATGAACATGTTTGATTATTAGCAAAGTGCATGACATACCTTTAAATTATAAAGATGAGTAATAAAAGTGTTAGACAAAAACCATGTACATTTTTTGGAAACTCATTTTAAATTATTACTTTTAAAAATTACTTTGCTCTTTTAAGGAAGCCAAATATCTGAGCCATCTAATTAGTGAGGTACAGGAACGAAAATAAATTAGCGTGGACTAGAGGAGTCTGTCTAATTAGAAGGCTAGTGGTTGAAAAAATTAGAATGTTCAAGGCATCAGTACCGAGGTGCAGATCATGATGGTGGTAGAAAATGGCTCATTATCGAACTGTCACTGCAAGCTTTTGAGAATATGCCTGGACTGTGAGATTTGTTTGAACAGCAGACAATCACTATCTCTACCATCTTTTAGAATTGCTGACCACCCTCAACACCTGAGTGATTCCCAGATTAAACATGATATGTTCATTGCTTGCTTTTCTGCATTTGTAAGAGGCAACTCGAGAAGGTTGTGCATGAGACTAGCAACATCACCATGTAAAAATGATTGCTTCTGACTGGATACAAGATTCCCTAAAAGCTGGTAAGGGAAAACTAGATACTGTGTAGAACCTATGCTTTGACATTTAAGTGACAGGTAAATGATAATCATTTATTTAAATTTATCTTGAATGCAAGCAACAGACTGTTCACAGCCAAGCTTTCATTGTCTATATGACATACTTTATATTAAATACCAGATGTGATAACAAAAATAGATCTCTGGCAAAGAACACAACAACAATAAATACAGCCGAAATACTCTATATTCACATTTTTGAGGAAGTAACATCAGCACTATAAAATGGCAGTGGAGAAAAATATTTTTGTTTTAGTGGTGAAAAGAAGAATGATTATTGAATGGTGGACTACCTCAATGAAGACCAGGAGAAGGCTTCTGATTCAGTGAATAGAAACAACTTACAGAGAAGGCTTGAGGACTTGGAAACAAGGGCAGACTTTGAACAAAGAGCACACACATACATACATTATAAATATATATATATATATATATATATATATATATATATATATATATATATATATATATATATATATATATATAAAATAGTAAATGTGCTTTTGAGAATTCTAGATAGACTTACAAAATGGTTTGAGGCTACCACAAGTGTGTGACAAGGATGTGTCCTATCACCCCTGATGTTCATCATTTATATAGATAGGATAACACTTGAGGCTAACCCAGAAAACCGTAAATTTAATTAACTCCTTTTTTTTAGATAATCAAAGTGTCAGACATCCAGAGAAAAATATTTTCAAAAAGATAATTAGAAAATTAGAAGCACAAATAGAACTGATGGACTGAATTAGTCAGATATTTAATATAGTTTGTTCACATAAAAATACATAACACGTTGAAAACGATACTGGAAGGAAAAATGAAGGCCAAACGTGCCAGAGGTCAACAGAGCTGTACGTAAGAAGATAATATCAAAGAATGGACAACGAGAAGTCTGTAAGATTGCACCACCATAGCAAGAGAAATAAGATGTTGGAGATCCATTGCAGTTGACCTTCAATGTGGAGATGGCACTTGAATTTAACAGATCTGGTTGTAAGAATTGTTCGGTTACTGATGGAATAGTTTAGCAAGAAAGTAAGTAAAGAATATATCTACTTGGAATGCCTCACTAACCTTCATAAACAGCAATACCAAATGGATGGACAACAGTATGTCCCGACAAAGTCTGAAGGTCATGACCATCAAGCTGTGAGTGTTGAATTCTGTGAGGGATTAAACATCAATTGCGAAGTTCAGAGATTATGACAGCTTATAAGAAGCAAGAACAGCATTAAACCGTCACACAAAAATGGCTGAAATACAAGTTCAAAACATAGTTTTACAAGCATATGGTAACAGAAGTGTACCCATGTTTCACTTAAATAAACATTTATCAAGGACTAAACAGACTAAAACAAAAATAAAAACAGCTAAGCTAAGCAAATATCAGAATTAAGGATAAAGAAAATCTTAAATGAAATTCAATCATTTGTGCCAGCAAGGATACTGTGCTGATTTTCATCAAATACTTCTTATTCTTCTTGTGATTACTTTAATGATTACATTGTTAAACGAGTTTTGATGATGAACTCAACTGTTGCCTGGAATTCTTCTTTAGCCCCACACAGCTTTGAGTTTAGTATTGAATTGCTGAACAAGTGTATCCTCCTTAACTGACTGTACAGGGATCAGTCCTGTAAAGCATGCTCAGCAGTTTGTTCACTTAGTCCACAGATGAACAGCGGTGAAGCAGACAGATGAAGCTTAGTATATGTGTTTATTCAATCTACTGTGCCCTGTTCTGAGGTGAAGAATGCCAATCAAATGTGTAGTTGTTGTCATTGGGTTGATTGTGTTCTTATTTTCAAAGGAATCTAGTTGATATCTAAGATCTGACATGACCTTAAAAAGACATAATATGTACTCTATATAACCCGTATATATTGAATATTTATATTAATTAATTTTAGGATCTTTCATGCCAGCAATTGATTGACACTGAAAAGGTCTTTCAGAAATATTTATTTACTGCTTTCTATCCAGGTGTTGTAAAAGAATGTATTACGTACCTTCCATTTTTCTTACACCAATGTTTGCAGCAGTTTTAAGTTTTGCCAAAATGAAGCAGATGAGCACACTCCTTCTTAATCATATTCTACAATATACTTCATTGTATTGGTGATCTTATGGAAATCAAAAGTTGTATTGGTGATCTTATGGAAATCAAAAGTTGTATTGGTGATCTTATGGAAATCAAAAGTTGTATTGGTGATCTTATGGAAATCAAAAGTTGTATTGGTGATCTTATGGAAATCAAAAGTTGTATTGGTGATCTTATGGAAATCAAAAGTTGTATTGGTGATCTTATGGAAATCAAAAGTTGTATTGGTGATCTTATGGAAATCAAAAGAAATTAAGTCCAACATAAACATAAAAATATTTAACTCCAATGTGAAGTCTGTTCATTTGTATGACTGAAATGTGGTGAACAACATAAACAGCAGCAATGAAAAAGCTGCAGACTTTCATAAATGAGTGCCTGTACAGAATAGAGAGATTCAAATAAGATCACTACTAGGGAACTGTTGGAAAGAACCAGACATATCAGTGGAACATGACGTGAGAAGTTGACTTTGGATATGACATTCATTAAGGAACTAGTCAATAGCATTACAAGATAGTCTTTGTTCTAGAAATCCGAAGGCAGAAGAACTAGATACATTTGAAAAACTCATGGAGAAGAGAGCTCGTGACAAACATTCAGGAAACAGTAAAGATGTAGACAGCATTGAAACGGATGGCCCAGAACAGGAGAACTTGGCGTGTATTTATTGAAGACTTATGCTTTACAAAGACCTGAAAGGTTTTGATTGATTGACAATGTGCTTGCTAGAACACATTTCTGTGGTGCTCCAATAGGGTCCTAGCATCTTTATTGGCTGGCCTGCCATTACTATAGATTTCCACAACATCCTGTTCCTAGCAGTTATCGGTTCTGTTGTTGAATGTCCCCCATGCCATGATGTTAAAATGTTCATTATTTTCTCGAATTGCCATTGAACTCTCCCAGCAATACTGTCTGCTGTCAGCAGGTGGACCAACCCTCCTCTTCTTATGAAAATCCCCTTTTTTTTTCTTTTCCAATGCTGGCATTCTCTGAAGGTATGTATTAGGCTGAAGAATAAAGCCAAAGCAGTTGCTATGAAGTGTTGAGGCTAGGTCTTTAATTAATTTTAATTTATTTTTGCGTTCGCCTTATTTCTCTATTCCCTGAGGCGGTGTTCGTGACACTATGGTTTTTATTTTTGCGCCTGTCGGCCCATTCGACTTCGGCATGCATTTTATGTAAGGGTCTGCTTCCTCCTGCATTTTCTAAGGGTTTGCTTCCCCGGGGTAACAGCCGGTTCTGTGATGGGGATCGAACCCAGCACCTTCAGATTGTGAGCCATGTCACTTAACCACTAGCCTACGCCATCCCCGGTCTTTAATTCATACATGATAGCAATAAATAATTAAGCCAAGATCTTGCTATGATTCAATCCAGTCTCAAGAATCAGGACACTTAATCTACTCTGTCACTTGCTATTTTCATAACATACCCAACTTTCCTATTTCCAAGTTTACAATTTTTTAAATGTCAGGTCAGGTCATCCTGAAACCAGTGAGGTCGTTGAGGCACAAATGAAAACATTCTCACAACCTCATGCCACCCTTCTCTGTCAGCGGCTACTGTGTGTGCTTCTTCTGGTCAAAGATTGGTCCATTCTTTGATGTCGTCCTCCCACCTATTTTTGGAATGGCCTCTTCGTCGTCTGCCTTGCACCTTTCCATGCAGGATCGTATTTGCAAGACCATTTGCACTCGATATGTGACCATACCAAGCGAGTTTCCTTCATTTGACAGTTGCTAAGAGATCTTCAACAGGCCCTATTGCTGTTGTAATTCTATCTCGTATTTTAACATTTGTAACTCAATCTTTGATGGTGACGTTTAAAAGTCTTCAAAAACATATCTCCAAGTCCTGTTTCCTTCGCTGAAGGTCAGCTGTAACTGTCCATGTCTCACAAGCATAGAGGAATATTGACAGGACTAATGTATGCATTAATCTGATTTTCGTGCATAGTGCTAACCGTTTATCTTGCCAGATTTTGTTAAGTCGTACAAGGGTCGCTATTGTCCGTACTATTCTCACATTTCAATCCTTCACACTGTCAATCTAGCCCAGATATTTAAACCAGTCAATCACTTCGAGTTCCTGGTCATCAGCTTTTATCCTACTGTTGTAGCCCTTGGCGTTGTTGGTTATTAAATTGGTCTTTCCAGTGTTTATCTCCATACCATAGTCAAGAGCTGTTTCATCGAGCCCTCTGACCCATTCCTAGAGTTCTGTTTCTCTTTTAATGTACATGCTGTACATTTTTTCGTTGCTCACTTTGATGTACGTTAGTTTCTGATAAGTGAAACATATAACACACAAATTAAGCAAAGCTTTGTAAAACCAAAAAATTAAAATTACTTTTCTCTGACTACATGCACACAATCATGCCACACAATAATACATACTAAATGACAGTGTTGTTGTTTGAAGCACCTCATGCTGAGTTAACCCTTGACAATTCTTAGGTAGTGGGTTACAGTGGCTCTTATTACTTTCTGAGGTGTGCTTGAGAAAGTGGACCGGGGTCCTCCTAACTGTAGTGCAATGTGAGGCACTTCAATAAGCTCACCGCTGTGTGGATCACAGTGTCGACCCCCACCTCATTGGTTGGACTACTCTGACTCAGCCTGTTTCCTAGAGCCCAAACAAGGACGTGATACTGACCACTGCAGCTCATGCGCTGCTCAGCATCTTGATCCCCAGCAACTATATGAGTAGAGAAGAAAAACTATGAAACTGCATGAGTTTTGCGACAGGGTGTTCTTCTTAACCAGGTCAAGTATATTGAGTAGTGACACCAGAGTCAATAGATGCAGCTGAACACATCGCAGAGCGACTGAATGAAACAGCTGCACTTTTAGACAACAGACCCATCATCCATGATGTGCTCCAGTCCCACAAAGTTTCTGCAGTTTGGGTGCTATGGCAGCTGACTCAAGAACTTAAATAACAACGTGGTACATGAATGGCTACACACATTACCAAAAGCTTTTTTTGTAGAAGAATCCATGCAATTTGTAGATGCTGGGGACTTGTATCAGACGCAATAGAGACAAAGATTTTTATTTTTCTAGCGTTTGCTTTATTTCTTCTACTCCCCAGGCGGTGTGCGTTGCACTATATTTTTACTTTGCGCCTGTCGGCCCAGTGCATCCGACTTCTGCATGCATTTTATGTAAGGGTCTGCTTCCTCCTGCATTTTTTAAGGGTTTGCTTCCCTGGGGTAATGACCGGTGCTGTGATGGGAAGCAAACCGAGCACCTTCTGCCTGTGAGCTGTGTCATTCAACCATTAGCCCACGTAGTCACTGAGACTAAGATGAAAAATGATACAGTTGTGCCTTATTTTTTCAATCAAATAAATTTTGAAGACAAAAATTAAGGTTTTCCTTTGAAGCATTCTCGCATTAAAGGATATTCATTCTATACATTTCTGTTATAAAAATAGACAATGCATTTCATAATGTGACGAGTTTACAGTCTACCTATCAAAGTATGCATCAGCCCAGTAAAGCCGGTCACTTGTGAAGTCAATCGTCAAACCATTGGGCCAGCCTAGCTGTTTTTTCCTGATCTGTGTGATATTAGTGCCATCTGTGAAGCAACGAGCTATGTAAGCACTTTGTCTGGCGTCCCTCAGCCAGTCCGAATAGAATAAATACCTGTTTGACAACATGAGAGCACAGACAGCATTGTTAGATAAGTACTGTCTATTAATTGTTAGGGTTAACAGATGTCAAATTTTGTGCCAGAAACATTTGCTAATGTGTGAAGATATGATTTCTGGCATTATAATTGGGAACGCATGGCCTGCTGACAAGGAGTGCAGTGGATCGAATTTCCGATAAGGCATATGTTGTTTTTCTGTTTGGGGCAGAATAAACAAACATAGCCAGCACATGACATTGCAACAATCGTGGGGAAGTGGCCTGTAGTTGTCAGGCGTTTAAAGCCCCTCAGCTAACACAGCAATGGGAATAAAGTCGTACAACTGTTAAAAAAAATAATTTGGAACAACCAATATCTGTTGTGTGACAAACAGATGAGAAATGTAACTAACTGTGCGATGACTCTCACTTGGGGATGAGAATTAAGCAACCAGTATGGCTGGAGATTAAAGAGTGAAAGTATCTCAAATTGAATGAATTTTAATTACATTTTGATCAATGATAAACTCACCCTCTGATTGGATGCACCACTATGGACCTTGCATTGCCCAAATTGCTAATAAGGTCTCGCCTGTCAGACGGGTGATTGACACGAATAACGGAAACTGTGCTTTGCCGGAAGTCAGTAAAGAACAAATTTTTTGATATCCAATCATATGTGATCCCTTCTACTGATCCGATGTCTGTTACTAGTTGAGGCATTGGATCTACACAACAAAGAGAAGTTAAAATAAATAAGAAGGTAAGAATAGAATATTATACAAGTACTTTGTAGGAGTTTGAAATCAAACATGGGTAAAGCAGAAAGCCCAGCAAATCAATAAGGTGTAACAGTTTCAGTTTAGTTCAAGTGCCATCTACCTCTTGAAGGTCGGCTGCATCTCCAAAGAACTCTGTCTTGCCTTGATGGTACAACGGAACAAACATTTCTCTGTCAAATCTACCTCTTGAAGGTCGGCTGCATCTCCAAAAAACTCTGTCTTGCCTTGATGGTACAACGGAACAAACATTTCTCTGTCAAATCTACCTCTTGAAGGTCGGCTGCATCTCCAAAGAACTCTGTCTTGCCTTGATGGTACAACGGAACAAACATTTCTCTGTCAAATCTACCTCTTGAAGGTCAGCTGCATCTCCAAAGAACTCTGTCTTGCCTTGATGGTACAACGGAACAAACATTTCTCTGTCAAATCTACCTCTTGAAGGTCGGCTGCATCTCCAAAGAACTCTGTCTTGCCTTGATGGTACAACGGAACAAACATTTCTCTGTCAAATCTACCTCTTGAAGGTCGGCTGCATCTCCAAAGAACTCTGTCTTGCCTTGATGGTACAACGGAACAAACATTTCTCTGTCAAATCTACCTCTTGAAGGTCGGCTGCATCTCCAAAGAACTCTGTCTTGCCTTGATGGTACAACGGAACAAACATTTCTCTGTCAAATCTACCTCTTGAAGGTCGGCTGCATCTCCAAAGAACTCTGTCTTGCCTTGATGGTACAACGGAACAAACATTTCTCTGTCAAATCTACCTCTTGAAGGTCGGCTGCATCTCCAAAGAACTCTGTCTTGCCTTGATGGTACAACGGAACAAACATTTCTCTGTCAAATCTACCTCTTGAAGGTCGGCTGCATCTCCAAAGAACTCTGTCTTGCCTTGATGGTACAACGGAACAAACATTTCTCTGTCAAATCTACCTCTTGAAGGTCGGCTGCATCTCCAAAGAACTCTGTCTTGCCTTGATGGTACAACGGAACAAACATTTCTCTGTCAAATCTACCTCTTGAAGGTCGGCTGCATCTCCAAAGAACTCTGTCTTGCCTTGATGGTACAACGGAACAAACATTTCTCTGTCAAATCTTTTGATCGTAGACGATGATGGCATAATTATTTGCTAGCACTATTTTTAGTATGGATTACCTGCGCTACTTTTTATTCTCACTGTCTCGTCTCGAGCCGCCCGACCCCAATGGCAAGTCAAGGACAAGACAAATAGGGGGCAACTGCGAGATGCAGGGGACTCCGCTACAAGCACCTGTGAAAAAGACGGCGGAGTCAGGAGTCGAACCCCCACCACCTGATCACGAGGCTGACGGCTTAACCACTTCGCCACAGAATCCCAAGTTTAGAGAGTTCAGATATAGTTCAAACATACATGTTTTTCTATACTCTTTTCCTTCTAATCCCCAGTGAAAGGATGTCCTTCAGCAGCCTTAATTGCTGGTCTGGAATAAAGTGTAAGACTTCAGTATACTAAGTGACAGCTTGTGTGAGGTGTGTTGTGTGGTAATTCCTTCTTCACTTTCTTTTCCTTCTTTAACTGTAAGTAACGTAACAATTTACAACTGGGTAAACTTGAGCAAAACAGTCGTAAAAGCTGAACCGTGTACCTTTTCCATAAAAAGCAAGTGTTCTACTACTATGCTTCCCAGGAGACGAGTCATTCAGACCTTTTGTTTTCCCAATTTGTATTGTTTCCTAAGGCAGAGTGCGTTGTACTGAGTTTTTTGTGTGTGCCTTAAAACCAAGTGTATCCAACTTCATCCCACATTTAAAATTGATTTACTTTACTTAGGAGCATTAATTACTTTGTTGAATCCAAACACATGATGGCAAAACTAACAATGAATGAAATGGAAGAGGCCATGAGAACTTTAAAGAAAAAGAAATCGCCCAGAAAAGATGGGGTAACAAACAAAATGCTGATGGGGTTGGGCCAAACAGCAAAGAGGAAGTTACTATCAGTCCTGAACCAAAGCTGGAAAAGGGGAATTGTACCACAGTCATAGAAAGACGCTGTACTTATACCAGTACCAAAGAAAGAAAAGGATAGAACAGATCCAAATGGATACAGGCCTATCAGTCTACTGAGCTGTGTAGGAAAACTGATGGAGCTTATGATAAACACCAGACTGATGTGGCATCTGGAAGAAAAATACATACTAATTCCACAGCAAGCCGGCTTTAGACAGCACAGATCCACTGAGGACCAGATCACTCTCATAGCCCAGGAAATAGAGGATGCTTACCAGGAGAAAAAACACACAGTAGCGGTGGATTTAGAGAAGGCATTTGACAAGGTGTGGAAAGAGAGACTTAAAGTCAAGCTACGAAGAAGTGAAGTTTGTAGGAAAATGTACAGATGGATCAGCCACTACCTCGAAAACAGAACAGCCAGAGTTCAAGTACAAGGGCAGATGAGCAAAACTTGAGCAGGGAATACCCCAAGGGGGACTACTGTCACCCACACTTTTCCTGGTGTATATAAACAACATCACAGAGAATATACCAAGAAGAGTCCACAGCTCCATGTTTGCAGACGATCTGGCTATGTGGACCTCTGAAAAAAATCTCACCGTAGCAAGCAATCGGATGCAGCAGGCCCTAACATTGTTGGAGGAGTGGGTGAACTCATGGCTGGTCAAAGTAAACGAGGAAAAAACAATATGTACGATATTCTCGCTTTCAAATAAACCCCAAAACACCAAAATAAGTCTTAACGGCAAATATCTGAGGCCAAACGACAACCCAAACTACCTGGGAGTCACATTTGATCGGCGCATGACATGAAAAAGTCAGATCGAGAGAAACCGAATGAGAGCCAGACAAAGAATGACAAACATGAGGAAACTTGCTGGCACAAGCTAGGGAGCAGACGAAAGTATACTAAAGAAACTGTAGACTGGAAGAGTGAGACCAGTTCTCGAGTATGGCATTGCGGCATGGACAACAACACCAAAGGCGAACTTTGATAAAATTAGCAAACTTCAAAACCAAGCCATGAGAGTTATAACGGGAGGCATGAAGTCAACGCCAATTGTAGAACTTGAAAAGATTACAAATCTGCAATCCATGATGGACAAAAGAGACTGTAGAGCCCAGCAGCAAGCAGAGAAACTCAGAAGACCGACAGACCACCCAATGCATCAGAGACTAAATAGATTTGGAAATGGGAAATTAAAGCGGAGAAACTTTGCAGAAATAGCCAAAGCAAAGATGAGCGAAGACCCTATGAACACATTAACACCAAAGCTCATCCCTTGTGTATGCAAACCTACCTGGAAGCAGCACATCATTCCGGAGGTGGTAGAAAATATACCAGGTATTGGAAACAAGAACAGCCAGACTGAAAAAGAAAGAAGAGACATAACCCTGAGGTACATAACCAAACAGGGACTGAACCCATGCATACACCGACGGTTCTGTAACAAACACAACACAGAATGGAGGGGCAGGGGTATTCCTGAGCCTACCAAATGGTAGAAAAATAACACTGTCAGTTGGAACTGGAAAATACTCAAGCAATTTCAGAGCAGAGGCAGAGGCACTGAGGGCTGCAGCAGAAGCAATGCTGACAGGCAAAAGAAATGAAAGCCAGATAGTCCTGTTTACAGATGCCCTGGCCGTAGTCACAGCACTAAAAAGCCAGAAAAATACTGAACTTGATGATTTAAGAGCAGTACTCTGTCAACTATGCTAGCAGTCCGCACCAAAAAGAGTAGTGGTACAGTGGGTTCCATCCCACTGTAACATCCAAGGCAACGAGGAGGCAGACAGACTGGCAAAAGAAGGTGCAAGACTTCCACAACCAGATTCTAGTGTGACCTACGAAGAGTCCAAAAGGCTTATTAGAGCCAGATACATGGCCAAATGGGAAACAGAACATACTGGCCACACAAAAAATGATGCTTATTACCAGTTGAACAGAACAGAGCAAGTCGTGGTCTTCAGACTCTGCACAGGCCACAACAGACTGAGGTATCACCTTTTCAATAAACTGAAGATAGACGGCACTGACGAATGCACTTGTGGTACAGGGAAAATGACCGCTGAACATCTGCTGCAAAACTGCCCGACATACGAGGACCAGAGAAAGCACATGTGGCCATCACCAGAGGCAACACTAGACAAGCTCTATGGCAGTGTCGACAGCCTCAGGATGACCGCTGCTTTTTTCGAAAAAAATACAGGTTGACGTTTGACAGCGTACGAAGAAGAAGAAGAAGAATCCAAATATATCGATGTTTGCGTTATGAATCATGTCACTGGTCACTTCCTGAATCCTATATGAGGTATCGTTTCTAGAACATTCTTTCAAACCGAAACGACTACTCCATACTCAGCAGGATTTTCCACTGCCAGAATGGCAGCAGGGTCTGCAATGCCATGAATTGGCGAGTGCCGCTCTAGATAGACCTTACTTTTAGTTGCCTCTTACAACCTCACAGTGTGGTAGGCATCCCTTTTTTTTTTTATCTCTGCCACCACACACAGTCCTTCTAAAAAATATAATACCCAAATGTAATTTAATACTCTAAAATCAATGCTAGCAGCAGTGTTACAAAGTCTGCTTGAAAAAATTTACCGCACAAGCAAAGAGTTTGGCATGAAAATAAAGACATTGAAAACAAAGACTATGGCAATAATCAAGCAGCATAGGCTAATGAATATAATCATCAATGGAGAAATAATCGAACCAGTAAAGACGGTTAATAATTTAGGGCGAACCATCACAGAAGATGCCTGCAACGACACGGACATTAATACCAGGATTATGGGGACGGCGTGGGCTAGTGGTTAATTAAGTGCACGGCTCACAATCTGAAGGTGCTGGGTTCGTTCCCCATCACAGCATCGGCCATTACCCCGGGGAAAGCAAACCCTTAGAAAATACAGGAGGAAGCAGACCCTTACATAAAATGCACGCTGAAGTCGATGCACTTGGACGACAGGCGCAAAATAAAAGCCGCAGTGCAATGCCCATCGTCTTGGGGATTATGGAAATAAGGTGAACGCTAAAAAAAACCAATCAACAATTAAAATTTTTATAAATACGATTGGCAAAAAAAGCCTTCAGAGACAAATAGAAACAGCTAACTTCAAATATCAAGATAGAACAAAGAAAAAAAATAATCACTACTCATGCATGACCAATTGTCCAATATTGAGCTGCAAAATTGACTATAACAAAGAAAGATGAAAAAAGCCTGAAACTGTTTTAAATGTAGTGCTACGGCAGATTGGAGCAAGTTTGACAGAGAAGATACAATGACAATGTCCAGAATGAGGTAGGCGCACAAAGACAAATATTGAAAATGATACATAAACGAGGATTGAGTTGGTTGGAACACAATATGCAACATCATAGTCTTCCTTAGAAAATACTAGAGGGCATGATGCTAGATAAAAAATAGGATTAGGGTGATCAAGACTCACCTTTACATCTCAGGAATGCAGAGACATTAAAGTATGAACCTACGCTGAAATGGAAAGCTGTACAGGATAGGGTCAAATGGAGAGACATTCTTAGACAACCTTACAATCAGGTTTAGGACAGACTGATGAGATGATGATGAAATCTATATTTGGGACCAAGGAAGCATTGAATGAGCTGAGAGCAGTAAGCGACTCATAACTGACTACTTGCTTCAGGGCCAGCTGACTATAGCTGTCCAGGACTATTCCGCCTACAAGCGGATACAGGATACATCCATGCAGCCTGGATGAGAGAATAGGGAGTGAAAGGGGCCCTGAAAATGTACTGTGCTGAAACCAGATATGTCATGTTGAAAGGTGCAGATATCAGTCTTGCTATAAACTATGACAGAAAATAACAAAACATCCTCTCCAACGAAAAAGAAGAAATAATCCACATTACATTTTAATGAACAAATGATTACTTATTTGATATTTTTAAAATCTAATTTACAAATAATAATTTAATTTTTACAACAAACCTGTATTTCCAATCTTGCCTCTGTAAATCACTCGATTTCTGACATCAGAGAAGAAAACTGTCTCATTTTCTGCATCATAGTCCAGTGCCACGTAATTGACCCCTAGACGACTCAAGCGCTTCCCAACAATGGGTGGAATAGCATCAATGGCATACTGGCCTGGTTCCTCCAAGGGCACTCCTCGAATGCACCGAGGGGAGGCGAACAAAATAAACTTTTCAATCTCTGAAAAGAAGACAAGCTGGTTTTCAGTTGGCACAAATGAAGAAAAAAAAAAAATTTATATTAAACCCAATGAATAGTTTCACAATTAGGTCAAATATTTTTTTAATTAACTAGTTCCACAATGCATTTTGCTCATTTGCAGTGAATGCCAAGTTGACGAAGTTGCAGGAGTTTTGTAGTGCATTTGTATTAGGTGTTAGTGATTGTTGGGAAACCAGGCAACAGCTTCTTCCTTTCTGCATCGAGTCTGTGTCTAGTCAACTTACATCCTGCACTGTCTGATATTGATGGATGCAGATGTGGTAGTTTGGTTGGTGTGCAGGGTTTAACTTGATTAAGATTTTGTTGAGTTTGATGTGTCCTGTTCTAAGTTGGTCCCTGCATTGCAGTTTGTTGACGCTGCTATTTTTATTTGGTTGGTCATTTCTTTACATATTGCATGCCAAGTAGATCCTACTGCCCAATGGTTCTGTCACTCCTATTTTAAGTTTATTTTAAGTTTCATCAAACGCACCATGTGGAGACAAACAAAATAAACTTTTAAATCTCTGAAATGAAGAACATGCATAGGGCTAGCAATCTCGGGTCAAACAAATTGCTACAGAAGCCATCACTACAAGAATATGCATAGGGCTAGCAACCTCGGGTCAAACAAATTGCTACAGAAGCCATCACTACAAGAATATACACAGGGATAGCAACCTTGGGTCAAACAAATTGCTACAGAAGCCATCACTACAAGAATATGAACAGGGATAGCAAACAGAAACCATCACTACAAGAATATACACAGGGATAGCAACCTTGGGTCAAACAAATTGCTACAGAAGCCATCACTACAAGAATATGCACAGGGATAGCAAACAGAAACCATCACTACAAGAATATGAACAGGGCTAGCAACCTCGGGTCAAACAAATTGCTACAGAAGCCATCACTACAAGAACATGAACAGGGCTAGCAACCTCGGGTCAAACAAATTGCTACAGAAACCATCACTATAAGAACATGCAAAGTGCTTTGGCACAGGCTTCCTGAAGGAGGTCAACTGGTAGCTATATTCATAGGCCACATCCCTCAAAATAGATATGCCAGAGAGAAAGTACAAGACCATATAAGCCATAGAATGAAATTGGAACAAGAAGTATCCCAGGCTAGTGTGCCATCCCCTACACTGTTTCTGACCTTCATCAACAAGATAGTAGATAAAATACCACAGAGGGTTCAGTTTCTTATGCACTGATAATCTAGCTTTATAGCTAGCTGAAGAAAAAATAAAAACTGCAAATTGCAGGATGTCCTACAAACATTATATATTATATATATAAATGATTTGGACATAGGTATGGGATCCATTATTGCAAAACTATGCAGTAGTGTCTCATCTAAAGCAGAAGTGGATATATTGAGGTCGGATTTAGATAAAATTCGAGAATGGTCTGTAATCTGGAAAATGGAGTTTAATGTAGATAAATGTACAGTCATCCACATGGGTAGATCCAATATGGAACATAATTACAGAATGGGAGAGAACAATATTAGAAAGATAGATAAAGAAAGGGACTTAGGGGTTATAATAGATCATACATGTAAGGTGAGGGAGCAAGTTCAGGTAGCAGTAAAAAAGGCAAATGCAATGTTAGGGATGATAAAAAGAAATATTAAACATAGGAACAAGGAAGTGATAGTCAAACTGTATAAAGCATTAGTTAGACCTAGATTGGAGTACTGTGTACAGGTGTGGAGTCCTATCAGAGAGGGGATATAGACATGCTGGAGAGAATACAAAAAAGAGCGACAAAGCTGATAGTGGGATTCCAGAATTACAGTTATGAAGAAAGATTAAAAAGAACTGGCCTTCAGTGTCTAGAAGAGAGAAGAATTCGTGGTGACTTAATACAGGTGTATAAGATGATCAGAGGAATGGATAAAGTGGACTATAACAAGTTTTTTAAAGTACAACCACCAACAAGGACAAGAGGGCACAGCTACAAGTTGACTAAGTAGAGGTCCAGATTAGATATTAGGAAGTATTTCTTTAGCCAGAGAGTAGTGAATGCTTGGAATGCATTGCCAGGGGAGGTGGTGGAGGCTGGGACGGTCAATGCATTTAAGAACAGATTGGATGCGTACAGCTTCTAGAGGAAGGTGATGTAAATGGAACTGGTTGTATACAGACTCTGCAGAGTCTTCTAAACCAGTATAAAGACGTTAAGTTAAGTTATTATATTAGCTGACTAAAAATGACTCATGAATACAAATGAGAAGAGATTGACATATATAATAAAAAGGATAAGGGTATTCTTTTCTTGGAAGGTGATTGTTTGTTTTGTTCTCGTGTTGCTCCCTACTTTGCCAATCTGTCTGCTGTCTCATTTCCTGGATGCCACAGTGTGATGGTATCTACTTTAGCACTACCCTTCTCTTGGATTTTAGTTTGCCCAAGGCGTTCTTAAGCCCTGGCAGTTTAGCATTCTTGAGGACTTGCAGAACTGACATTGCATCTGTAAGGAATACACCTGCTGACATTGGCTTGCTGTGTTGCTTATCATTTCTGCAGCAATAATTATTGCCTGTACTTCAGCTGAGTAGTTTGAACAGAATTTCATCGCCAATGCGTATGTGCGGGCAGGCAGCACAGACATCCAAGCATATCCTGCAAGACTGTTTTATGCTTAGCCAATTGCATACTGAACACTGCCCCACGAAGATGAATATCTACACAATACTGTTTGGAAGCAAGAACTCTCAACTACAGCAACATTTATCCAGGGAACTGGACTTCACGTGTAGACGTAACAAGAAAAAGCATGTCGAACGAGGAGAAGAAGAAGAAGACAATAAAAAGGCAACAAATATCACACAAGTTAAATTACCTAACAAAAACAACCCCACATATTTAGAAATAACACTGGACAACAGACTGACATGGACAAAACTAATAAAAATGGTTTAACAAATTATTTTTTTAAAGTCAACTAACGAAAAAATTAGCAACAACTACATTGTGTGAAGACCACCAAATATTGAAATTTTACTGTACACTGTAAGACCAGCTTTACAATATGGAATGCCAGCCTGGGCTGGGCAACTGCTTCAAAATCCAACTTTGAAAAAACAACCGGAAATTCAAAACCCGGCAGAAATAATTATTGCCTGAGCTATGAGATGAACTGCCCAAGTGGTGCAGCATCCATAAAGGGGAGTAAAGAATAATAACACAGTAAATTAGCCAAGCATGTCATTAAAGGCAATTAAGTAAGGTTGGGCATGGAGCCAACTACTTCATCCTGTAGACATTTTAAGCCCCAAAAACTTCAAAAACATGGAGAGATCAACTAAAAAAGAAAAAAATACAGCTCAACCATCCAAGACAGAAGAAAGTCACATCGGGCTATGCCATGGAATTTTTCATAGTATGACCGCTTCTCCCAGTTGACCTAGCTGTAAATAGGTACCTGATAAAGTCATGAGGAAAATTTTAGAGCTACTGCGGAGCTACAGAGTTGGTCATTGGCCCTTTCAGCAATGAAAGTAACTGTGAATGTATGGGGCAGACCCCAGATGCAATGAAGTTAGCTTTCAGAGTGATTTTTTCATTTTATTAATTTTATTTAAAAAAATAAATTACATGAATAATGCACACAATACGTTTCCACCAGCCATATAAGCCTTACTAGTGCAGTTTGTCTGATCACTCGTCAGCTGGAATCCTGTTCGACACAGGCATCTGTAGCCCAGTCTATTGTTGTCAGTGCTATGGGTGATTGCACATATGTCCATGCACGGGTTGTCCAGGCAGGGATTGACATCTGGACAAATAATCAAAGAAATATATGATTTATATATATATATCAATCAATCAAAACCTTTACCTCCCCCTGTGTAGCATAGGTCTTTAACAAATAGACAAGTCTTTCTATCAAGTGCCATCTCTAACCACGTCTTCCCAGGATCTTTGGTATTTGCCTCAAGCCCCCTCCACCATAACTCCCCTTGCCTCTGAGGTTCCAGAACAGAGATTGTCTTATAATGCTGGTTTCCTTAATGTATAACCTATTCAACATCAACGCCTCCTCTTCATGTCCTGTTTCACCGGCATCTGGCCTGTTCTCTTAAGATATACATACAATCGCTAAAACACATTTGATGTATAGTACCAAATACTGTCATAGCTGGGAGTTAGATTGATGGCGATCTCTCAATTTACTCTGGTTGCTACCAAAGTATGTGCAACACATAGCCTGTAAAAACAAAATTGCAGAAAGAGGCCTTTTCACAGTGGGACTGCTATTATTAACAGGAGTATGGTGGTGAGGTGTGAGTCTCTGATACCCTATAACCAGAGTGCTTGAGGTAGATGAAATCCATAATTGATAATTCATCTGTTACCTAGAAGGTAGCTGGGAACAGTAAAAATCTAAGGAGTGTTAAACCAAACATAAACATTTGCAGAAATTGGATGTGCTGGGCTGAACTGTACATATTAGTCCAAAATACTGCACAAAGTGTCCCGTTAAAAAACTGTCACTGTAAGTTAGGTACCAATTTACACCTGAGTAGACTTAAGCATCTATCCTGTGCGCACTACCTTGAGGCAGTGGGACAGCCTGTGAGCATGGATGATCCTGGGAGATGTTGGGAGGAGTCTAACTTTCGTGGCAGGTCCAACCAAGCTAATTGAGTCACCAGGGTAAAGGCCAGACTAAAAGTGCATAACCATCACCAAGACTTTAACTATAATTCAGTTCACCTCTTGTGATGAGCTTCTGCAGGGATTTATGTGCAGTCACCACTGAAGTAGGAATACCACCATCCATCTTGTAGATCTGTTTCCAGCTTTGAGGATCTGAAGCCACATCAGTCTTGTTGACAGAGATCACACCCAGTTTGGTGATGTCAGCAAAGAAGAGCTGATTCTCAAATACAGCCACAGAAACTGGAGCTGGGATATGTAATCCCCCTGAAATAATGGTGCGCCTGGCAGAAATATACACACAATTATACAGCAAGTGTTGAACTTCTACATATGGTTGGGTAATATTTTAGACCGGGGTCCAGTTTTGGAAAATTCATTCAAAAAGTAAACAATTGTTAAAGGAATCCATTGCAAAATTTATTAAAATAGTACAAGGGCTGATCAAAAAAGTATCTGAGCTTAAGATGGGGAAAAAAAAACTAACTACCAATTCCGTTAAAAACCTAGGTCCTCCGAAATAGGCCCCATCTGAGTGGAAACATTTCTTTCAATGGTGCTCTCAATGCTGGAAACATTTGTGGAAGTCATTTTTTAAAAATCTCCATCAGGCATTTTGTCACATTAGTTTGGATTTCTTCTTTGTCCTGAAATATAACTCTTTTTTTTTGGTAGCATTTTGAGTCTTTGAAAGAACCAAACGTCACAGTGAGTCATGTCTGGGGAGTAGGGTGAGTGCCCTCGGTCAGCATTGGCACGTTCTAACACGCGAAGTGCAACCTGCAAGCAGTTTTCCCTCTGTTCGTGAGTGAGGAGCTTTGGAATAAATGTTACCACAACATTGCCCATACCAAGATCGTCAGCCAAAGGTGATTGCACAGAATAGTATGAAATTGCCACACTTTATTGAAAATTTCTTGATTTCTGCTTGTTGAAGATCTCACTGATCATTAGCTGCGCTTAATTAATGTACGGCCATCTTTGAAACAAAGATACAACTCTTTAACCTGTGTAGAACTCATAGCTACATAACCAAAAACCTTATTTATCTTCTGAATAGTCTCAGGTTGCATGTCGCCATATTTTTGACAAAATTTAATGTAAATTCTTTTCTTAACATGTTCTGCCCTTTTGGCTCAAAACACAGATATTGTCACATGCCATGCTAGCAACAAGTCAGCTATTGGTTGTCTCCAATACGCAAAATATAGTCACGTATGATGAGATGAACGTCAGAATTGCCAAAGCCAATGCCACATTTCGCAGACTACACTCAAACGTATGGTGTCGAAATGGCATCAGCCTCCAGACAAAGCTGAAGGTGTATAGAGCAGTGGTGATCCCTGTGTTGCTATATGCAAGTGAAACATGGACTGTATACATGGGTCATGCAAAGAAGCTGAATCACTTTCACACACTTTGTCTCAGGAGGGTGATGAATGTCAAATGGCAAGACAGGGTCACAGACACTGCTGTTCTTGAGAGAGCTGGTATACCTAGCATTGATACCATCATGATGCAATCAGATTCGCTGGGCGGGTCATGTGGTTCACATGCCAGACTATCGATTGCCAAAAATAATCTTCTGTGGCGAGATGCATGTATTTAATTGTTCTTAGTCAACCTGTACTTCTACAGGGCAGATGACTTTGTGGAGGTCTTAGCTCTGGTATGAGCTGTATGTAGCTGAGTAAAGGATTTCCTGCTTACGGGCTAGGCTCCAGCAACTTATTACTCCACTGTGTTGGGACAATCACTTGCGGAGGGTGGTTAACCAATGTGTGAGCTCATCTCAATAGACTCAAACACTAGAGCAAAGTAGACCTGCAGCCTGTTAGGTGCCATCTATGCTGCTCTAAACAAACCACCTAACCATGGCCGGTGTTATGCCATGTCACACAGTTAGTTGTCTCTTACGATATGCTCTCTGTGAGGAAGTGGTGCTATTTTTGTCCTTGTCATACACAAAGACCCCTGCAGACCACTTGGGTTAATTAATTGTAGGTATTTATAATAAATTTTTGTATTGTTTTCATATGCATTTTTATGTCTACCAGTTCCAATTTTAAATTACATATAATAAATACATAATGTAAATATAAAATAGTGTTTACCAAAATAGAATAAAATGTTTGTACATTTCTCATAACAAGTTTTTCAAAATACAACCACCTACAAGAACAAGAGGGCTAGCTACAAATTAAATTTAAAAAAAGGTACAGATTAGATATTAGGAAATTTTATTTTAATCAGAGAGTGGTAAATGCTTGGAATGCATTGCCACAGAAAGTAGCGGTGGCAGGGACAATTAATGCATTTGAGAATAGATTGGATGCGCATAGCTTTTAGAGCAAGAAATGTAAATGAAACTGGTTGCATACAGACTCTGCAGAATCTTCTAAACCAGTATAAAGACGTTAAGTTAAAAGTTAAAGCTACAGTTCAATATCTTTGAAGAAAAAATGCATTGTTAGGTTGGTTTTACTTTTCATCCTTCTTGCAAAATTGTATAATACTTGTACATCATGACATGCATGTTCATTGCTACAGATCTGTGTTTATTATTATCTCTGGTCTTCTAATGTGAAGTATGCATCTGAGATACCTGTTGGTGAAGACATGTAGTCTGGATGTGAAGCTCTTAACTTAAGCGTGCTGTTTTCAATCAATGTGCATGATTAACACATATTATAGTGTAATTTTATTATACATCCTAGATTCACCTCATACCTGTTCTACCCACTGTAATCCAGCTTCACCTCTTACCCATTCTGCCCATTGTAATCCAGCTTCACCTCTTACCCATTCTACCCATTGTAATCCAGCTTCACCTCTTACCCATTCTACCCATTGTAATTCAGCTTTACCTTTTACCTATTCTACCAACTGTAATTCAGCTTCACCTCTTACCTGTTCTGCCTATTGTAATTCAGCTTCACCTCTTACATGTTCTACCCATTGTAATCCAGCTTCCCCTTTTACCTGTTCTACCAATTGTAATTCAGCTTCACCTCTTACCTGTTCTACCCATTTTAATTCAGCTTCACCTCTTACCTGTTCTACCCATTGTAATTCAGCTTCACCTCTTACCTGTTCTGCCCATTGTAATCCACCATCTCTAGGTGGTCCAGGTGAGAATCTACCCAAAACAAGCGTTTGCTAACCATATCCACAGTTAAGGCTTGTGGGTACAAAACTTTGCTCAAGCCAAGATTCCATCTGTGACTACCATCCATGAAAATCCGCTCTATTCTTGGCTTCGTGGCTGGCCCTTTGTGCCCTCGATCAGCAAAGAACAAATATCTGGAGAAATAATATAAAATAACCTTCTTAACACTTATGTGTCAGAGAACAGTTATCTGATCTACAACCAATATTAGCTTGCCCATCATCATGTCAGGAATTCTGTGTGCCAATTAGAAAGCAGCTATTAGATCAGAAGATGGGATCAAGATGCTGAGCAGCGCATGAGCTGCAGTGGTCAGCGACCCATAGCTGACTGATAGCGTCAGGGCCAGCAAACCAAAGCTGCCAAGACCCTTCTACACCTCCATGCGGTGATCCTGGATAACAGGCTGCAGCAGGGCAGACTGGCTAAGGAGAAGGGATCGAAGAGGGAACTCAAAAAATGCTTGCTGAAGTCGGATGTGTTGGACTGAAAGGTGCAAATATTGCAGTCAAGCTGTAAACTACGACACAACGCATTCCATTCTCTGGACTACATTCTGCTACTTAAGCCCTTTCAGGGCTTGGTAGCAGGAGATTGAGAACGAACGAAGCCAAGCCAGATCAGAAGATATGGAGAAACCTCCATGTAGCTGTTATTAGCTTGAAGAACGTCAACCATTCTCATTAAAATTTTAAAATGTAGTCCAAACCTTGATACATTACCAGCCTTGCACAACTATATGTACTCTTTTCCAGGGTGTACCACTTTACTGATGTGAGAGATCAAATAAATGAGGGATCAAACCACGAGGATACTCATATCAAAGAATAACACAACACTCAATGATACAAGCATGTAACAGCATATGTATGTTTTATCAAGCTTTCAATATAAGCATGCATGAAACATACTCGCACTCTCTGATGGAGCCTTTTTCAATCCTTTCTATCATGGAGGAACCCTTGAAATCATTGTCAGGTCTCAGTAATCCCTCTATAAAAATTATTATGTCTGCAGCTTAGGATACATTAGTGTGGTCAGTAAGTTGTAGATATAGTAATCTAAAAAATATAATTTTCGTCATTTATATTTCGGTCACAGTACCCATATGATCTTCAACATCCACTCGAATCAATACTCATAATTCACGCTATTTGTATGCCATAAGTACAGAAAATCCAGAAACATTTTATGACTCATGATAGCTCAATTGGTGAAGTAGAAGAGAGAACTATAGTGGAAAATGTATAAATCAGGTCACTGGTTCAAATCCGGTTCGGGTGAATTCTTTTCTTTAAAAGTTGTATGATAAAAACATTTTAGAAATGTACTTCCGTCATTACTGACAGGTTATTGCTAGTTTAATTGTAATTGTGTACTCTTTTGATTAACCATCTCCCAAGGAAAAAGATGCAGAGACTGGTGCAAGGTCGCTGTTGAGTGGAGCAGTGTTTATATGACAACAACCTCCAGTACAACAATCGAGATCGTGCCAGTGACTTCGGCTCTGAGGAATGCCTTAGAGAACAAAGTAGAAGTGCATACAACCAGTGAGCAATGGAAACCATCCGTTTCTATATTCTTTGCCATTTGCTGAGAGGGAATGAACACCTATAGGTCTACCAGGTGTGCAATGATATAAATTCTTAATAAACAGTTTGATATTATTTGTAGTCTATATACAACATAAAAATGGATGTCAGACTTTTCCCTGTCCATCTTTTGATGTTATCCTCCCATTTATAGCATTGCTTACCTTTGGCACATTTGCCCTTTACCTTTCCTTCCAGTATTGTTTTCAGCAAGGTGTTATGGCTTTTGATCTGACCTAAATATTTTAATTATCTGACTATGATTTTGATTATAACTTCTCTTTACACTTCTAATTTCTTTGACTTCATTATTTGGTATCTTTTTTTCCCCAGGAAATGCACCCCATCTGTCGATATATCCACATTTCAAAGGTATAAATTCTCCTCTCCAATTGTTTGTTCAGTGTCCTTGTTTCTATGCCATACAGTAACGACAAAGATACATAACACATGATCACTCTTCTTTGTTTGGATGTTAATATATGTCTTATGTTTGTGAAAAAAGACTTTACTTTATTCTTCTTGATTTCCATTTCACATCTTCAGTTATTATATTTTCAAAAAAGGAGCTCTTTACCTGTTGCAATATTTGATCATCTACTTTACTAACTACACTGCATAACAGCCAAACTGTATCACAGGCAAAAGTAGATTTCAAAACTGATTTGGACGTGCTGATCATGAATGTGAACTTGAAAATTATGAAAAAAAGCTCTACTTTTCAGGATAAGATGGTTTGGGTGGTCATGTGTTTCTGGTAGGAATAAATTGACTGAACTTGAAGTCAAATAGATCAAGCGAGTTATTCCTAATGAGACGGATAACCTTGAGCACCAATTAGATGACACAATCAGTAGGAGTATTTGCAACCACACTTCCATCCTGTCATAATTTCCATTGTAATTTCTGCTAGTTCAAGATGCCTCATGAAAGTATGAACAGCGCAGCTTGTTTTTGCTATATTTGTAGACAAATTATTTTGCTATAACAATGGCGACGCCATTACACAGATGATAAAGAAAACTTACAACTTTAAATTTTGTTGTCAGATCAGTGACTAGGACCAGTATTGGGTGCACACATGTTGTCAATCCTGTGCAACAAATCTGCGTTGCTGGGTGAGCCAAAATGGATGATCTATATGTTTTACAGTTCCAATGGTGTCAAGGGAACTGACAAATCATCAAAGATTGTTACTTTTGGATGACTTCTTCATTTAGACTAGGTACTTTAAAGATTAAAAAGTGACTTTTGACCTATCTGAATATTAATTCTTCTATGGACCCAGTGCCTAGTGAGAAAGATTTCCCACTTTTTGACCTACCAGATTGTTAGCCCTGTACTCTAGATGAAAACAAAAGTAAGGCCAGTCAACATGTCACATGTAAAAGCATCTAGATATGTTTATTTTGTGCCTATTGAAGAGCCTGCACAGCCACATAAAATTACAGAGAGTGAACTGAATGATCTAGTGAGAGATCGGGAATCGCCAAAAGGTAAAGCAGAGCTGTTGTGGTCCAGACTGCAGCAATAGCATCTTCTAGAGGAGAATCACTACACATCAACCACACAGATGACAATTGGATGATGTTAATTGATTTGTCCGAGCTTAAAAGCTGTGTTGCTGCTTAATGGTAACATTTTATTATCTATTTCACTTAGGTAAGAAGTACATATTACAGAAACCTACAACATGAAACAAATGTTAACAAACCATCAACTATGACAAGTATAAGTGGCAGATTTGTGGTGACCTGAAAGACATTGCCATCTTGATGGGGGCTACAGCAGGGTTACACAAAGTCTTTCTGATTCCTGTGTCTCTTGGACAGGTGTGCCAGGACTTTGCATTACAAGAAAAATAATTGGTCCCCATAACAAATTCGGTGGTGGTACTGAAGGCCAAAAGTAGATAACATCATATATAGGTAATAGAGGTAATGGTGTGGTGACAGCACCAGGACAAAAACAAAATGAAACGCACATTATGACCACAAGGCCTTCATAAGGGATAAAGGATAAACAAAAACAATTAACAAATCAAAACAAAAACAAGACTTGATGTAAGATGAATATACCAGATGGTTTGAGTTGACAGCCATTACCAGAAAGTAGCCAGGAATGCGAGAGTTACAGTATCCCAGTCATGAAAAAAATGTTAGTGCGGCTTAATGAGACCAAAATAAAAGGTGTCATTGTCGGTCCACAGATATGTCAGCTCTTAAGAGATAGCATTCTGATGATATTCTTACAGGTAACGAAAAATTAACTTGAAAGTCAGGTGGCCCAGCAGGTGGTCACAAACTTTCTAGGAAACAAAAAGGCTGACAATTGTCAAGAGCTTATAGAAACCCCCTTGCATCACTATGAAAGACTAGGGTGCTACATGTCATTGAAATTACACTTTCTGCATTTTAATCATAATTTCTTTCAGGCTAACTGCAGTGGTGTCAGTGACGAGCTCAGGAAATGGTTTTATCACATTTCTACACTTGAAAAAAGGTACCAATAGAAATGTAATGCAGCAACGCTAGTTGACTATTATTGAGACCTTGTAAGAGATGCACCAGAAATTCATGACTAGCCACAGGCAAAGCGACGCCACTCTGAATTATTTCCACTAAGAGGATTATCATAGGGTATGTATATGCAAGTGTGTAAAACTTTATAAAGTTAATATTTTAAAAACTAGAGCTCATCTGGTGTTTCAATGACTGGTGTCTAAACAGCATATAAGTAACTTGGCTTAAATCTGAGACACACACACAAATTCGTAATTTGTTTCTAGCATTTTCATTTTGTTAATGACCAATTTAAATACTGTAAAAACCTGCGTTTAATGAACACAATTTTTACAAATTTTAGCCCGCTAATGCTCAGATACATATTCAGATCAGGTCAGATCATCCCGTAACCGGTGAGGTCATTGAGGCACATATAAAGACATCCTTACAACTCCACCCCACCCCTCTCTGTCAGATGCCGCTGCCTGTGACTCTTCTGGTCGGAGACTGGTCCGTTCTTTTATGTTGTCCTCCCATCTCTTTTTGGGCCGGCCTCTTCGTCGTCTGCCATGCACCTTTTCGTGGAGGATTGTGTTTGCAAGACCATTTGATCTCGATATGTGACCGTACCAAGTGAGTTTCCTTCTTTTGACAGTTGCCAAGAGGTCCTCGAAAGGCCCTATTGCTGTTGTAATTCTATCTCGTATTTCCTCATTTGTAACTCGATCTTTGTACGTGACGTTTAAAAGTTTTCGGAAACATCTCATCTCCAAGGGCTGTATCCTTCGTTGAAGGTCAGCTGTAACTGTCTATGTCTCACACGCATAGAGGAATATTGACAGGACCAGTATACGCATTAATCTGATTTTCGTGCATAGTGCTAACCGTTTATCTTGCCAGATTTTGTTAAGCCTTGCAAGCGGCGCTATTGTCTGTGCTATTCTGGCCAACACCTCACATTTTGATCCTTCATCACTGACAATCGACCCAAGATATTTAAAACGGTCAACCACTTCGAGTTCCTGACCGTTAGCTTTTATCCTGATGTTGAAGCCCGTGGCGTTGTTGGTCCTTAATTTTGTCTTTCCAGCGTTATCTCCATACCATAGTAAAGAGCTGTTTTCATCGAGCCTTCTGACCCATTCTTGGAGATCTGCTTCTGAACCCGCCAACCCGTCGATATCATCTGCAAAACGAAGGTTGGTAATCGTTCGGCCCCCTATCTTGACAGTACCAACGTGACCTCCAAGTGCCTCACTCATAATTCCTTCAAGGAATATATTGAAAAGAGTGGGAGAGAGTGTACACCCCTGTCTCACACAAACTGATGTGCGAAACCAGTCTCCTCGCCTCCCATTCACAAGAACTGCGCTAGACGCCTTGTCATACAGGTGTTCAAGGACCGTTATAATATTTCCGTTGATATTATACATCCTCATGGTTGCCCAAAGCACTTTATGCCATACCCTATCAAACATACATATTACACGAGTACTAAAAAAATGTGTCATTTTCTATACCGAAAGTAATCTACATTAGAAAGTTTGTTCTGCTGAAGACGGACGTGTCAGACCGAAAGGTACAAATATCACAGTCAAGCTGTAAACTAGCGACACAACACATTTTGTTCTCTGCACTATATCCTGCTACTTGCAAAGTCCTGTTCAGGGCTTGGTAGCGGGAGATTGAGAACGAACGCATAAGAAGACAGAAGAAAGTTTGTAACAATTTGACAGTGAAAACAGCGTGAAATTGAATGTGGTATGTGTTTTCTCAATAGATGGAGCTTCTTCCTAGTGAGAATGATGACAAGGCACCTGAAATGTTGATGCTGTGTACCTATTTCTGTTTGTTATTGCCCATACATGTTTTTTAACAAATATTTCATAAACTAAAATCATGAAAAATCATGATGTATATTACACGTTTTACCAGAAAATTGGTGGGCTAAATCAAGTGTTTTGTAGGCGAGATTTTACATTACTTGACTTTTGGTTGTTATTTTGTACAAAAGAGCTACACAATTAGATATCACATTAAAAATGTTAATTATTATAACAGACCAATCAAAATATAGAAAAGGAAGCCGTATAACAGATACTGCCAGTTGCAAAATTTTTTGGGCGTTCGCCTTATTTCTCTATTCCCCAAGACGGTGTGCGTTACACTGTGGTTTTTATTTTGCGACTTCAGCATGCATTTTATGTAAGGTTCTGTTTCCTCCAGCATTTTCTAAGGGTTTGCTTTCCCGGGGTAACGGCCGGTGCTGTGATGGGGATCAAACCCAGCACCTTCTGGTTGTGAGCCGTGTCCCTTAACCACTAACCCATGCTGTCCCCTGCCAGTTGGGATGATGTATTAGGCTTCATGAACAAGGTCTTAGCATTTACAAGGTGAGGTGACCATTTCCATTGCTAGCTGCCTTACCATCCCTATGAATAAGTTCTGAATAGATTGAAGCACAATCCTACCAGGGAGGGGAGCTGATTCCTTTGCAATTAGAAGGAAGCTCTCTAAGCCTTTTGTCACTCAAATTTCATTTATATTTTTAAAACTGTACTATCTTCACTTGAACTCACCCCATATTTGGATCCAAGGCCACAGAAACGGGAGTCTGAAGGTTGTCAGATAGAATATTCTGCTGTAATCCTGATGGAATGTTGAACAATTCAATACGAGCTGTGTTCCGGTCAACAACGTATATACTATTTGTCAGCCAATCAAACGCAATATCCACTGGGATATCCAAGCCTTGGATTGGAAGACTGACTGGAGATCCTAACCCATTGGATGCAATACTGTAAACCTTAAAAAAATTAAAGTGTTTTACAGTTTTCCAATTTATAAACATCAAATTATATAGTGAATGCAGTATTTCTCAGTTTTTGATACATTGACCCCTAGTAGTTTACAAACAATGTATTAGGGATCCTATCTATAGTGTCCATTTTTATTTAATACCCAAGAGGAAAGAGCCGAAGAGGAGAGAAGTGTTCGAGGACCTTTCGGTTTGGGACACAGAAATGAGCGAGGAGAAAAACTCGTTGAATTCTGCATGGATATTAACATCTCCATTGCCAACACCTTCTTCAAACAACATCCACGTAGACTATACACGTGGACCTCCCCTGATGGCAACAGCAGAAACCAAATAGATTACATCCTAGTGCAACAAAGATGGAGATCAAATGTGCTGGCAACAAAAACGCTGCCAGGAGCAGACTGCGATACGGACCATGAATTACTGTTTGCAGTTTTCCAAACAAGACTACGTAGAATCAACAAAGGTTGCCAGCCAATACGCTTCGATGTATCAGCAATACCTACTGAATACAACATCAAAGTAGAAAACAAATTTGAGGCGTTGCTTGCGGTACAGGAAGAGATGACATCTGAGGAGTTGACATCGTACGCAAGGGATATTTTGATCTCGACAGCGAAAGAAATGATTCCCAAGATGTCGCACAAGACACAGAGAAATATAAAAGAGGAAACACAGAAACTCATTGCAGAAAGGCAACAATTAAAACAAATGGGAAGTAAGGGTACCAACACAGCATATAAAAACTGCGCAAGAAAAGTTAGAAGAGAAATAAGAAAAGATAAAAGAAGATACATAGTAGAAACGTGTAAGGATATAGAAAACCTACAGGAACAAGACAGAGAGAGGAGATGCATTTAAAGCAATAAGAACACTGACAAGGGAGTTCCGTCTGGTTCCACAGGTCATAAATGACAAAGAGCATAACACATTAACAGAAACCAAGGACATACTGAACAGATGGAGAGAGTACTGCAGAACCATGTATGGCAATAGCACAAAGCGCTCAGTTACAATCCTACCAAAGGAAGAGAAAGAACCTGAACCAACATTGGAAGAAGTACGCTCTGCAATTAAAAGCCTGAAAAAGGGAAAGTCCCCAGGATGTGATGATATCCCAGCAGAGCTAATACAAGCAGAAGGGGAGGCATGTGCTCGAGTCTATCACAAGCTGTGTAAACAGATATGGCACAGCGCAGAGTGGCCAGAAGCATGGAAGAAATCAATTTATATTCCCCTCCCCCAAAAAAGGCAACCTGAAGCTGTGCACGAACTACCGAACTATCGCGCTGATCAGCCACGCTAGCAAGATACTCTTGCGAATCCTGTTAAGAAGGATAGAGAAAAGGTTTGAATCTGAAATTCACGTAGTCCAGGCAGGTTTTAGGAAAGACAGAGGGACCCGGGATCACATATTCAATTTAAGGAATATCTATGAAAAATGTAGAGAGTTTAATGTAGACCTGTACACATGTTTCATTGATTACACTAAGGCCTTCGACACGGTAAAACATCAAAATCTGTGGAGAATCATGAAGGAAATGAGGTTTCCTTTGCACATAGTGCATCTCATTGAAACATTATACCAAAATCAACAAGCCGCTGTCCGAGTATCTGGGCAAACATCGGATTGGTTTGCAGTACAAAAGGGAGTCCGACAGGGATGTATCCTCTCACCTTATCTGTACAACATATATGCGAAATGTATAAAAAGAAATTTTTAAGATGAGAACATTGAAAGATTCGACCCATTTACGATTGGGGGATACGAGATTCCAGAGTTACGATTCGCAGATGACACAGTGATACTATCAAGAAGTGCGGAAGGGTTAGAGCAGCTACTTTCAGCCGTTAATGGACATAGTACAGATCAAAACCTGTTCATAAACATAAATAAAACAAAGATAATGACCACCGATAAAACACAATGTCAACATAAATTCACAGTGGGTGGTGAGGAAATAGATCAGGTCACATATTTTGAATATCTGGACTCCAGAATTGACAAAAATGGTGACTGCTCGAAAGAAATCAGAAGAAGACTAGCTATGGCAATGCAGAGACTGAACAGCCTGAAGAAATTATGGCAGGGCACCAATAAAATGATAAAAGTAAAAGTCTTGAGAGCCTGTGTTTTTGCTGTGGCAGCTTATCGCTGTGAATCATCGACGATTACTAAAACTTCTAGACAAAGAATCGAATCAAAATGTTACAGAAAGATCCTCAGAATACCCTGGACAGAGAAAAAAACAAATGCAGACATTCGGCAAGAGTTGAGCATAGAAGAGAACTGGTTTATCAATTCCATTTTGAGGTTGACGTTTGACAGCGTACGAAGAAGAAGAAGAAGAATTCAATTTTGGCTAGAAAATGCAAGTCCTTTGGTCACATCAAGAGACACAATGGTCTTGAGAGAATGGTGATGGAAGGTATGGTGCCAGGCAAAAGAGGAAGGGGTAGACCAAGAAGACGATGGCACCAAGATATCCAGGAATGCCTGAGTACGACTGTGGCGGAGGCTGGTGTTTTGGCAAGGGAACGAGTTTCTTTTAGACAGACTATGATGGGAGCGACGTTCTACAAAGGACATGCTATATGATGATGATGACCCAAGAGGACTTCTTAATTCTGGATGGATGTCAGACATTTTAGAAAACGAATCATCATAAACATAAATTAACACTACACTGTTAGAAAATACACTGTATGAAATGTTGTAAAGGAGACTGCTGATTACGTAATTTAAATACCGCAACTTAGTAATATTATGGTTTTCTTCTTCTACTTTGGCATACGTGCTGAAAAGGATGCTGTGACGTTGTATCAAAGCTTACAGCGAGGCTGCGATATCTACACTTTTTGACCAGACATCCGATTTCAGCTGCCTTTTTTTGGTACAATGTCTGCTGCCTTCCCACTGCAACCTGTATTCTCTTAGCCAGAACACCAGTGCAGTCTGTTTCCAGGGTCACCGCTTGGAGGTGGAATAGGATATTGGTCAGCTTTGCGTGCTGTCCGCTCATTCACTGTGCTGCATCTTCGGCCCCATATTGTGGTTTAATTTAGTTCTATATAGATATGACAATCAAGATTTTGACTGACTATTAGTACATCACAGGTTGTATAACTCTTAAATCTCTGACCATTCACTTGGTGGAAGTACCATAATTAAAAATGACAAAATGGTGTTAGCTGGTTTGTGAACCTGTGACCTTGCCAGATTTACAAAATTTTCAGTTTTGTAATTTATTGGTTTATTTCATTCAATTTAGTTTATCCGTATAAATTCTCCTGGTGGACATCACCAATGGGAATAAATGCTGCAGTGATTGTTTTTTTTAAATTTTTTTTATAAAAATGTATTTAGTGTCCATTTAATTCAATAAACATATAATGATGTGTCAGTTTTATTTACTGTATTAACATTTAAAAAGTACAAGTAAAGATCATGTTTACCCACTATGTGGCATATGGGCAATATGGTGATAGACCCATTTTTTCTTTGCCAACGACATACTCAGAATGATGCACTTCATTCCAAGACTTGTTCTGGTGTACGATTTTTTTAGGTTAGGTTGACCCAGAAAGCCATTTTGTGATTAAAAATATATCCCGTTCCAATTGGGAAGGGGATTAAACCTAGAAGTCTTAGCTGGGAAGTCACAATGCACAACCACTGCAATACTGCAGCTCCTTATGTATTAACGTAACACAAAACAATCTTATCTTCATTAGCATGTTCTGTTATATTTTACAATCATGACTTGACTTTAAATGACTTGATATGATCCACCATCACCGAGTGTCAAACTTTAGAGATTTTTATGTCATAATGTGAAACTGCAGTTCTTATCAGTTGTTCAAGTCTGCCATAAAGGATGTTTTCAGTGGTTGGGTTCTGAGGCAGGAGAAGTTGTCTCCTCTCTTGATGTGCTGGAGGATAGGACACTAGGTGATTGATGGTTCCATCATTTTAGGTGGATGATGGCAGTGTGTATAGCTGTGACAGGGATCCATGCATAGATGATAAACCAAGGAGCCATTGAAAGCAAATTGTAACTGTCTTTATTCTGATTCAAATAGGTCACTAGGCAAGCAGAAAGATTGGTAATGTCCCTTTTCATTGTTCAAAATCAGGTAAAGGGAAAATTCACTAAATAACAGACATAAATTATTGTCTTTTATTATTTACTCTTATTTTGTCGAGTTTATAATGATTGTTCTAAATGATGGACATGTGAACCAAACATGTCAAACTTGGGAATTATTCCAAGACTTCTAGCTGAAATTGTGGGAAGGGTTTTTTGTTTTTTTTTATCATCCAGAAGGACGGTGTGGGAGATCTAGATCTAGCAGTACGCAGGCTGCAATAGGACGGCCACACGTCATAGCATGTATTAACTGAAGGATAACACACGAATATGGGATGTCATCTTAGGGTCTGTTCCAAATCCACCAGTATTGTAATAGGGAGATGTCCAAAGAGATGTTAGAAGGGAAGTTGTGAAAGGAAAGGGGAAATCCAGAAATTGAGCTCTAGAGTATTAGTGATCAGGTTGTGCAAATTGTTTATGCAGCAGGATAATTTAGGATCATGTGATCAGCTCCCATCAGTAGCCATGGATAAAGTTGAAGCTTAGGAGGCAGATAAACAGTTATGTTTCACAAATTAATAGTCAGATTTGGCAAGAAGGCAGACCCAAAGTGCCTGTAAAGTTTGTTGCGTTAACTCTATGAGTGGTCATTTTGAGGAGCATGACAGAAGCATAGTGAAATCAGATAACTACATCCTACACTCAATTGTCTCTAGCTGACACTAATTAACTGACTCTAGTAAGTATTTGTCGAACATCGATGTGGTCGAAACCCCAATGGTGGCTTATGTCAGAAAAGTGTGTGCAAAACACTTGTGTCAAATAAGTGTGTATAAAACATGTGTGCCCAAAAAAGTTTGTGTAAAATACTTGTGTCAGAAAAGTGTGTGCAAAACACTTGTGTCAGAAAAGTGTGATTAAAACACTTGTGTCAGAACAGTGTGTGCAAAACACTTGTATCAGAAAAGTGTGTGCAAAACACTTGTGTCAGAACAGTGTGGGCAAAACACTTGTGTGAGAAAAGTGTGTATAGAATACTTGTGCCCTAAAAGTGTGTGCAAAACACTTGTGTCAGAAATGTGTGTGCAAAACACTTATGTCAGAAAAGTGTGTGCAAAACATTTGTGTCAGAAAAGTGGTGTAGGCAAAACACCAGGAATTGCATCCCTTAAGTACAAAATCAAGAAGCCTTTTTATTTCACAATGATACCTGAGCTAACGAAGGTGTCAGAAGTCTGACACATTACAAGAGATGAGGAACAAGAACCAAGAACACAGTTAACAATTAGATTATGTTGGTAGGGAAGGAAATAGATTACAATTGATGAAGAGATTACAAAACCCGGATATACATAACAACAGAGATGACATTTTGCTAATGCAAACAACCTCTGGAGAGTTGAACTTATTATGGGATCAAGATGCTGAGCAGTGCATGAGCTGCAGTGGTCAGTGACCCATATAGCTGACTGCTAGCGTCAGGGCCAGCGAACCATAGCTGCCAAGACCCTTCTACACCTCCACGCGGTGATCTTGGATAACAGGCTGCAGCAGGGCAGACTGGCTAAGGAGAAGGGATCGAAGAGGGAATGCTAACCTGGTACTCAAAAAATGCTTGCTGAAGTCGTATATGTTGGACCGAAAGGTGCAAATATCGCAGCCAAGCTGTAAACTACAACACAACGCATTCCGTTCTCTGGACTACATTCTGCTTCTTACCCTTTCAGGGTTTGGTAGTGGGAGATTGAGAACGAACGAAGAAGAAGAAGAACTTTGATTATGAATGCCTAGTATTGTATTGGTGTGATCATATCGATTTATGCAATATAATTAATTCATTGTTTTTATATTCTGAAGATTTAAGTTTTCAATTTAATTGAGCTTTTATATTGAGAAGGGATATCTTTCAGGGGAAATAAATAAGTTTAAGGAATATAACCTGCTTTACAATTACAATTATTCTTTGTATCTATTTCACAAGCTGAAAGATGGTTTTGAGTGAGAGACTTATTCTCCGGAACTGTTTATATTTATAGTGAATTCTGGGGATCCTTACTGGAAAGAAAGAATGGAACCACTGCACCTCCTTCCATGCATGTCATAAATAATAACTAAAGTTGAGTATCAATCTACCAACCTCATCATGTAAAACACAGCAGATGGACAGATAATACAACAGATATACTATAGCAGTCAACACAACATACTTAGCCCAAGCTTCCCACAATGCTTAACGGCCCATCTAGACAAAAAATTAAAAACAAATTGATAATATGTGAACATTTTTTGCAAATTGTTTTGAAAGAAATGTATTTTGTGCACTTTGACTCTGCAAGAAAAGCCAGATAGACTAACAGTTAAAGAAGGAGAAACAGGACTATCATTGTCAACAAAACTAAGGAAAAAAGAATAAATAAAAGACAAACAACCCCATACAAAATAATGACTAAATTTGTAAATAGTGCTCAGTTTTAATCTTTTAAGAAGTAGTGTTGAGAAAGATGGAAAAACAAAACAGGATGTCAACATAAAAATTGACAAGGTCAAATTTGCTTTCAATTGTCTCCACCCAATATGGAACTCAGCAATGTTGTTCCAGATAAATAAAATTCAACCATTCAATAAAAAAGTTTATTTTGTGACTTAACTTAACTTAACTTCTTTATATTGGTTTAGAAGACTCTGCAGAGTCTGTATACAACCAATTTCATTTGCATTACCTTGCTCTAAAAGCTATACGCATCCAATTTGTTCTTAAATGCATTAATTGTCCCTGCCTCCACTACTTCCTGTGGCAATGCATTCCAAGCATTCACCACTCTCTGACTAAAAAAATATTTCCTAATATCTAATCTGGAAACATAGCATGAAATTAAGAGTATTACATCTACAAATCTTCACCAAACAGATGTCTCCACCATAAGCTTAGTATCAAAAGGGGACGGCGTGGGCTAGTGGTTAAGTGACACGGCTCACAACCAGAAGGTGCTGGGTTCGATCCCCATCACAGCACCGGCCGTTACCCCGAGTAAGCAAACCCTTTGAAAATGCAGGAGGAAGCAGGCCCTTACATAAAATGCATGCTGAAGTCGGATGCACTGGGCCGACAAACACAAAATAAAAACCACAGTGCAACGCACACCGCCTTGGGGATTAAAAAAATAAGGCGAACGCAAAAATTTTTTTTTTTTTAAATTGTAACAAACCAAATATGTTTGAAAATGTCACATGTGAAAATTGTTTACCTGGTTGTCCGTATTGTTTATATAATAAAGGATACTGCTGTTTATATCCACATCCACATCTACAGCATCCACAAGTATAATATCCTTAATGTGGTTTCCATTTCTATCCATTGTAATGATCTTGGTGCCACTGGAAACAATAATCTGAACATTGCTGCCTGGAGATACCCATAAGAATATTATATATTTATAACTATTTTAATGACACAGATATTTCTTGTATGCTGTAAATGTGTTTATTATGTCTTTTTCAACTCCATTAGAAGCATGGACCGACCACCCCCCCCCCCCCCCCCAACTGCAGTTGATGCCCTTACAGGAAGCCTGGAATAAATCATTTATGTGCTCATGTAGTGACAGTGCCACTTTGTCTTCCATCAGTAGTTCCCAATCTTCTTTTTCTAAACAGCTGATACTCTGAAGCCAATGACAGCTCACGCGATTTTCTATTTTCCCCTGCCACATGATGTGAAATTAAAAACATACACACACAAAACATACGTACACAAAACAAGCATTTTAATATGCCAGAGAATCTATATGAATATGAAGAAAAAAAAACAGTGGATATATGCTATACGCATCTATGTGTATTTGATAGCAGAAACTACTGGGGAAATGGATTGGTGTGATTAAAACACACTAAAGCAGCAGAATAAGAGTATATTTGATGACATCTAACACTGGTAATTGAAAACATGCAAAATGTTAAAAGTGCAGTTTTACAGTAGGAGCAAAAACAGATGAGGGCTGCCGTTTCTAGCAACATAGGTCTGAATAAAGTTTCTGTTTCTATATAGTATTTTATACTTAAGTGGTTTCTTCTCAGTTACCATTGGTCTCCAGTTTTAATGCGGTCTTTTCAAATATTAATATTTGAGAAAGCATTGAAGATATAGAGTTATAGTCTATCCTTTACCGCAGGGAGGAAGATTAACATCTAGTCAGGCAAAATAAACTGATCGGACATGTTAGTCAGGGTCGGGCAAAACACACTGGCCAAGACCCTCACCTCGGCTTCCTTGTAGCCCTCCCTAGAAACGGGCTGTTTTCATGGTAGCCTGGCTAATGAGGTAAGGGATCGACGTGATCCCCACAGTAGTGAGTGACACGCAGATCAAATCAAGCCAAACACAACTGCCTGGAGGACCCCAGTTCCCCTTCATCAGCACACTCGGGATGTGAGGAAAGCTACTGCAACCCGCCACTTAACGTCCTTGTCAGGGTGCACAAAAGAGTAACCTACTCATTGCGGGCATTCGCAAACAACAACCTTTACCGCACTGCCGGCATACTGATTCCACTGTACTCTGCTTTAATTTTTTATTCATGAATGACCAAGTATTTGAACCCATAGAAATGGCATATTATACGTGTAGAAACATCACAGAATTATGGTGTAGTAAAAGTGAAAAGTGCATAAATATCAACATATTATCATGAAAACCTACACAACTGAACAAGGAAAACGCATGCATCATCATCATGTAGCATGTCCTTTGTAGAACGTCGCTCCCATCACAGTCTGTCTGAAAGAAACTCGTTCCCTTGCCAAAGCACCAGCTTCCGCCACTGTCATACTCAGGCATTCCTGGATATCTTGGTACCATCGTCTTCTTGGTCTACCCCTTCCTCTTTTGCCTGGCACCATACCTTCCATCACCGTTCTCTCAAGACCGTTGTGGCTCTTGATGTGACCAAAGTATTTGCATTTTCTAGCCAAAATGGAATTGATAAACCAGTTCTCCTCTATGCTCAGCTCTTGCCGAATGTCTACATTTGTTCTTTTCTCTGTCCAGGGTATTCTGAGGATCTTTCTGTAACATTTTGACTCGAAGGATTCGATTCTTTGTCTAGAAGTTTTGGTAATCGTCCATGCTTCACAGCCATAAGTTGCCACAGGAAAAAGACAGGCTCTCAAGACTTTTACTTTTATCTTTTTGTGGTGCCCTGCCATAATTTCTTCAGGCTGTTCAGTCTCTGCATTGCCATAGCTAGTCTTCTTCTGATTTCTTTCGAGCAGTCACCATTTTTGTCAATTCTGGAGCCCAGATATTCAAAATGTGTAACCTGATCTATTTCCTCACCACCCACTGTAAATTTATGCTGACATTGTGTTTTATCGGTGGTCATTATCTTTGTTTTGTTTATGTTTATGAACAGATTTTGATCTTTACTATGTCCATTAACGGCTGAAAGTAGCTGCTCTAGCCCTTCCGCACTTCTTGATAGTATCACTGTGTCATCTGCGTATCGTAACTCTGGAATCTCGTACCCCCCAATCGTAAATTGGTCGAAACTTTCAATGTTCTCATCTTCTCGTACATTTCTCATTATACATTCCGCATATATGTTGTACAGATAAGGTGAGAGGATACATCCCTGTCGGACTCCCTTTTCTACTGCAAACCAATCTGATATTTGCCCAGATACTCGGACAGCGGCTTGTTGATCTTGGTATAATGTTTCAATGAGATGGACCATGTGCAAAGGAAACCCCATTTCCTTCATGATTCTCCATAGATTTTGATGTTTTACCATGTCGAAGGCCTTAGTGTAATCAATGAAACATGTGTACAGGTCTACATTAAATTATCTACATTTTTCATAGATATTCCTTAAATTGAATATGTGGTCCCGGGTCCCTTTGTCTTTCCTAAAACCTGCCTGGACTACGTGAATTTCAGATTCAAACCTTTTCTCTATCCTTAATAGGATTCGCAAGAGTATCTTGCTAGCATGACTGATTAGTGCGATAGTTCGTGCACAGCTTCAGGTTGCATAGAAACACATTTTTAAATGAGAATATTTATGTCTGTAAACTATATTACTGGATGACCCGTTCTTCAGCGGTGGTTACACCATTGCGGGTCCCAACTTCTTTTCCAACGGTCTCTGTCTTAGGCCACGGTGGACCAGTGCAGAATGAGTCGCCAATCTGTGGCATTGTAAATGTTGTTGCAGGATACAAGGGAGTCAGACCAAAGTGTTGGTGGTCATCCCCGTGGTTGTTTCTTATCTCTAGGGTACCATATTGCTGTCGTTGTGCTCCAACGATCATATTTTCTTCGCAGTAAGTGGCCAACCCAGCAATGTTTTATCTTGTCTGCATAAACAACTGCATCATTCACTAGGGACAACTGATGTATGTCCGAGTTGTGAAGACTTTTTGCGTGCTGGCTATGAAGCGTGAGGCAGACCATGCGTCTCTTGAGGGAGACCTGGGTCACTCTGAGTTTGGACTCCATCTCTTTCGTGAGTGACCACATTTCCGCCGCATAGCATATTGCAGGTAAACTATATTTAGGGGGATAAGTGGTGATTTGGAGAGAGAGAGAAAGAGAGAGAGAAAGAGAGAGACAGAGAGAGAGGGAGAGACAGATTGTGAAACAATGAACAAAAATATATAGGTCTAATCAAGTAACTGTATTTATACCTTTAAAACAGTGGTTAAGTGGCACGGCTCACAACCAGAAGGTGCTGGGTTCGATCCCCATCACAGCACCAGCCGTTACCCCGGGGAAGCAAACCCTTAGAAAATGCAGGAGGAAGCAAACCCTTACATAAAATGCTTGCTGAAGTCGGATGCACTGGGCCGACAGGCGCAAAATAAAAACCACAGTGTAACGCACACCCGCCTTGGGGAATAGAGAAATAAGGCGAACGCAAAAAAAAAAAAAAACCCCCAAAAAAACCTTTAAAACTTATGCATTTCTAAATAGCTTTTAAGAAAGAAGGACAGAAGTGTGGAGAAATTAAATTGATAGAAGTACAAAGATATAGAAGCAATTAAACAACAGATTCATCTATTTCTGAAAAGAAAAAGAATTACAAAATGTAATGGATGATTGCTTGTAACAGGTTGCTGAATCTGACAGACAAACAGAAAATAAAGTATGAGTCAGGAATTAGAAGAATAGAGAGATGAAACAAGTGATTTGAAAAAAAAACAACAATGTGACTTACTGTTCTCAGATCTACAGACTTTGTCAGAGTCCATCACGTAGCCACTCAGGCAATGACATTTGTAGGAGCCAGGTGTGTTAGTACACAGGTGGTCACAGAAACTCAGACTCAAGCACTCATCATAATCTAGGAAACATGAGCTGAGAATTAGAAAGGCCTGTCCCTGCCGAAGACGGATGTGTCGGACCGAAAGGTGCAAATATCGCAGTAAAGCTGTAAACTAGCGACACGGAGCATTCTGTGCTCCCGACTACATTCTGTTACTTTCAAAGCCCTGTTTAGGGCTTGGTAGCGTGAAACTGAGAGCGAACGAAGAAGAAAGGCCTGTGATACTAATCAGAAAATGGGAATTAGTTTTTGTGTCAGATATGGTTTTCAATTTATTGATACTGAGGGCTCTTACTGAGGAAGAAATGATAGCACCATTGCGTCTTCATGTATATTGTTCTTCTTTTTCTACTGCGTTCGTTCTCAATCTCCCGCTACCAAGAACTGAACAGAGCTTTGCAAATAGCAGGATGTAGTAAGGAGAACGGAATACGTTGTTCCGCTAGTTTACAGCTTGACTGATATTTGTACTTTTCAGTCATTTACATCTGTCTTGGGCAGCATGCATGTTGTAAAAGGCAACTAAAGAGATTTATGCATGGGGCTTGCATTCATATTGTGTAAAATAAATTGCTACATAAACCACCATTGCAAGAACACGGAAAATAATTTGGTACAGACTTCCTGAACAGAGGCCACTGTAGCGGTGGTCCTATACTCTAGCTGTAGTGAACAAAGAAGAGAATGATAATGACAATATCAAATGGTTTAGCTCAAACACTCTAAACCTGGACCATTTGGGGGTATGTTGATACATTTAAAATTGTATGTGAACTTGGATGATAAAATGATAACATTTATATTTTCACTGATTAAATCAATGAAAGAGCTTTCAACACAAATGCAAGATGACTATCATAATATAAGAAGGCAAGAGCAGATTGTCATACTGCGCCTCAGGACGGCGTGGCCTAGTGGTTAAGTGGCACGGCTCACAAACAGAAGGTGCTGGGTTCGATCCCCATCACAGCACCGGCCGTTACCCCGGGGAAGCAAACCCTTAGAAAATGCAGGAGGAAGCAGACCCTTACATAAAATGCATGCTGAAGTCGGATGCACTGGCCCGACAGGCGCAAAATAAAAACCACAGTGTAACGCATACACGCCTTGGGGAATAGATAAATAAGGCGCACGCCAAAAAAAAAATAAAAAAAATACTGCGCCTCAGAACGGGACACAACCGACTCCACATGTATACAAAATTTAGGATTGGCAGCTCAAGTATGTGTACACGTGGACAGGCACCCCAGACTACGGAGCATATACTTCAGGACTGTCCAGAGTATGAGATACTGAGGCGGACATACTGGCCAAGAGAAACAACAATGGAAGGGAAACTATATGGACCCATGTGTGAGCTGCAGAAGACAGTGAGGTTCATACAAGAGACAATTTTGCAGATGTAGACATACTCCAAGCGAACGAAAGAAGAATATTGTCACTAACCTTCAACTAAAACGTATGGTTTCATTCAATTATGAATGCCGGCAACAAGCTAAAATAGTATAATCAGTACCTTTGATATTGTCATTAATATAAATCTGGTCTTGTTCATCTTGTGTCTTTCTTGCCCCACAATGAAATATAAGGTGAACATTGCAGCTGGCCCCTGAACTGTTAGTCTGTTCTGTTTTGTTCTATTCTGTTGGGAATCTGTGTCATTTTAATTCGGGCAGACACATGGGTGTTCAGTCCTTCTCAGCAAATGGCAAAGACTGTAGATGCTGATCGTTCCTGTAGCACACTGAATGTACACACTCCTTTTCAGGTCTCGGAGACCCCTATCTGTTGGACCCTCATTTGATTTCAAAATTTTGCAATCTGTGCATTGCTGGTTCATTGACTGCAGTATCTTCATACAAAAGCGATCATTGACTAACTTCAAAATGTCACCTCTATCCATTGCCAGTGTTCCCACTGCGTGTGCCTCTGAGGCCAGGATGTCAGCTCTTATATTCCTGCAAACCCCAGCATGGCAGGACAGTAGATCCACCCAAAGTTCCCTGAGGTTTGAGGCCTCTGTGTCCACTGTCCATTGAAGCCACAGTCAACAGGCGTCAGGGAAAATTGCATCAATTTTTTATGCGGAGTGCAGAAAGTTTTAATTTATCAACGACCTATGACAGTCTCGTGAAGCCTATGGAGCCTTTGTCAAAATAATGATTTTAAATTTATAAAATAAAATAGGATTAGAAAGGAAATCAATTATATTGAAATAGTTATCACAATTCCCATGGGCAAATAGGCTGTTATGGTCACTCTCTAATGATTACTATTTTGGGCCATCTTATTGGACACCAACAATTAGAGTCCAGTTCTGCTGAAGATGGATGTGTCGGACCGAAAGGTAGGTGCAAATATCGCAGTCAAGCTGTAAACTAGCGACACAACGCATTCCGTTCTCCGAACTACATCTTTCTACTTGCAAAGCCCTGTTCAGGGCTTGGCATCAGGAGATTGAGAACAAATACAGAAGAAGAAGAGTCCAGTTGCCTTGGCTTCATCCTGCACTCTTCTTCACAAGAAGAAGATTCAAATTCAGCGTTGTCTAGTAATATTTGTATAATTATTTCTAAATGTGTACCTTATTATCTTCATCTCTTTTTCCTTCAGCTGGATTGGTTTTGATGTGTTCTTTGCTACACATATGTGCTTGCTATTTCAATCTATTATTTGGCATTAAGTACAGGAAGGAGACGTCTAGTTGGTGAAGTTCTATAGTTTGGATGTGATACTTTGTTAATTACATGCTATGTTTCAGAGTCGTATAGTATGAATGATTTTACTTTAGTCTTGAACACTATGCGAAATGAGGTGTTTGAGAACAGTGGTTGGGATCAAGAGGCTGGACAGAGTAGGAAACAAAGAAATCAGAAAGAATGTGGTGACAAGAATGCAACCAAATCTACCAGCTGTGCTGATCTACAACACCAGACAAGAGGAATACAGAGCAGGAGGGAGACCAAGATAAAAATGGAGATGAAAAAGATGGATAGGTGATGTACATGAGATATTGAAGAAATACTGAACTACAACAGCATTGATTGGTGGCATATTTGACACACAAAAGAAAACTATACTTCTCCACCACATCTAAGGACAAAAGTGGATAGAAGTAGAAAATTAGAAGTAGACTAATTTTATTTTCCTTGGATGATACTGCCAAGTTGTAAAATGTATTGAAAGTTTAAAGGCAAATCTGACTTTGCTAACTAAGGCATCCATATCTTGGTTTGTTCCTTCATATTTTTAAGATTTCTTCCAAAATATATAAAACTGTGATTTTGTAAATTATCTGAAAGAAATGAAACACTCACCCACACATATTCTAATATGGCACTCACCCACACATGTCCTGTTGTCCAGTGCACTAATCTGGTATCCTTCTCTACAGTCACACTGACCTCCTGTAGGAGTGCTATGGCAAGCATTGTCACACGACAGATCTGTACAGGAATTAGCTGAAAATAAACAAGCAACAACATTGTATAACACATATCTATGGCAGAGAAAATAACAACTACGAATACAGCTGGAGATTAAAGAAAGAAAGTAGATAGAACACACTCTCAGAAAGAAATTTAACAATATAACTCGACAGGCAATAGATATGGACAGGAAACGAGCTATATAAGGAGGCCAAAGCATCCCTGAAGCAGAAGAAAGAGATGAATCAAAAGCAATTGGAGCACTGTGGGTGGATCTAAATTACATCCCAGTGGTTTGTGTATGATAAAGACAAGAATAGCACCACTGCCCCACAGAGAGCAAGTCACAAAAGGCAACTAACTGTGTGATATGGTATAACACTGGCCATGGTTAGGTGGTTTGTTAAGAGTAGCATAGATGGCGCCTAACAGACTGCGGGTCTACTTTGCTCTAATGTTAAAGTCTATTAAGATGGACTCGCACATTGGTTAACCACCCTTAAAAAAACTGGTTGTATAAGACTGCAGTCTTCTAAACTAGTATAAAGAAGTTAAGTTATGTTTAAAGACAACCCAAAAAAGGAATTAGGGAGAATGACCGCTACAGTTCTATGTTCTAAGGGAACCAAGATTATGAATCGATCAAAAAATGTCAGCTCCAAGTGGAGCACAGGTCTTCAATAAATGCAAACCCTTTGTTTATTGATGAGTTGACAGGAGAGGTAGAGGATGCTGTAGGTAAATTAAATATGAAAGACTTGTGCAACAGTACAAAGAAACAAACAGGAAAATGTTAGCAAGTAAATGGCTTTATTAAAGATAAGGAAGAACATTTTATTACTGATCCAAATGAGCAGATGAAGAGATGGATAGAGCATTTAGAAGAACTTTTATATAGCTCTACAAGATCCCTCATAAATACAGTCAGGAAAAATCGTACCGCAAGTTTATTCGAGAAACCCCAAACAATTTTTTAAATGTAATAATGCCTCTGAGAGATACTAAAGACAATGACCTAAATGGTATCTTCTTCTTCATCTTTGGCATTCATGCCTGAAAATCATGATGTGATGTAGTTTTAGTACCGAGTTTGCCTTTCTACTGCAATCGATCCCAATCCCTTGACCAGACTACATTAGTGACTAGTGCAGCCTGTTTTCAGAACCGCCACGTTGAGATGGGATAGAGTCTTGGTCAGCTTTGGCTCACTGACCCTGATGCAAGCAGCCAGTTATGAATGAGTCACTGTCTGCTGTCAGCTCATGCACTGCTGCATTTTGGCGCCCCCAGCCTCAGACGGTATGTAAACAGAATTAATCAAAGAAAACATTGACTCATCAACAAAAATATTTTACAAATTACTTTGCAAAGTTTGAAAAAGAAAAGAAATACCAGCAGAATGAAAGGACACATAGCCAAGTTGCATAAAACAAATAATATTATTTGTATATGGGAAAACATTAAACAGGATCATAAACAGTAGAAATAGATGTTATAGACCAAATAGCTCAAAGAACAAAACAGACATTCGACAAACATCAGTGGAACATAACATGTGTAGGCACTGGCATTGAATAGGACACACATTAAGGAAAACAGCTGACAGCATTACAAGCAAGTCTTTGTTCTGGAATCCCCAAGGCAAGTGAAGAAGAGGTAGACCCAAACATACACTGAGAGGAAAGCTCAAGACAAACACAAAGAAAACCTAGAAGACATGGATCTGCTGGAACAGATGGCCAAGGACAGGAGAACTTAACTTCTTTATACTGGTTTAGAAGGCTCTGCAGAGTTAATATTACCAGGTTCCTCTGCTCAATTTGATCTAAAATAACTAAGTGCCTTCAATGTATTTTTAATGCATTAACTGACCCTGCCCTGGTTATTTCCTGTGGCAATGCATTCCACTTATTCACAACTTTCTGACTAAAAACATGTTTTTCCAAATATCCGATCTGGACATCTCTTTATTTAATTTGTAGCTGTGCCCTATTGTTCTTGTAGCTGGCTGTACTTTGTAAAGCTTGTTATAGTCTAATTATCCTTTCCTTTGATTAACTTTTAGTTCTGTATTAAATCGCCTCAAATACTTGGCTGGCATTTGTTGAACATCTGTGCTTCACATTGAACTGCATAATTTTGATTTGATTGAATATTTACATCATATTTAAATAGTGAAACAAAATCTCACATTTGTCATGGCCACCAGATGAAAATATTTACATTAGACTTATTGTAAAAGTGAAACTAGACATTGTATAGGTCTTATAAAGTAGTTATAATACTAACTATAAAACATATATATTTATTAATTCTTCTTCTTCTGTGTTTGATCTCAATCTTCCGCTACCAAGCCCTGAACAGTGCTTTGCAAGTAGAAGGATGTAGTCCGGAGAATGGACTGCGTTGTGTCACTAGTTTACAGCTTGACTGCGATATTTGCACTTTTGGCTTGACACAACCGTCTTTGGCAGGATTTATTAATAAATCAGTGATTAACAGTGTACTATTTATATTTATAAAACTGCTGACTACATATTGTTTATTACAAAACAGCCAACAGATTCTAAGAAATTGATTATGTGAAAGCACATTTTGGATTGATTTTGATTTTTTGATTTTAGTAGACACCAAAGACTAATTTTGTCCATTTCAGAAAATAATTAATTGAAACACATTAGACATTAACACAAAAATTATATTTATCTTATTTATCTATTCCCCAAGGCAGTGTACGTGGCACTGTGGATTTTATTTAGCGGCCGGTGGGCCCAGTGCATCCGACAGTGCATGCCTTTTATGTAAGAGTCTGCTTCCTCCTGCATTTTCTAAGGGTTTGCTTCCCCGAAGTAACGGCCGGTGCTGTGATGGGGATCGAACCCAGCACCTTCGGTTGTGAGCCGTATTACTTAACCACTAGCCCATGCCGTCCCCTGTATTTACATAATTTATAACAAAACAAAAAAAAAAAAACCTTTACAAAAATGGAATAAAGTTGTACACAATAGGAATTTTAAAAAATAAAAAAAATTCACATTGCAGACAACTCGTACAAGTTGCCATGCGTGCAACATTCTTATTGGCTTATATTTATAATCATTACATATATTTGCTTACCACATTGCCCTCCTTCATCTCCTCCTGAAGAACAATGGTTTTTTCCATCACAGACTTGAGAAAGTAGAACACATCTGCCACTATGAGGACATGCCCACTCATGGGGGTGGCAGATATAGTTATCTAAACAAAGAAATAAAACTTGAAAAGATAACAGGATCTTATAGTGGTATGTTTTTTTGTTTTGTTTGTTTTGCATTCGCCTTATTTCTCTAATCCTCAAGGCGGTGTGCGTTGAACTGTGGTTTTTGTTTTGCGCCTGTAGGCCCAATGCATCCGACTTCAGCATTCATTTTATGTAAGGGTCTGCTTCCTCCTACATTTTCTAAGGGTTTGCTTCCCCGGGGTAATGGCTGGTGCTGTGATGGGGATCGAACTCAGCACGTTCTGGTCGTAAGCCATGTCACTTAACCACTAGCCCATGCTGTCCCCTTATAGTGGTATCAGCTCTGACAGTCAGTGGTTTCATTATCGTTATTGTTCTCTGTAACCTTGGGGGTAGTTGACGCACCACATATCATAGTTTAAGAAATTGACTCATTCCACTTTCTTCTGTCCATCAGCAATGTTTCTGTTACTCTCAAGGTTTTTTCTATTCATTTCTGAATATTATCTGTCCATTGCATCATAGGTATTACTCTCTTTCTCGCTTCTGGGGCTGTTTCTTTGAATAGTGTTGAGCAAACTTTTTTATCTCAACACATGGCTGTACCAATTGAGTTTGCATGTTCAATTTCCATATTATCAGCTGTTCTCTTTTGCTACTAAAAATCGACTTCACTGCACTCTGGACATACCCAGAGGTGCTCAGCAAATAGCAAAGTGTGTGGATGCTGGTGGTTTCTCTAGCCTGTTGGTTTTACAAACTCCTGCTCCATCATTTCATAGACACCACTTCACCAAACCCTTATTTCAAAGTTCTGCAGTCTGTGTTTTGCTGAGTCATCTATTGCAGTACCATTATAAGGCAGGCAGTCATTGATAGATTTCAAAATCTCACCCGTATCCACATCGAATATGCCCATAACAGCTGCTTGTAACGATGGATGACAGCTCTTTCATTTTCCAGAACCTCAGCACAACCAGGACAGTAAATCTTCACGAGCCCCCTGGAGGTTTGAGTTATCTACAGCTGATATCCATGCATGCCTTAACCAGCTCATGTATACCTTCCATAGTAAGGATTGGGAGACTTGCTCAATGACTACTCTTTCTTCACCAGCCCCCTAGAGGTTTGAGTTATCTACAGCTGATATTCACTCATGCCTTAGCCAGCCCTTCTGTACCTTCCATAGTAAGGATTGGGAGTCTTGCTCAATGACTGCTCTTCTTAAACAGGTCTGAGATAATCATCCCAGAGCTGAGGTAGCTGTCTCCATCGCCATTCTTATACTGGAGGTTGTTGTCCTGCATGCTTCGCTCCACTCAGCAAGAACCTGAACCTCACACTCGAGTAGAGAAGCCCCAACCTGATTTCTCAAAGCATAGCATTGATCCATTGGTATATATGACAGCATCACTATCCTGGGTGTTAGCACTTACCAGCTGGTTAACCTTGAGCTCTGCTTTCCCTTTGCATCACTCTCTACTAATATGTCATCATTCCTCTCCCTTCCGTGGAATTCTGTGGCAAAGTGGTTAAGTCGTCGGCCTCGTGATCAGGTGGTGTGGGTTCGACTATGGATTCCGCTGTCTTTTTCACGGGTGCTTGATGCGGAGTCCCCTGCATCTCGTAGTCGACCCCTAGTTGTCTTGTCCTTGACTTGCCACTGGGGTCAGGCGGCACGAGACGAGAGAGTGAGAATAAAAAGTAGCACAGTTACACCTTACTAAAAATAAGGCTAGCAAAATAAAATATGCCATCATTGTCTACGATGGACGGTGGCCTTTGCCTCTCCCTTGACTACAGCCTCAACTATAATCACCTGTCCAATAAATCTCTCTGCAACATCCGCAAGATTCTTCTGTACCTTTTTCCTTGATGTCTAAAGTGTTATTGTACTGATGGTGCCTATTGTCTGCTGTATCTAGCATATGGACATTGACCTGTGCTAATACATTTCTGGATCTCAGATAGAAGTCTTAACATGTTCATCATCTTTTTAATCATTAGCATATTTCTTAGCACTGGAATAGTCAGCAAAATAATGTCTCTCTCTTTTTCTTTTTAAAACCATTTTGTTCTACTTCTTCAACAGTCATTAAAAAAAGAATGTTATGTCGTAATTTACAACGAGGATGTGATAATCTGTGCCTCTCAGCCCGACAGATCCTATTTCAGCTGAGTTTTTTTAGTACAGGGTTTGTCTTTCTACTGCAATCTCCATTCTGTTAGACAGACTGCAACCTATTTCTAGGGCTGCTGCTTGGAGACAGATTAGGGTCTTGGTCAGCTGTGGTTCACTGACACTGCTGACCCTGAAGCAAGCAGCAAACCATGAGTCGCTTTCTGCTGTGATCTCATTCAATGTGCTGCACCTTCAGCCTCTTTTATTCTTAATGAAGCATAGGGTGACCACTGCAGCCAACCTCCTTACAGACAGCCTGTATCAAAGTAATACATGCGCTCCCACAGTGGTTGTGTCTGTAACTCTCTTTTAGGTGGTGAAGTTATTGATGCAATGTACTTTAGCTGCTTTTTATGACATGCTTGGCAGTTACACTGGCCCAATTAATTCTTCCCTGAGGCTTGAAGAGCATTTAATTTTTCTAAATGTTTTCTGTTTTGCCACCTTTGCCTGAAAAACCTAGAGATAATAAAAAATATTTCTGCTAGGAAGGAAGAGGCAGATAAAAGTAAAATCTGGGGTGCTACAGAAATATTGATGACAAAATAAAGAGCATCTACAGTGTGACATCAGTGTGGACATACTTCCTAAAGAAATAAGGTGAGAAACGCCCAGTAACAAGACCTCACACAATGACATCTTTACAGTTACCAGCACTGCCTAAAGCAGAGTGTAGATCCTATATTGCTAGGTAGATGAAATGGCAACGGGAGAAAGCTTGGAGGCTGAAAACCACAGAGCTGCTTCTTCCCTAGGCTAGTAAGTCGCAGAAAGGAAACCACACACAAACCTACTAGTAACAGCCAAATGAAAGTCTGTGTAAGACATGGGACGACACTTTTTAATGGCCAACCAGATAGATTTACAGAACAAAAGGATATCTTTTGGCTGGCTGTCTGATTGAATACTGGAATTCTGGTATTCCAGTATCTCAAGTGCTGAAATGCTCAAAGAATAGTTGGTTGGGGAGTGAAATGATCTCCAACATCATGTGGTATGAAATTATGCTGAAATAAAGAGAGCTATGGAGGATAGGGTCAAATGGAGAGACATACTCAGACAACCTTACAAAAAGTCTCAGGACTGTTCAACCATCAACCAGATGATGATGTTGATTCCTAATACAACCTCTGACACAAATATAGGCCAACCTTAGACAAATTTTATGTGGCCAACAATTTATTTAAAATGTATATTTCTGTCTTAAATATATGAAAATATTATAGCCACAACCAAATAAATATTATAAATATTTCAAAACTAATATTTTTTTTATTTTTTTATATATTACTTACAATTGCTCCAATTGTATCATTTATTGTATTAGTAGGGCTGCTAGGGAATACCCATGAGAATTATACAAGTATCGATTTTAATTTTGTTGTTCTTTTGCTAGATAAGTATGTCACACCTCGTCATTATAATTTGTATCATTTAGATTAGCAAGATATTTTCATTTGTGTTGTCTTTAGCCTTTAATGAAGGCTTTTATACTGTAACAGATTTTTATTTTTTATACAGTCATCTTGTAAAAACTGACTCATATTTATTTATGTTTTTTTTCTTTATAATGATCTGGGGTAGTTGTCTCGCTGCGGCGACTCAATTTCAACCAGTGTTCGTAAAGCGATCTCAGTCCCGCCAGGCGGAGCGATAGCGCGGGCTTGCGGAAAACGCTCGCCTGCCTTTCCCCGTAGTGCGAATTGGGTGCGGTTTGTGGTAGTGGCTCCTCCACCGAGGTGCGCTAGTCTGGTCCGTATCAGGAAACGTGGTCCGTCCGTGGTGATTTATCTAAGGCTTATAGCAGAGCTCGACAGTACGTCTCGCTGGTGGTCCGACTCTCGCAAAGAGCTTGTGACCGGCAAATGGAAAGCAGGAATCGTTGCCTCGAGGGCAGGCCGGCAGGCCAAATTGTCTCCAGTCCCAGTGAAATTCATCGCCGAGGTCGTTGGGATCCGTTCTGCACAGAGCGCTGCCATCCCTCTTCGAGCGAGCCCGGTCGGTCGGTCGTCTGGTGCGTGTGGGAGGCCCCTGTCAGGCGGTCCTAGGTCGACGGAGTGAGGGACGGGTGGAACAAACCGTCCGTCCGTCCCGTCAGTCGGTCCCTGCGGCCGTCGTCCCAGCGAGGCTTTTTACACACCCTTCCTCCGCCGACCGGTGTGTGCTGTACGTACGTCTCCGACAGATATCTGGTTGATCCTGCCAGTAGTCATATGCTTGTCTCAAAGATTAAGCCATGCATGTCTAAGTTCACACTGTCTCACGGTGAAACCGCGAATGGCTCATTAAATCAGTCGAGGTTCCTTAGATGACACGATCCTACTTGGATAACTGTGGCAATTCTAGAGCTAATACATGCTTACCAAGCTCCGACCCTCGCGGAAAGAGCGCTTTTATTAGTTCAAAACCAATCGTCGTTTCCCCTCGCGGGGTTGCGGCGTCCCCACTGGTGACTCTGGATAACTTTGTGCTGATCGCATGGCCTCATGTGCCGGCGACGCATCTTTCAAATGTCTGCCCTATCAAATGTCGATGGTACGTGACATGCCTACCATGTTTGTAACGGGTAACGGGGAATCAGGGTTCGATTCCGGAGAGGGAGCATGAGAAACGGCTACCACATCCAAGGAAGGCAGCAGGCGCGCAACTTACCCACTCCCGGCACGGGGAGGTAGTGACGAAAAATAACAATACGGGACTCTTTCGAGGCCCCGTAATTGGAATGAGTACACTTTAAACCCTTTAACGAGGATCTATTGGAGGGCAAGTCTGGTGCCAGCAGCCGCGGTAATTCCAGCTCCAATAGCGTATATTAAAGTTGTTGCAGTTAAAAAGCTCGTAGTTGGATCTCAGGCGCAGGCGGGCGGTCCGGCTCGCGCCGGTTCACTGCCCGTTGTCTCCTGCCCTACCGTCTGCCGGCTCTCTCCCACGGGTGCTCTTCGCTGAGCGTCCTGGGTGGCCGGCGCGTTTACTTTGAAAAAATTAGAGTGTTCAAAGCAGGCCTCGGCTGCCTGAATAATGGTGCATGGAATAATGGAATAGGACCTCGGTTCTATTTTGTTGGTTTTCGGAACTGGAGGTAATGATTAACAGGGACAAACGGGGGCATTCGTATTGCGGCGTTAGAGGTGAAATTCTTGGATCGCCGCAAGACGAGCTACTGCGAAAGCATTTGTCAAGAATGTTTTCATTAATCAAGAACGAAAGTCAGAGGCGCGAAGACGATCAGATACCGTCGTAGTTCTGACCATAAACGATGCCGACTAGCGATCCGCAGGAGTTGCTTCGATGACTCTGCGGGCAGCTTCCGGGAAACCAAAGTGTTTGGGTTCCGGGGGAAGTATGGTTGCAAAGCTGAAACTTAAAGGAATTGACGGAAGGGCACCACCAGGAGTGGAGCCTGCGGCTTAATTTGACTCAACACGGCCAACACTGAAATGATTGACATGCCGAGACCACTCTTCTGGAGTCTAACATGGAACTGGTGCTGGACTTAGACCCCCAGAATCTGGGGTTATGTCCCCTGTGGCTCGGTTTTGTCTGCATCCAGTGTTTGATAAAGGAATTGACGGAAGAGCACTATCAGGAGTGGAGCCTGAGACCTAAGTTAACTTACCACGCCAATACTGCAGAATGACTATCAAAAAGTACACCTTAGTGGGGTCTAATAGAGAACATGTGCTGGAATTAGACCCTCGAAAATCTTTGGGGCTACCCTTTAAGAAACTTGACTATCTCGCTAAGGGAATTGACGAAAGGGCACCACCAGGTGTGGAACCTGCGGCTTAATTTGACTGAACACGCCAATGCTGTAGAACAACTGACAAATTGAGAGCGCTGCCGTTTGGGTCTAATAATGAACGTACGCTGGTATTAGACTCACGGACGACAAGTCAGCTCAAATGAAAGAACGCTACGGAAATCGTGTTTAACTCCGCAGATTTCAAATACCTGGTCATTGACAAACAAAAGCCCTCAATAAATTCGTCTGACCAAATAGTGAACGGGTGCTGGAAATAGATCTGAAGACAGGTCAGTTTTACCCTACAAATGACAGGGCGTTGCTACGGAAAACCAGCTCAAATCGAGAGGAGCCGCAGACACTTTGGTTCACGTACCAGGCTGATAAGCCAAGGGCGCGAGGCTACCATGTGGGGGATTACGGCCGAACCCTTGAAAGCCGCAATCCCGCCCAAAATCTCAGCACCACTGCAATGGGAGGCTCCTACATGCTCGGGACCTGGGGCTTGCGCCCCAGCCCTATCAGGTAGAGCCACAGTAAGAGGTCCTTGCCGCCCGCAAATCAAAGCGGGCGGAAAACTGCTTGATACTCACCCTATACGGCGATGGGGTGCGAAAAACACCAACCAAAGACTTAGAACCTGGTCGGGGTGTCGAAAACAGTAGAGCAGCCACCACACTGTGAACTGTCAAGACTCAACCACTGACCATGAGAGTTGTCCGCACACCAGGCGATCAACATCTCTGTGACATTACCAGGCTTGTCCTCTGGCTAAATGCACTCCGGTTACGATATCTACCTCTGTACGTTATCAGCCATAACTATCATGCTGGACGCAGAAGAGATGCAGACCAGCGGACATTGCACACCTGCCCCACTGTGTCAACACCCCAGGTGGCGGGGAATGCTAGGCGTACCATCCCTGCATAGAAGCCAAGAAAATAAAGGGAAAAAGAGATACCCCACTCACATGCAAATGCTACGTTTCTGGCAGGACGTGACGATCCTGGGATACAGACACACTGGACTGCCTCTCTTCCGGGTAAACCAGCCCATCTCATATATCACATACCATCATTGCACCCTATAGACACGAGTAGTGAAGACTCGATAGTCTGGAAAGACAACTTCCATAGGAGAGAAAACTCTGATCGTAAACAACTGCTGCCTTGCAGATAGGCTGGGGACAGCCAAAGGCTAAGGAGGGCATCCCTACAGAAACGCCTGTTGAAATCGGATGCACGGGGCCGCAAGCCTAACAAAACAGTGCAACGTAAATCACAGTATGATGGCAGCACAACCTATTCGAAAAACGTATGGCGCTCATCCTGAGGAGACCCGCCAGGCAGCGATAGCGCCGGGCCTCACGCCTCGAAGGGGCCCACCCTTGACTACTGGTGGTCACCCACCCATGTGTCGTGGAGTCAAGGCACATGGCTATGGGGTAACGTCTATTGGCCAAAACTTCAAGACCCTCAGAATACTACAGTGGAATGCGGAGGGAGTCATTAACAAAAAACTTTCCCTAACACACCACCTGCATGAAGGTAAGATTGACGTGGCATGTATCCAGGAAACGCACCTCAACAATAACCATAAATTCTCAATCAGAGGATACCAGACCTTCCGTCTAGATAGAGAAGGTCACAAAGGAGGGGTCCTGATACTGACCAGAAACAGCATACCGAGTAGCGCGGTACCTGTCAATCACACCGGACAAGCAGAAATTGTAGGAGTTGACATAATGGCTCTAGAGACGAAACTCCGCATTTTCAATCTGTACGGACCACCAAACAGAGACCTATCGCTCTCGAGTATGGAGGTCAGAGACTCCAACTGCATAGTAGTTGGAGATTTCAACAGCCACTCGGAGAGATGGGGATACTCTGACACAGACAGTAGAGGTGACGAAGTGGAAGATTGGGAGATAGATGCAAATCTCTCCCTAATCAATAGGCCGGAGGATAGCCCTAGCTTCTATTCAAGAACATGGCATACCACCTCGACTCCAGATTTGGCCTTCTCCACACAGGACATACACTATAAAATAGACCGCCAGGTGCTAAACCAACTGGCAGGTAGCGACCACAGGCCGATCAGGCTAACCATTGACATGGAAGTAGGCCCACAGGAAACAAAACCGCTCCCACGTTGGAATTACAAACGAGCCGACTGGGACAGATTTGCAATCCTGACAGATGGGCTGTGTGAAACCATCAACACACGAAACACCAAAATGAAGCCCATGGTAGAGAGCCTAAGCAAGGCAATAATGCAAGCCGCCACTGAAACCATCCCAAGAGGAGCTAGGAAAAACTATAAGCCCTACTGGAATGATGAGTTACAGAAAGTGGAAGATGCAGTAACTAATGCGAGGAACATGGCAGAACGAGAAAAATCCGTGGAGGCAAACATCGCCCTCAAAGCCGCCGCGGCGAAGTACAAACACACTCTCAAGCAAACAGCAAGAGAAAGTTGGAAAAATAAAACGGAAAGTTTAAACCTGGACAAAGAAGGGAACAAGCTATGGAAGCTAGTCAGAGCCATGAACGACGAAACCCCGTCAAATAAACAAATTACTATCAAGCAAGGCGAGAACTTGATCACAGGTAAGAAAGCCGCAAACGCCTTTGTCGATCACTATGCCAGAGCAAACCACATCGAGGTCCCTGCAGATAAGCATACAGACATTAGCGAAGAGCTAAAGGGGCACGAAAACATAAATACGGCTCCTGAAGAGCACATGATGGCCAAACTAACAATGCGCGAAATGGAAGAGGCTATGAGAACACTAAAGAGAAGGAAATCTCCCGGAAAAGACGGGATAACAAACGAAATGCTGATGGGGCTGGGCCAAACAGCGAAGGAAAAACTACTATCAGTCCTGAACCAAAGCTGGAAAAGGGGTATTGTACCCCAGGCATGGAAAGATGCAATACTGGTACCAGTACCAAAAACAGGAAAGGACAAAACAGATCCGAATGGATACAGGCCCATAAGCCTACTGAGCTGTGTCGGCAAGCTGATGGAACGGATGATAAACACCAGACTGATGTGGCATCTGGAAGAAAAACGAATACTAATTCCACAGCAAGCCGGCTTTAGACAGCACAGATCCACTGAGGACCAGGTCATCCTCATAGCCCAGGAGATAGAAGATGCCTACCAGGCACAGAAACACACAGTAGCTGTTTGGGTGGACCTGGAAAAGGCATTTGACAAAGTCTGGAAGGATGGACTTAGAGTCAAGCTAAGAAGAAGTGATGTTTGTGGGAAGATGTACAAGTGGATCAACCACTACCTCAAACAAAGAACGGCCAGAGTCCAAGTACAAGGGCAGATGAGCAAAAAGGTGACACTCGAGCAGGGAGTACCCCAAGGGGGAGTACTGTCACCCACACTCTTCCTGGTATATATAAACGATATTACAGAGAATATATCAAGAAGAGTCCATAGCTCAATGTTTGCAGACGATCTGGCTATGTGGACCTCTGAAAAGAATCTCACCATAGCAAGAAATCGGATGCAAACGGCCCTAACATCGCTGGAAGAGTGGGCGAACTCATGGCTGGTCAAAATAAACGAGGAGAAAACCACGTGCACAATATTCTCGCTCTCATTAAAACCCCAAAGTACCAAATTAAGCCTAAATGGCAAAATCCTGCAGCCAAACGACAACCCAACCTATCTGGGAGTCACATTTGATCGGCGCATGACATGGAAAAGTCAGATTGAGAGAAACCGAATGAAAGCCAGAGAAAGAATGGCGATCATGAGGAAACTTGCTGGCACAAGCTGGGGAGCAGACGAAGGCATACTAAAGAAACTGTACACTGGAAGAGTGAGACCAGTTCTCGAGTATGGCATCGCGGCATGGACAACAGCAGCGAAGGCGAACTTCGATAAAGTTAACAAACTTCAAAACCAAGCTATGAGAATCATAACTGGTGGAATGAAGTCAACGCCAATTGTAGAACTTGAAAAGATTACAAAACTGCAATCCATGACCGACAGAAGAGACTGCAGAGCCCAGCTGCAGTCAGAGAAACTCCGAAGACTGACGGACCATCCAATGTACCAGAGACTAAATATATTTGGAAAAGGGAAACTAAAGCGGAGAAACTTTGTAGAAATAGCCAAAGCAAAGATGAGCGAAGACCCTATGAATACCATAACAACACCAAAGCCCATCCCTACTGTACGAAAACCTACTTGGAGGCAGGATATATTTCCAGAGGTGGTAGAAAATATACCAGGTATTGCAAACAAAAACTGCCAGACCGAAAAAGAAAGGAGAGACACTACCTTAAGCTTCATAACGAAAAGCTACCCAAGCATGGACTGGACCCATGCATACACCGACGGTTCTGTAACAAACACTACACAGAACGGAGGGGCAGGAGCATTCCTGAACCTACCAAATGGCAGAAAAATAACACTGTCATTCGCTACTGGTAAGTACACGAGCAATTTCAGAGCAGAGGCAGAGGCACTGAGGGCGGCAGTGGAAGAAATGGTAACACACAGTGAAAATGAGAGCCATATAGTCCTGCTGACAGATGCTCTCGAAGTAGTCACAGCGCTAAAAAGCCAGAAAAACACTGAGCTTAATGACTTAAGAGCAGCACTCTGCAAACTGTGCCAACAGTCCGCACCAAAAAGGGTAGTGGTACAGTGGGTTCCGTCACACTGCAACATCCAAGGCAACGAGGAGGCAGACAGACTGGCAAAAGAAGGTGCAAGGCTACCACAAATAGATACCAGTATGACGTACGAAGAGTCAAAACGGCTTATCAAAGCCAGGTACATGTCCAAATGGGAAACCGAACATACTGGTTACACCAAAAACGATGCCTATTACCAGTTGAACCGAAGAGAGCAGGTCGTTGTCTTCAGACTTCGCACTGGCCACAACAGACTGAGGTACCACCTCTTCAACAAATTGAAGATAGGGTGTACCGACGAATGCCCGTGCGGTACTGGTAAAATGACCACTGAACATCTGCTGCAGAACTGCCCGACATACGAGGATCAGAGAGAGCAGATGTGGCCATTGCCAGTGGAACTGCAAGACAAGCTCTATGGTAGTGGCGAGAGTCTCAGGATGACCGCCGCTTTTTTCGAGAAAATAATGGTTACTGTCTGACTGTGTACGCAGAAGAAGAAGAAGAAGAAGATTAGCAAGATATTTTCATTTGTGTTGTCTTTAGCCTTTAATGAAGGCTTTTATACTGTAACAGATTTTTATTTTTTATACAGTCATCTTGTAAAAACTGACTCATATTTATTTATGTTTTTTTTCTTTATAATGCATCAGTATCTTAGGGTAATTCAGTAATTCAAAATTCCAGAAAATGACTCACAAAACTTACCACAATTTCTTTCGTCAGATCCATCAGAACAATCGTCTGAGCCATCACAGACCCATTCCTGGGATATGCATGCATGGTTACTGCAGGTATATTCATGCCCTGAACAGGTAGGGTAGGCTGCAAACAGGGAATTGCTGACATATTATTGGTATTTACTTAACTTAACTTAACGGTTTTTATACTGATTTAGAAGGCTCTACATACAAGTCTGTATACAACCAGTTTCTTGGAGGGTGTTTTTTTTTACAGATGTATGAGTCCATCTTAATAGACTCAAATACTAGAGCCAAGTAGACACGCAGCCAGTTAGATGCCATCTACAGCTGCTCTTAACAAACCGCATGGGGAAAGGTACAAAATAAACTTGGGCAGATTTTTAATTTTAATTTTGTCCGGACAGCAGTCGTTAAGCCTACTCTTTTCGATTTCAAACTGCCAAGGAATTTTTAACGTGCTTGACACTGAACACGGGAGTCTGATCTCACTACACAAAGATCAGAGGAATTTTTACCAGAGGAACCATGTGAAAAAAAATCTCGGTCTCCACCATGATTGGAGCTTGCGACATCCGGCACCCGAGGCAGAAACCTTACCTTAAGACCATTGAGTCCCCCTTGACTTCACAATTGCCAGTTTCATATATCTTATATAACTATACATTTATATATCCTGCTGCAATTTAACTATATCATCTGTCTAACATTTTTGTTCATTAACCATTTATAAGTATGTCTACGTGTATGCTGGTGCTATGGAATATGTGTTAGTAGTTTTATTATAATCTTCTCAAACTACATAAATTCCAATAATGAGTAAACCAACTTACAACAGTCATCAGTTTCATCACTGCTATCGCCACAGTCATTGTTGTGGTCACATCTGGCAGATTGAAGAATACATCTACAGTTTTTGCACTGGAACTGATCTTGCAGGCACGATGAACAAACTGCTGAATGGAGAAATTATCATTTTTAAAACATTTAGTTTAACAATATTTAAGTGTCTTACAAACTTAAATGATTGATATACCACCTTCATAATCATTGGTCTTTTATTTTTCACTTGAGTAGCAGTATTGCCCCTGAATGGATCCAATCAATGACCCCTTACTGGGGAGGAAACATAGGACCACTGTACTATGTTTCAAAGGTCGACTAAAAAGATTTGCGCCTGGGGTTAAATAAAATAAAAAATAAGACGAGGCTGAGGCTAGGAACTTCATTGTGTAAAACAAATTGCTACAGAAACTACTACTTCATAAGCACACACAGTGCTCGGATGCAGGCTTCCTAAAGGAGGTCAGTTTAGGATTGGTTCTATGCTCAAACTGGAGTAAAAAATAGACAAGAAAGAAGAAAGAGAGCAGCATGCTAGAAATAATACAAAAAAGAGCGACAAAGATGATAGTGGGATTCAAGAATTACAGTTATGAGGAACGACTCAAAAAAACCGGCCTACAGTGTTTCGAAGAGAGAAGAATTCGTGGTGACTTAATACAGGTTTATAAGATGATCAGAGGAATCGATAAATTAGACTATAACAAGTTTTTTAAAATACAGCCACCTACAATAACACGAGGGCATAGCTACAAGCTGACTAAAGAGAGGTCCAGGTTAGATATTAGGAAATATTTTTTTAGTCAGAGAGTGGTGTCTGCTTGGAATGCATTGCCAGGGGAGGTAGTGGAAGCAGGGACAGTTAATGCATTTAAGAATAAACTGGATGCGCATAGCTTTTAGAGCAAGGTGATGTAAATGTAACTAGTTGTATACAGACTCTGCAGGGTCTTCTAAACCAGTATAAAGACGTTAAGTTGAGTTAAGCATTAGGTTACCAACACAGTTCCCCTCCTGAAACATTTGTGTACTCTTATGGAGGTTGTTTCTCTAGCACTCTGTGTTTACATGATCAGATTGGTAAGTTCATATTTTACAACCCACTAAAGTTGAGAGCATTTTCAGACAGAGGCCCTGAGATCCACACCGTCTTGATTTGAACTATATTCACAGATCACCTGTACTATTATTTACTTCATAAATGTCTTAACTATGAAAATCATCTAACTACTTGTACTATTCTATTCATTTCTCTGAACTTAAAAAAGGCATCTAAGTACATGGACTATCATTTAATATATTTTATTATATTTAAAAAAATAAGGTGACCTGAAAGAAACCCATATCTGAAGTAAAAAAGATTGTTTTTATTAAAACACTGAAACTTTGGAATAATGTTGATAACAAAATTGATAATCAAACATAAAAATATAAATGTGAAATATAATGGGAAAAAAATTCAAAGTTACTACACAGTTATCAAATGAGTGTATGCCAATGGCTTTTTTTAGGGTCAACCTGTATTTACTTAAAATTTCTTGTCATTTTAATCAAAGACATCTATCTACCGTAATATTTTATTTAATTAAAAACATCCAAGTACCACATTAAATCATCCAACGCCCACCACAGAAAGATGACAACCCTTTACAAAATTAAGACACAGAGAGTCACTGAACTACAGTAACCATTTTATGATACCCACAAATAATGCAAAGGTTACAGACATTTTTTTATATTCTAAAACAGGTGTTCTTACTTGGGGGTCCTTATTAGTGCTCAACGTGCTGCCAAATTGGTAATTGAGCTTGGATATTGAAAATATGACATCCATATTCTCACTAACTAATTTAAATTTAGTATTTATTTCAATTACACATGTAGACAATAAGTCATGGTATTATTGACAACACTTGTGACTTTGTAACCAATAGAAAACATGATTCATAACTGTATTTCAATGTAATTAGTTTCCTTTGTAATCCTCTTTACAGTAGGACATAGTTTTACGTAGAGATTACGTTCCTTTCAATTCTCTTTATAAAAGTGAGTCGTCATAAAGCTAATCTAATTCAGTGTGTTAAAATAGGATAAGTTAATAACTCGTACATATTTATATGTATCAACAAATTACATTGTTTCAATATGCATAATTAATCACACAATGTTGGCTAAACTAACATACAACAGTCATCAATTTCACCACTGCCAATGCCCCAGTCATAATCAGATCTGGCAGACTGAAGAATTCATTGGCAATAGAAAACATAACCATATTCCAATATATTTAGTTTCCTTTATAATCTTCTGTCCAGTAAGACATCATTTTTCTTTAAATTTAGTTGTAAAAGTGAATCATCATAAGGTTAATCTATAACATACTTAAATTGAATAAGCTCCTAACTTGTACATTTAAATACATTTTTTTTCAATATGCATGTTTAGTATTAGTAAAAGGTGGAATCTGTATATAACATAAACATAAAAATTTCTTTAAACTTTTAAACAAAATATATAAAACTGTATTTTGTTTCCTCCACACAGAATGCAGTGTCAGCTTGTTGATAATTTCTTCCTCTTTAGCAGGATTTTGCAATAAGGTCACATCATGGCATTAATTATTTTTGTTACTGCGAAAGTGGCTGTAAGTCAGGATCAATATTGCATAATTGCTGAGATGCGTTGTCTATAACTGCAAGAATATTCTAAAGGTCATCCACCGCATCTTGATATCAGATTCTTCTTCCTCGTATTTTGTTTTTTGTGTGCTGATTGGTCAAATGATGTGCTTTTCTTTTGACAGAGAGTAAGCATGATTGCAGTAGTTTAATGTCTTCATGTTGAACATTAGCAGACAACCATAAGCTTCATAATACTATCAAATAGGTCCATAGACTTCATCAGACTATTAAAAAGGTCCATAGATTTCACTAGGCTATCAAAAAGGTTAATAGGTTTCACTAGACTATAAAAAAATTCCAAAAGTTTTGCTAGGTTATCAAAAAGGTCCATAGGTTTACTAGGCTATCAAAGAGGTCCATGGGTTTCACTAGGCTATCAAAGAGGTCCATAGGTTTCACTAGGCTATCAAAGATGTCCATGGGTTTTACTATGTTATCAAAGAGGTCCATAAGTTTCACTAGGCTATCAAAGAGGTCCATATGTTTCATTAGGCTATCAAAGAGGTCCTTAAGTTTCACTAGGCTATCAAAAAGGTCCATAGTTTTCACTAGGCTATCAAAAAGGTCCATAGGTTTCACTAGGCTATCAAAAAGGTCCATAGGTTTCAACAGGCTATCAAAAAGGTCCATAGGTTTCACTAGGCTATCAGAAAGGCTCATAAGTTTCACTAGGCTATCAAAGAGGTCCATAGGTTTCACTAGACTATGAGATAGGCCCATAGGTTTCACTAGGCTATTAAAGAGGTTAAGAAGTTTCACTCAGCTATCAAAAAGGTCTATAAGTTTCACTAGGCTATCAAAAAGGTCCATAAGTTTCACTAGGCTATCAAAGAGGTCCATAGGTTTCACTAGGCTATCAAAGAGGTCCATAGGTTTCACTAGGCTGTCAAAAAGGTTCAAAGGTTTCAACAGGCTATCAAAAAGGTTCAAAGGTTTCAATAGGCTATCAAAGAGGTCCATAGGCTTCACCAGACTGCCAAAAAAGGTTCATAGTCTTCACCCGACTATCCAAGAGGTCCACAGACCTCACAAAGACTGTCAGATGGGTCTATAGTCTTCATCAAACTGCCAAAGGTCCATAAACTTCACCTGGTAGACAAAGCGTTTAATTTCGGGTCAGATTTAGGTATAAGGTAAACTAGCTTCAACTGAGGGCCTCACAGTCTGAAGTGGACTATTAATTTAAAATGTCCAGTATTTTTTTGGTTTTAAACTTAATAAATGAAGGCATATTAGTTCTAAAGCAGAAACCCATCTCCTAACAGTATACATGCATTTCGGTTCAATTGTTACACATCATTAGTTTATATTTAAAAATATTGTATGCAGCCTTTGGAGAAAGAAGATTAACGTCTGGTCAGGCAAAACATACTGATCTGACAATGTTAGTCAGTGTCCAGCGAAATATTCTGACCAAAATCCACACCCCACTTCCACGGAGCTCTCCATGGAAATATGCTGTTTCACAGTAGTCTAGCTTTTGAGGCGGGGGAATCAATGTGATCTCCATAGTAGTGAATAACACTTAGATGAAGTCAAGAATAGCACAACAGACTGGAGGACCCAAGTCCACATTATTCAACACACTCGCTGTGTGGCTTGGGATATAAGGAAAGCTACTGCAGCCCTCCACTTAAAGTCCTTTTTCAATACACACAAAAGAATAAACAACAACTTATGCAGCCTCTAGAGCAGGACTTGTAAACCTTTTTATACTTGGCGTCTACTTTAATAACTTTCATGAGGGTAAATTTTCTTTACCGTCCACTAACAACTAAATTGAAAAAAATGTCACGATTGTCCACTGAGTCTGTGTATTTTTAATACACCATGATTATAATGTGGCATGTCCTTTGCAGAAAGTCGCTCCCATGACAGCCCATCTGAAGGAAACTCTATCTCTTGTCAAATCTGCTGTTTACTCCAGAGTCATGCCCAAGCATTCCTTGACATCGTGGTGCCATTTCCTTCTTCGTCTGCCTCTGTCTCTCCTGTCTTGCACCATACCTTCCATTACCATTTTCCTAAAACAGCTGTCTTTTGATGTAGCCAAAGTATTGCAATTTTTTCTTCATGTTGGAATTTATGAACCAGTTCTCCTTTATGCGCAACTCTTGTTGAATATCTCTATTTTTATTTTTTTTCGGTCTATGGTATTCTGGGGATCCTTCTATAACAATTTGACCTAAAAATATTGATTCTATTCCTTGAGGTTTAGGAAACTATCCATGTTTCACAGCCGCATACTGCCACTGGAAAAACACTGGTTCTCAAAATTTTCACTTTTGTTGATTTGCTGGTATTCTGAAATAGTTTTCTCATGTTCTGGAGCTTCTGCATTGCCATAATAATAATAATAATATGTTTTTAATACAGAATGTAATTATTTTACTACCGCCCACATGAATGCTAATATCGCGCACTAGTGGCCGCTTACGCCAAGGTTGAAAAGCACTGATCTAGAGCTTTCTAAGGCTTTATTAAGCCTTGGCATATTTAAATATTGCCCTGGCTTCATGTCAAACACACACACGCTCTAGAAGTTCAGCACATGTATAAGCCATGGTAGAATCTAACATTTGTATTTGAAAATTATAGAATAGCAAAGCTACATTTCTGGGCACATGCACGTAACTATTGATGTTAGTTGTTACAGTTAGTATTAGTATTTATTTTAATATAATCACAATCAATACCATGTCATGTCATGAACTACTAGTACTACTACTTTTACTACTAAATACACTTGCAAACAACAGGCTAAAAGTTGAAGTAAATCAGCATCATGGTGATGTTACTGTTGCAGAAAAGTATCCCGATTATATAAATCTATAACAGACAAGCAAATGTCATGAAGCTGGCCATTTTCCTATTGTGTCAGAAAAGACAACACGGACACTTTCCTGTCATGTTACCATATCGTAATTTACAACCATTACTCGCGCCGTCATGCAGGACGGAAACAGTCGATAGTTTCGAACAATAAGGAAATCTAAACATGGATTTACCACATAAATCAAGCATAACTGTAATATCTATCTCATCAACAGACACTGTAGTTTAATATACCACCTTATTAGAACAAACATGTAAAGCACTTAATGATCTGCTTCTGTGCACTTGTTAGAAAACCGGCAACTGTTTCCAGGAAAAGTAGGATGTGACCCAGTTGTCAAAACAAAGTAGCAACCCTAAATCACAGATCAACCTCCCCCCCCCCTTTCCTTCTTTCGGGGGGGGGGGGGTGTCGCTCGCGAGGAGAAAGGGGGAGGGGGAAGGGAGAAAGACGGCTAATTAGCCACTTTGTTTTATTATCACCTCATTTCAACAGAATTATGTTATGTCAAAGAAACCGACGTTACTACACTTCGAGCAAACCTACAGGTGCCGAGTTTCTCTCTGCAGATAACGAAAGAGTTCGTATACTAGATAGGGATCAAGATGCTGAGCAGCGCATGAGTTGCAGTGGTCAGCGACCCATAGCTGACTGCTAGCGTCAGGGCCAGCGAAACAGAGCTGCCAATACCCTTCTACACCTCCACGCGGTGATCCTGGATAACAGGCTGCAGCAGGGCAGACTGGCTAAGGAGAAGGGATCGAAGAGGGAATGCTAACCCGGTACTAAAAAAATGCTTGCTGAAGTCGGATGTGTTGGACCGAAAGGTACAAATATCGCAGTCAAGCTGTAAACTTTGACACAATGCATTCCGTTCTCTGGACTGCATTCTGCTACTTAAACCCTTTCAAGGTTTGGTAGCGGGAGATTGAGAACGAACGAAGAAGAAGAAGAAGAAGTATACTAGATGTGTTCAAGAAGTATCCGATCTTTGGCCGGAAAAATACAATTACTCACCTGGAGGTTTGAAACTCTAATTCCTTTCCAAGTACTCTCATTGGGACTCCAGACACTTCTCCAAGCGGTCCCGTTATTGTTTAAATCATTTCAGGAAGGAAGGCCTCTTTGGGAATGGAGTACAGCTGGGTCAATCTCATTCCGCATAATTTCTTTCAACGGAATGTTCAGCTTGGGGAACAGCCAAAAATTGCAATGGGCCATGTCAGACAAAGAGGGAGTCTGGCGAATCAGAGGAATGTTGTGTTTGGCCAATAATGTCTGAATCAGATGAGAAGAATGGGCGGGTGCGTTGTCATGATAGAGCTGTTAAGTTTCCGTTGTCTACAGGTCCGGTTGTTTACGTCAAACAGCATCACGAAGACGACGGGTGACCTCCAGGTAGTACTCTTTGGGAAAGTTTTGACCTTGTGGCGGGAATTAGTGATACACAACCTTACGGGAGTCAAAGAAAACGATCAATCTGACTTTGACATTGCTGCGCTCCAGCCTAACTTTTGCCGGCCTCAGGGATGATGAATGTCTCCACTGTGACAAATGCATCTTGGTTTGCGGGTCGTACCCATACACCCACGACTCATCACCAGTGATCCAGTGTCTGGGAAGACGGGGTCGCCGTTTCTGTAGCCCAGCATGTTCTGTGAGATTTCCTGACGGAGTTGCTTCTGCTCCTTCGTTATCAGCTTTGGCACGAATTTCGCGGACACTTTCCGCATAGCTAAGTTCTCACTCAAAATGGAATGTACCAAACCAATGCTTATTTCTACCTCATCCACAAGTTTTCTGATAGTGACACGACGGATTTGAACAAAAAAGGCCCGTGTTTGGTCAATGACTTTATCATTTCGACTCGTTGAGGACGTACCAGAACTTGATCCGCTATTCACCGATATGTGGTCATATATGAAGCACGTTGAATCTTTCGAATGGTTAACACTTGGCCATTGCCTAACTTGTCGCAAAACTTGATGCAATGCAACACGGCTGATCACTTCTTTCCGTCATTTCGTGGTGAATGAAAACCATACAATTGCTCACTATACTCAACACTGAAAGGCTGACTGCCAGCGACTGACGCAATCTGCGGGTTGGAAAAAATATACGTATGCGCATAACGGTCCGTTACTGATTCATTTGTATCTGCGAAAGAAATTAAAGTCCGATACTTTTTGAACACACCTCGTACATATGGTTCTAATAGCCACCTGATGGTCTATATTCCCCCCCCCCCCCATTAGGTGCCCCTTTCTAGTCAACCAACAATTGATTACAAACTGCTGCAAACTGTACATTGCCAATTCATCGATTACAGTTTAACATCCAAGAGGCCATTATTAATACCCTCAGAATATCCCCTACATCCATATCCAAAGTCTCCAATATATATATGGATGCCTTAATGTCGAGGATGTTAGATTGTTTATTGACAAAAACTCCAACATGACTAAGACATTAGATCCACACAAGCCCCAAAAGGCCTTTATCTGCTATCTAATATCCTCAAATGCCGTATCCAGCCATTCTGAACCTTGCGAGGTAGGGTTTAAGAGTCCAATATAATGACTGCCCTTTACTTGTTAAAAAAGTCTCTTATTCCCATCTAAGAGCTGGTCACGGTCTTAGATGGTTCACTCCGTAGATCCGATATATGGACTTGCAAATTTCATACAATTCTACAGAGCCGATATATTGGCTTTGCCAATTATAATTCTTCGTGAATTTACGTTTATTTTTGGCACATTCGTAATGATAACTGAGGTCGATATGAAATATGCTCTAAGTAACAATAAAAGCATTGCCCATGAGGGCCGTATTGTCGATGGAAGCAGCTTGATAAAACAGATATTATAAATGTGTTGGAGGACTTCAGCACCAGTGAGCTGCAGTGCCCGAGGACTGGCCCTACAGCTACCTTCGTCCACTTTCTAAACCTGGCAAGGACTCCACACTGTTAATCAGCCATTGTTATGGGTTTTTTTTTTGCATTCGCCTTATTTATTATTATCCAAGGTGGTGTGCGTTGCACTATGTTTTTATGTTGGGCCCGTCGGCCCAGTGCATCCGACTTCGGTATGCATTTTATGTAAGGGTTTGCTTCCTAGTGCATTTTCTAAGGGTTTGCTTCCCCGAGGTAACGGCTGGGTTTGGGGAGCGAACCCAGACCCTTCGTATTGTGAGCCGTATCACTTAACCACTAGCAAACGCCGTCCTCAAATCAGCCATCCAATCATCACTTCTCATAATGAGTACATATGTTCAGTTAGTCAAGAAAATAGTGGCCAGGAATGTAATGCCACATATAAAAAATAAAACACAAGTTAACTGATCCCCGGTGTGGTTTACATATCATTGATAGTGCGAAGTGAGACGGTTGGTAGATTGTATCTGTTTCTGTTTCTAAGAATCGACGTTACTGCACTCCGAGCATCCCCATAGGTGCTCAGTCTCTCTCAGCAAATGGCGTAGGGTATGGATGCTGATGGTCCCTGTAGCTCGCTGGTTGTACACTCTCTTGCTCCGTCCTCTCATGCGCCATACTCCGTTCGAACCTCGTTTAATGTCGAAACTTTGCAGTGGATTGCTGCTTCATATATTGTGGTGTCCTCGTCTAGCAGGCGGTCATTGATTGATTTCAAAATGTTACTTCTATCCATCACTAATGTGCCCATGATGTGAACTTGTGAAGCCATGATATCAGCTATTTCATTGCCCTGGACCCCAGCATGAGCAGAACTAGATCAATGTCAACCCCTAGAGATTTGAGGCCTCAACAGCTGCTATCCACTCGTACCTAATCCATCCCTTCTGTACCTTCTGAAGTACGGCTTGCGCGTCTGTCACGATGACTGCTCTTATTATATAAGATATCCATTTTAGTGCTGAGGTCACTGCTTCCGTCTCCATTCTCATACTGGAGGTTGTTGGCATGTATGCCTTAATGTGCTCAGCAACGATCTGTCCTCTCACTCTAGCCGAGAAACTCCAGTCTGATGTCCCACTGTGCAGCACTGATCTGTCGGTGTATATGACGGCCTCACTCTCCTGCGTATTCTCAGTTATCAGCTGATTCCCCTCGTGATTTGCTCTCCCGCTGCTCCGTTCTCTTGCCTAAGGTTATGATATATGGTGGAATGTATTTGCACCCACATGTGTTATGGCGAAGTGAGAGGGTTGGTAGATGACCCATGCACCCCAATGTGTTATAGGCGAAGTGATTGGGTTGGTAGATTGCTTATACACCCCATTGTGATAGAACGAAGTGAGAGGGTTGGTGAGAAGGTCTATGCACACCAATGAGACACGGCGAATATGAAGTTAATTAGCAAAACTAGTAAACATTATAGGTTAAAACAGCATAAATAGAAATGATAGCATATCAACTGAGCAGTGACATAGACGTGTGATCGGTCTCTGCCGGTGTAATTCGTTCATCACGGCCGATGAAGAACACTTTCTATATTGACTCACTTGAAATGTGTTCGGTTCGATGTGTGTCTGAGAATACCTCCGACATGGTGGGCAAGAAATGTTCACCTTCATGTGAAAACTTCATTTCACGGGCTGTTCTTACTTGTCTCTGTCTACAACTGCGAGCAAAGTTGTTTTTGTACAACCTTTATTTGATAAGATCATTATTTTTAGCGGAACGGAGTTCACCGTATGGAAGAAATCTGAACTAAAGGGACGAAACCCTTGTTCCACTAAAGCACACGTTTTGATCGTCGATTTGCCTCCACTTATACAGTTTTCTCTCACCACACGCGGAAGTAGAAACTAGCTTCACAACATTCATCTTTCACATATTTAAAACAAATAAAAAACTATTCTGTTATATTATTCAGTAGCACATGTGTTATTTTTTGATGTTACATTGTTTATTAGTACTACTAGTAGTATTACCTTTATTAATCCAATTTTAGCAAATCTGATGTTATCTTTTATATTCTGTATTTATGTATTATTCTGTATTGGCCTAAATTTCTATTATTCTGTACATATTTCTAATTTCCTATATATATTTCTGTCATTATGTACACATTTATATTTTTCTGTACATATTTCTGTTTTTCTGTATATTTTTATATTATTTTGTACATATTTCTATTTCTCTGTATATATGTGTATTATTCTGTATATGTTGCTGTTGAATGACCACTATGAGTAACTTTATTCTTTTGTGCGCTCTGAAAAGGGCGTTAAATGGCGGGTCGCATTAGCTTTCCTCACACCCCGAGCCGCTCAGCGAGCATGCTGATGAAGGTAGACCAAGGTCCTCCAATCTGTTGTATTAGATTGGTTTGATCTGTGTGACCCTCACTACTACGGGGATCACTTCAATCCCTACCTCGCTAGCAGACAAATACTCTTCGTTGCCTGGTCAGTATGTTTACCTGACCAGGCGATAGTCTCCTGTCTCCTTAATTATGGATACATTTGTACTATTCTGCATATATTTATATTAATTTTTAAATTGTTATATTTTTTTAAATATATTTATATATATATTTTTATTACTATGTTTATATTTCTTTTATTCTACATTTATTCTATTATTCCTTTATATATTTCTATTATTATGTATATATTTATATTATAATGCCCCGCCACCCCCCCCCCCCCCCCACACACCCAACCACCCACACACACACACCCACCCACCCACCCACATACCACACACACACACACACGCACGCACGCACACACACACACACACACAAACACAAACACGATGGGCGTTCAATTCAATCCGGGACTTTTTCTTCTAGTTCTACCTAAATGTGTCATAGCGTGCTGGAACTATTATTATTAGTTATGTGCACTTGTGTCCAATTACTGCTAGGTGGCTCACTTGTCATGGGACAGTCACGTGATATACAAATAAAAATGGTGGACAATGCTGTTGGCGCTTGCATGGAACAACGTGTTGTGATGAAGTTTCTTGTAACAGAAGGCGTGCAATTTGTGCAAATTTACAGACGACTGCAATTACAATACGGCGATGAGACACTCGCCCACAGTAACACATTTAAATGGTGTAAACGTTTTAGAAAAGGCCGTACAACCGTGAGTCGTGAGTGATGATCCCTGCCGTGGTGGCTCTCAACTCACCACAGCCATTCCTGTGAATTTCCAGATTGTGGAACGCCTTATTCTGTAAAATCGACGCATAACCTGTCGCGAAATTACACAAGAGGCAAGTCTTTCTTTGGGTACGGTGAACACTATTGTTCGTGAACATTTATAGAAGATTTGTGCAAGTTGGGTTTGATCACAAAGGGCGTCCTGCTTCTGCAAGATAACGCTCAACCTCACACGGCTCACTGCACTATGTGTCAATTGCAGCAACTCAACTGGGAGGTATTGCCACATCCACCTTTCAGCCCAGACCTCGCTTCAAGCGATTTCCACCTGTTTGGACCCCTAAAAGAATTGCTCGGAGGTCAGCGCTTCAGTACTGATGACGAAGTGAAACAGGCTATACTGGATTGGTTCAGACAAACTCACACATCTTTCTACGCTGAAGCTTTTCGAGCATTACTTAAATGTTTGGATACGTGTATAAACGTTGCAGGAGATTATATCGAAAAATAAATGGCATTTTAACTACTTACAATTTTTTTTTTAAAACATTAATAATAAAAAAAAAAGGATCGGGTTAATTTGAACGCCTCTTGCATATATATATATATATATATATATATATATATATATATATATATATATATATATATATGATTCTCCACATATTTCTATTATATTGAATATATTTTTAATATCTTTAAGATTCTTCATATATTTATATTATTCTTCATATATTTCTATTATCTTTAAAATTCTGCATGTATGCCCATCATTCTGCGTATATTTCTATGCATTGGCATAACAATCCCATCATATAAAACAATGGCTAAAGAAAAGGGGTGTGGTACAGGGAATCTCATTGCATTACAACATTGACAGATTTCCAAGAGAAGATGAAAATGAAACGAGCGGGTGGCCGAGTGGTTTGGATGACTGCTCTCTGACTACGAAGACGTGCGTTCAAAACCTCGGCAAGGCATGTTTTTCGTTTTGGTGGTAAAATTCAAAGTGTGTACAGTGCATAGCTACTGCAAGAGCAAACGGTCTTAATTCATCATACTGTACAAATCCACAGCTTATTTATGAAGTGAAGTGGTCAGTTTCCTTCCTCGCTGTCTTTTCTTCTATTATAGGAGCCCAGGTTCTCATTTACAACTGGGTTGACTAGACCGTGTCATTAACAGGGATTCAACCCCGGTTATAAAGAAATCTAGAGGGATAAAACTCATTGTCAGAAAAAAAACAAGTAATATAGTTAGACATGTTCTAGATTAGAACCCACATGGCAAATAATGAATTGGAAGGCTAACAAACACATAATCACGAACAATGTGAAAAAGAAACCCGGGCAATCGGAGACCATTGCACGGAAGTCAAGAATGTCAACCAGGTAAAAAAAAAAGTACAAGAGCAGACATTGCTGTTAGAGATAAAGTGTCAGATACTTCATTGTATTAAGTTTCAGCTTTTTCTCAGATGGAGTGTCCATGTCTCCTCCTTGTTTCTTTGTCTTTTGTAACTGTAAGTCAGGTACCCATTTACAGGTGGGCAGACTAGAGAGTACCCGAGTTTACCCGGGTTGACAGAATAAGTGTACCGTACCCATCCGAGTGTTAACCGTGTTAAAAAAGGTACCAAAAATAGTAACACCGGAGACGTCGTTGTCCAAAACACCTATCGCTAGAAACAAGCAGGTCAACATTTTTTGACTTGGCGCGCATTTATAAAAACCTATATCCCCACTGGGAACTGTCAATGTTTTGATTGATTGATTTGAACCTTCTAAGCACGTCGGAAAATGTGAATGAAGAGCGGTGTGCATGGGATTAGTAACCTCCTTATTTCAAATAATTACTTTTAAAACAATTAATATAGAGTGTATTCAAACCAGGAGGCTAACCCAACCTCTTTGCCGTGAAAGCAAGAGATCTAACCGCTCTGCAACTCACTTCCACAGATCAAGAAGACGGCACACAATATGAACCAGGGGAGTCCAACTGTTTCATTCTTGTGTTCAAATGGGGAACTGGAAGGAATATGTGATGTGGCCCTCGCGTTTCACTTCGTGGTACGGTAGAACAGCTTCTCGCAGATTCTTACCGTCGTCTTTAATTGTTTTGTTGACCCTGGATTAACCCCAAATACGTGACTTTTCAAGTAACCTGTAAAGGATGTCCGGTGCGTTCTTTATTTCGTCTCTAAATTTATTTTTAGAGTTCATAAATGTCATGACTTGGGTTCTTATGTGGTCATTTTTGACATGCCTGACAGCTCTGAAAATGTTACTAGGACGTTGGCTTGCCGACTTTCACAGAAACTGGTTGGTTTAGAATTTTGGGAAGGAAATTATGAAATTTAATTTATTTAATAACTCTCTGGAGCCGGTCACGTTACAAATAAGACATGATTGGAACACAATAATAGTTAGTTGGCTGGTTTGTTGGTTGTTAATGCCCACAATGGGTTGGTAACCCTTTTGTGCGCACTGAAAAGGTCGGAACTTATGGCAGAATGTAGTAGCTTTCCTAACATCCCGAGTGTGCTGATCAAGTGGACGGGGCTCCTCTAGGGGGTTGTGCAATGCTTGGCTTCATCTGCGTGCCACTGACTACTACGGGAATCACTTCGAACCTCACCATGTTAGCCAGACTGTTGTCCTCGACAACAGCCCGTTTCCAGGACGACCAACGAGGAGGTCAGTGAGAGTCTTGACCAGTATATTTCTCCTGACCCTTGCTAACATTGTTTGATCAGTGTATTTTGCCTGACCAGACGTCAGCCTCATTGTCCCAACAATAACAATTTTAAAAAGCCAATATGTTTGAAGTAAATGTTGTTACGGATTCAGCAACATCCGAACTCTCGCCCTTCAACCTAATTCACACCTTTGTTAGCTGTTGCTTAGTACCATACAAAATGTTTCATTTATGTGGCCTCGGATGAAAACGCGTGTTTCTAACATCGCTGAGAGCCTGGCACTGTGACAAATGATGATCAACTGTTTGGCATGGCTGATTACACAGCTGACACGCTTCGAGTGTGTTGTGGCTGGATTCTGTTCATGTGCTTTTTTGAGTAATAACTTTCGGATGTTCTCCACTTTAACAACAAGACATGTATAAAATACAATAGTGTTAAATACGCAATAATATGAGAAGTAAATAGAGTAGGCAGAACGGTACTAAAAATACAATTATGTGTAGCGCTCGGTGTGGTATGGAACACACGCATACTCGTACACACCCTCGTCATCTGCTGAAAGACATGAGCACCTATTGGTCTGACCGGAGTACAGTGATGTCGACTCTGTATGACATAACTTACAACATAACAGTAAATTAACGTTAAGAGCACAAGAAGTCACATACATTTGGCTTTACATAATAATATTTAGAACTATTGGGACAGTTGTAAGTCCATGTTTGGATGCATTTAGAATCACACATATGTTACCACGGCCTGAAAGGAGTGCAAAATATAGTAAGACTGTAACCTACCAAACATGTCGTATGAGGCGACTAAAGAGATGGGCATAAGGCCGGCTATGTCATAATGTACAAACTATAAGAGTAGAAACCACAAGAAAAAGGCAAGAACCAACTCTATACCCTATGATAGAAAAGCAACGACAGGTCAAGATGTGTAAAAGAAGACGCATACATAAAGATCAACTTACAATCGATAGACCGAAACACACAAAAAAAAGTGAATAGACATTATGAATATAACCTGATGAAGATGTCAAGAAGATTACCAGGGGCAGCAGACACCAATAGGTTTACCAGGACACATGAACTTGTGGTAATCGGCGCATAAAGGTCAACTGGTAATAGTATAACTTATGTAGACACCAAGAGATTTACCTACCAGGAGTAGATACAGGATCAAGTGCGAGGTACAACATCCACACCACACGAGACATCACTAACTCATAAAGAGGCTTGCTGGAAGTAAATACAGGATCAAGTGCGAGGTACAACATCCACACCACACGAGACATCACTAACTCATAAAGAGGCTTGCTGGAAGTAAATACAGATCAAGTGCGAGGTACAACATCCACACCACACGAGACATCAATAACTCATAAAGAAGCTTGCTGGATTCATTCATTGACATCTCAATTTCCGTAGACCATGCGCGGGACAGTCTGTGAGTGTTGTAACATTCTGTCTTCTGTACTTCGACACTGTCTGCTATGACTGTAAAGATTGATCTGCGATTGACAGTCCCTGCCACAGGTCGTACAACCCCGCTGAGAAGGCTGACTTGCTGGGATGTTTCTCGATCTCTTCAGTCATTCTCTTTTCTATGCAGCCAGAAGACTTCTACGAACATTAACAGCCTCTATATCCCTTCCAAGTGACTGTCTCCAAACAGCTCAATTCTGTTTAATTTCTTCCCATCTCTCGGATGGGATCTCGCAGGATTGTCTCTCTTGCAAACGCCATTGAATCGTAGTTTAGGACAGCCGATTCTTCTAGCTCCAATTGCCAGCTGTCAATAGAGAATATCCGTTGTCAGCCTCTCATCTTCCATGGGGTAAACATACCCCAATCATCGATGACGTAGTTGGCTCAACAGCGAGTACATGCTTTGAGTATTTGCTTTCTGTAAGATCACATTATGTAGCACTCTCTCGTGCCATCCAATCCACTAGAACCGCATCCTCCGCAAATAACATCTCCATAATGAGCACCGTCCTCACATTGGTCCTCGCCCGCGGTCGGAACAGGTTAAACAGTCGCCCGTATGAGCTAGTATGCAGATAAACACCGTCCACCGACGTGCCATAGGCGTACGATATGAACAGGGAGAAGAAGATCCCAAAGAGGGTTGACATAAGTTCATAAACCTGTTTCAACCCACTGTTGATAGGACAATAGTTTGAAGATGATTCGTCGTATAGAACTGAGCCCTTCATTTCAGTGGGAAAATATGTCATGCTACGCAGTTGGGTGGGGGGCGATCTTCTCGAGGAGTTCGAACAGACCCTTTCTGCTAACCAGGTGGAAGGGTTTGGTGAGGTCTAGAAACATCATATAGAGCGGCTGGTCCTGTTCTCTGCACTTCTCCTAAATATGGCGAAGAGAGAAAATCCTGTCCGTTGTCGATCTACCAACTCTAAAGCAGCACTGGGATTCTGGACACGCCCTGCCCGCGAGCAGTTTCAATCTGTTGAGTAGCATGCGGGCGCAAACGGTGTCTACAACTCTCAGAAGCGAGATCTCTCTATAATTATTGCAGTCCCCGCGGTCACCATTGTTTTTGTAAATCGTTACACTGATAGCGTCACGCGTATCTTGGGACATGCACCTTTCTCCCAGCAGAGGCATAGGATGTCAAACATCGTCTGAGCTGATGAGCAGCACCTTCATGAGGGGCCCCCTGTTTCTTCCAGAGCCACATGCGGGGCGCGACCGAGATAAGAACTACTGATGCATATACTAAGACACTAAAATACGAATGCTCAAAACTCGCGACGAATGTGCACACCATATCAGGAACAAAGTGTACATGTACAACATACGAAGAACAAAGTGCACACCATATGAGGAACAAAGGAAGTACAGACCATCTTCAGTTACATTTCTGGATAATGTCTACAGGTATGAAGTATGTAGATACAAATAACTTGAGCCATCTTCTGCATTTGGAAAAAAAAGTAGACAAATCGAAAAAGAAGAGCAAGAGTAATAAAATAGAAGAGGGAGAGAGAGAGAGAGAGAGAGAGAGAGAGAGAGAGAGAGAGAGAGAGAGAGAGAATGGGGTAAAGGCACACTTAATGTCGCTCAGTGACAAAAACACACACACGAATGGAAGGGAAGTCACAGATTTGGATGGAGTTACTTACCCTGACCAGATGAAAACGAAAATATTGATGTGATAAGTACCCCTACCAGGATACACTGACATGCCAGGTTCGCCATGATGTCCTAATTTGGGCGTAAATTACTGAACACTTAGATCACTCCAAGTAAGATTAAAATTATACAATTTTACAATTTTAGGCTGGGTTTAACAATGGATTCAAAATGGTTGTTCGTCAGATTTCCACATCAACAAAAACCCTACATATTTATATGTTTCTTTCCACTGTTTATATATTGATTACAAATTGTGACTGGCAATATTCTATGCAATAATTTCTGGATAACACTGATGATCACTTTACAACCTATTGCTTAGCAGCTTGTTAATAACAAGTGTAAACCATAAGCAAGTCAATGATGACCTATTAACACTAGAAGTGCACTCGTTTCTGGTAGATCACATGAAGATATCCATATGTATAATCGATGCTGATCAAAGAATTTGCAGACGTTAAGTGTGTCCTCGGAGACCACAGTTACAGCTGCTGTACAAGCACACAATTTGCAGTTCTCTTCTCGTCTAAAGGGTGAAGGTAACAAAGTCTGACTGACTGTTTTCATAGAAGAATACGATTTGAGTTTTTAGTAAAACATACCATTGGTTGAATTATCTTCTCGATAAGGCCCCAACGTTATGAACATTAAAGAACTTTCAGCCTATCCGAGTCATTAGAGAAACAGTTATATCTGTTGCAAAACATACAATTTGTGAAGTTCTACTCAAGCGAGGTACCACTGTTCAGGCTTGCTCCATGAAATAACTGACTTGGTTCAACAAATCACATCCACTAAAACAGACTGCTACATCCAAATATAGCTGGGAGTTGCGACATAGTAGGAGAATGTCAACTAACATAGGGTGTTGAGATTCCATGGGGCCTCTGACAGGATGACATGTCATACCTTGCTACGGACATGCCTCAATTAAAGCAGCTCTGTGGAAGAAAATAAAAAATGGAGAATGCTTAGGCAAGTTCACAATTTCTTCAATTAAAAATGTATTTTTAAACGTACATGGAATGTGATTGAGTTTATCTTCCCAGCCTCCCGCCCCCCCCCCCCCCCCCCCCCGCCTCTTCCCCCTCTCTTAAACGATCCTTTGGAAATATGAGTTACTCACTTTTCCATTTCTCTTTTGATAACTGATAATTTTTTTTTATAGAGGTGAGGGTGGTCGAACAGTTTTCCTACGGGTTTATAGTCAGGAGGACATAGGTTCAAACCGGCAAGGAACTATTTGTTTTTTTAAAAATCAGGATGGGAATAAAAACCAAGTATGTGCAATAAGATATTACTGTCAGGACAGGCGGCTTTTATTCGCCTGTCTTATAGCTCTGATCGGTATTTATTTAAAAATAACGTAGTCTTATCATTTTTGTTGCTATATTATAGAGCTTTCTTTCAAACCCAGATATCAACAATACACTTGCTAAGTTTTTGATCTGTGTGTACGAGGTGGTGTGAAAAGTTATTAGTTGGCGAGTCTTCTACCCTGGACATGAGTTGTGATAGTATTTATTGGTTATCTCTGCAACATAGCATCAAGATAGCTCGAGTGTTATCGGGGCCTTACAGAGGAACAAACAGTAATTGTGTAACTCGTAAGGCATGTCACAGAAGGTAAACAAGAAAGGTTGGGCATGTAAAACTTTATCACCAAAACAAAACCAGCAATCGATAATGGTAGGCGGCTACGGCGTGGGCTAGTGGTTAAGTGACATGGCTCACAACTCGAAGGTGCTGGGTTCGCTCCCAAATCACAGCACCGGCCGTTACCACAAGGAAGCAAACCTTTATAAAAGTGCAGGAGGGAGCAGACCCTTACATAAAATTAATGCCGAAGTAGGATGCACGGTGCCGACAGGCGCAAAATAAAGACATGGAGCAATGCCTTGGGGATTAAAAAAATAAGGCGAATGCACACACAAAAATGGCAGCTCAATATTTGATGACATGGAATGTATTTGTTGAAAACCTATGCTCCACAGAAGGCTGAAAATGTGTTAATTGATGATTGATTACATCAAGATATCAAGAACATCACGTCCATTTTGAAGAGTCTCGCCAACAGATATTATTATGAACTGTCCAGAGCATGCTGGTGCTCACAATAATGACAGAGCTGATATCTAGCTATCGAAGGCATCTTTAGTGCTGGCACCAGAGATGGGTAATGGGGACACATTGGAATCAATTAATGACCACTTATAAGGTAATTATAGTCTGATGCATCAAGACATGTACAGACTAAAGGAGTTAATTTTTTTTCCTTAAAAATATACGTAAGCTGAACAGAGAAAGGGACACACGCGAAGGCTGATTAGAAGTGTGTACAATCAACGAGCTATAGGAACAGCCATGAGGCAGATACTAAAAGAAGTACTAACCACCTGTGGGTCTGCCCCGAGTGCAGTAATATCAATTCGCCTTATCATAACATCAAGTCGAGATCACGTGTTCAACGTTTCCATTTCACTTCTTATGAAGCACAGACTCACCACAGTTGGCGGTGCCTCGTCCGAAGCCTGCGCCAAAGTGCCTCGCCTGCTCTTGCGGTTGTGGTTTCTGCAGCATTTTGAGGATGCAGAGACAGCTACAATGTGAAAGTGGAACCTGGGGTTAAATAACTTATAAACGATAATATTCAAGATAGTTATGCAGTGATATATGCAGATAGATATGTGCTGCACAGTAAGAAAGCTGTCTGAGACTGCTAGAATGAGACAAGGTCGTTGCTGAGAAATCGGTACATAGATTACATCAACCTCTAGCAAGAATGCAAATGGAGATCCAGGCATTGACTTCGGCTCTGGGGTGGACATCCGAGGCCTCTTTAATGATTGCTATAATCGTACCTGACCCTCAACCATCTCGGGAAGTACAGAAAAGCTGGCTATATCATGAATGAATAGCGAACAGAGTTGCCTCGAATCTTCTGAATCGCGTGTTCTAACCATGCTGGAGTTTGCGCGTATGACAAAGCTGTAGTCCTGTCGTCCTCGGGTGGTGAGGGAAGCCTTAGAAGAAACGTTGGCTATGGATAGAGGTTATATTTTTAAATTGATAACCACCTCTTTTTGGACGAAGACACTGCAAACGATGAACCGATAATGCACAATTTACAAAGAATTGAAACATTCGGTTCCAGTAGAGTGTATAAAGCCAATGAGATACGAGAGCCACCAGTATCTACACTCTTCGCCATTTACTGAGAGGGACTAAGCACCTAAGGGTCTGCCCCGAGTGCAACAGTGCAATCGCGTCAGTTCCTAACAGAACAGAGCAGTCGCAATTTGTTATACATGATGAGAGTGCTAATCCCAATCCCGACACAGGCACCTCCCCGCCCCCCTCCTTTTCTCCCTCTAAAACAAGACTTGTACGACATACTTAAGTGTTTAAGTGTTCTATACGTTCCTCCATAGTAACCCATGTGTAATAGTTTATGTTCTTGGTAATGGGAACAGTTAACAATCCATAAATCAGTTTAGGCGGAAATAATTGTGTGTGACAGACAGTTTTTAAATCCTACACTAGAACAAAAATGCGTCTTCTGCGCCGAGTATGAGCAAATCTACACGTCACATCCGTTAAGGCATTTCCCGCGACAGGTTCGTGAACCAGCCGGACCAGTCTAAGGTCGATGGATGCCAGTCGACCTTTCACCTTTCTCGTGTTAGCGTCACGGAAAAGTCAGTGCAGCCTAAGCAGATAAGAATGAGTAAATTTGAATTTCTGAGGCTTTAACCGAAACCTGAGCGAGGGTTTTGTTTGAACAACAAATTACAACCCAGAAGTCAATAGCAAATGTCGCCTGGAAGATGACAGTATATAGCTTTTAAAAATAATAAAAAAATTATTTAAGAGAAAACCAACCACCTTGTAAAATGGAAACGAAATGTTTGTGCATTTGGTCATCTGTTCCCAGTGGGAAAACTCGTTTTTCACTTGCTTATCCCTGAATCATATACATGACATATTGTTTCTAGTTCTTTCTGGCGAAACTATAGACCTGTGTGACTGCAGAGTGTTCAGAATCATGGGTTGGTAAGTCTTCTATCCTAGAGATGTTAAGACGACAAAAGGGTCCACAATGTTGTCACAGCTGATTTCGAATGAATGTGAATTCTAACTAAATACTTTCAAAGCATGTGCCACTTATAACCTCTGACAGCAATATCCCACAGTGAGACTTGTTTCTGCTCAAAGAAAAAGGTGCAAGGTGAAAGTCACTAGTGCCATGAAACATAAATGATCTGGGTAGGTGAAACCCGCTAGTCATATGTGGTAATAAATCTGGGAGAAGTAAAGTAAAAGCTCTGCAACTGCATTCAAACCACCTACTGCCTTGTAGGTAAACTTAGGACAGCAACGGTTTGGAAGATTTGACCGGAATAAAAAATGATTACCGAATGCGGATGTTCTGGACAAAATGTGCAAATATCGTGGTCCTACTCTTGGGGTCTGCCATCATCAACACTCTCTTGCTCGAGAGGGAGATAGACAGTAGGCTTGGCAGTGCAAGTACCGGCATGGCTCGACTGACGAAGAGAATCTCGGAAAACACTGCCTTGTCTCACTAACACCAAGGTCCGTGTCTATCAGACCTGCGTTCTTGGCACTCTCATGTATGGAAGCGAAACTTGGAGCACTTACACTAAACAGGAACGGCGGCTCAACACCTTTCACATGAGGTGTCTACGGCGTATATTGGGGATTCGGTTGCAAGAGAGATTGTCACATAATACGGTCTTACAGAGCAAACACTCACAGCATGTACTCGATGTTGAGCCAGCGACGCTTTCGGTGGTTTGGACATGTTTATCGCATGGAAAACGAGAGACTGCAAAAGGATATCCTTTATGGACACCTAGCAATTGGAGTTAGAAGAATCGGCGATTGAAGGGCTGGGAAGAAATTGCTCAGGATCTAGCTATCCGGAGACAGTCAGTTGGAGAGGCATAGTGGCAGCTGACGCTCGGAGAAGCCTTCTATCTGCAGAGAAAAGAGAAAGACTGAAGAGATCAAGGAACAGCCAGGCAAGCCAGCCTCCTCAGTATGGTTGTACGATCTGTGACAGGGACTGTCACTCGCGGATCGGTCTTTACATCCATAGCAGACAGTGTCGAAATACAGGAGACAGAGCTGGACAAAACTTACAGGGAGCCACGGACATGGTCTATAGAGACTGTGACGCCTATGCTGATGATGATGACTCTTGAATAGCTGATAACGTCTCTTCTGCTAAAAACTGGAGAAACGAAAAAAGTAGGACTGCCACTTCTCCAACCCTGAAAAAGAGGACATTTTGGTAAAAAAATGTGGACTTTTAAAAGAGGACGCCTTTCCCTATGAAACATAGCATTACATTCTCTTATTGTCTTTTAGAAATGACCTTTCCCTTAGGTAACAGTTTATCACGACAATCATGTTATTACGGTAATAACATTGTCACTGGCAAACTAATAACTTGTTAAAGGTTTGCATTGAATTAACAGAATTCACTATTGCCATTCTTATTTATATTACTCAACTGTCTTAAACCTTTTTTAAAAAAATGTTTCACATGGAAGGTATGAATGAAAATATACATTAATTTTTTCTCAGTGTACTTTAAATGTATTTATCTGCATTCTTTTATATTTATATCGCTCAATGAAGCCACGAAAGGAACAGTTCAATTTGATTATAGCATATCACAACCATTTGCCATTCGCAAGGCTGCGTCCTGACTCCAGCACCATTCAGAATCTTCTTTGCTCTGCTACTGAAGCATGCATTTGGCAACGCAAATGAAGGTATCTACCTTAACACGAGATAGGATGGTCGGCTGTCTTGCAAGGCTCAAGACCAAAATGTAGCTCAGAGAGATCACAAACTATAACTGACTTTTCACAGATGATGCTGCAATTGCCATTCAAAGTCTACAGGAACTTCAGAGATTGATAAATCGTTTCTCAACAAAACAAATTATTATGAACTGGCAGCTGTGCATCAATTGGGGGTCCCTCATCAACGACAAGCTTTCTCTAGACCCAGAAACAGACAATCGCACTGGCAAAGAAGCTGCTGCCACATTTGCTCGCCTCACAACTCGTGTTTGGGAAAACCAGAATCTCACAATTAGAACGAAGATCATGGTGTACAATGCATGGGTTGTCAGCGCGCTCCTATTTGGTAGCTAAACTTGGAAAACCTGTGCCAAACAAAAGCACAGACTTAATACCTTCCATCTACGGCGCCTGCTATTCATTCTTGGAATGAAATGGAGGGACAAAGTGACAAATGCAGAGGTACACTTTCGTACCAGTCTCACAGGCATGTACACTCTTTTTAGGCAGCGAAGATTACGATGGATTGGTTATGTTCGTCACATGACAGATGGTCGCATTCCCCAAGATTTCCTCTAAGGATAGTATGCGGATGGCAAGAGAACAATAGGCCAATTACAGCTGAAGTACAAAGATGTATGTGGAGTTGGAATGTAGGCACTGGACATGAATTTTACATTATGGGAGACGAAACTGCAGATAGATTGAAGTGGAGATGAACCATCTCGTGTTTGATGAAAATAAGCTCTTGTGACAAAAGAAGTGAAACGACAGCACCACAAGAAGAAATAAAACAAAAAAGCTAACATAAGTTACCACTCGCATTATCCTATAGCCAGTCAGGATTGAAAGAGGCTAATATTACTACTTTATATTTTTCCACTGAAGCAATTTTTCTCAGTAAATCTGTGTTTTGGGAATAATTATTAATGTAAATCTTTACATAGTATGCCACAAATGGCATTTTGTGAGCATTAGCCCCTGAACTGAATCAATGGTAAAAGAATGTCTGTCTGTAGACCACTGCATCTTCATCATTAAAAAAAAGTATTTCAACAAATGCATTATGTTGTGTTATGGAAAATAAAAATTGAGCAATTACAAACAGCTCTGAGAACAACTGCTCATTAAAATAATTAACTCATGAAACATTACAAGGGACATGAGCATCCATATCCTTCATTTGTGCTTCAAAAAATGATTCAACACACAAAATGGGTAAAAAAACATTTCACATTCCTTTGGTATGAATCTACCTAATGATGGAAACCACACTATTCCACTCCACTTGCTCTCGTAAACACTTTCACTTGAAGGGAAAAAAAACTTGTTCCACTGGTTTCAGCCACATGTCCAAGTACTACAAACAGTAGTAGTAGTAGTAGTAGTAGTAGTAGTAATCCGCCTAGGCAACTAGGGTCTGTCGCTCCAATCGACCGTATCCACAATGGATAACTGTGGTCCAAGCTTCACGCATTGATGTAAAGTCATTCCTGTTTGACTGAATGGTTCCGGTCTATTAGGCATACACACAGGATAGGGATGACCTAGGTTTTTTAGATGCTCTCCTGGTTACCAGTGAGCGCCTCCGCTGGATCAGACTCGGTGCAAGGCATTCAAATGGGTCATGGCCAGGCCTATTCTTCTAATAATGTCTAGGTGACTACACGTACCGGAATTTTTGACTGCTATTCAGGTAAATGAAGTTCTCGGCGAAGCTTACATAGTTGTCGCCAACAAAGATTCATGCCACTGTAGGACCGCGACCAAAGATTTGGATCTTGGTTTTCGGCCATGAAATGTGAAGGCTCAGTCACGAAGCAGTGCCCTTATTGTTCTCCGGTGATTTTATCAGCGCCTCGGGGTGGGGATGGAGGATGGAGGAAGACAAGTATGACTACGTCATCTGCGTACCCATTGTCTGTCAAATGCAGATCTTCGATATCGACTCTCGAGTTTCACGACTTTATCAGACCAATTATCTAGTTTATGGCGTGGTAAATACAAAACATAATAATTCCGGGACAACGCGCACCCCTGGCCTACTTCGGATGATGTGTTAACCTGTCAAAGAGTTGGAGGCCCATGCGAACTCTCTCCGGTATTACAGTGACGCTGCTCGATCAGCCGCTGCAGCCTGCTGGAAATTTCCATCTGCTTTAAAGCGTTCTACAAGGCAGATCTGTACATGAAGTCGAAGACAGTCTTGAGGTCGACGTAAGCGAAGTAAACGGGAGTGGTTGATCTCCCGATGAATATTCATCAATAGACGTAGAGCAAAGATGGAATCGATGTTGGAATGATAGACAGTAAAACCTAATTGCCGAGAAGGTTAATTTCTTTTCAATAAAGAATGTATGTAGGCGAGAAGTATGCAGGCTAAGACTTTTCAAGGTACGGATAATAGTGTATTAGATCTGTAGCTCAAAGCGGGGCTCATTTCCTTTGTATAGGGAGATTATTATTCCGTCCCGCCATGCAACAGGAACCTGAAGGGTGGGCCATACCGTTGAGAATAGTTAGTGCAGTATGACACTCGTGAGTTTAACTGCATATTTATACAATTCTGGTGTAATGGCGTCGGGACCTGCGGCTTTGCGCCGAAGTCTGCAAGTCGATGAAGACTTCTGAGAGGGTGGGGACGTCGGAATCCAGGTTAATTTAAAGGGTTTGTGGGTTGAGGTCACTTGCTGATTCAGGGGGAGGAGGTGGCGGAGACAGTCGCTAAACGTTTTAGGGCGTCTGCATAGTACTCGGCCCACCTAATCATTAAATCTTTCGTTGAGCTGCATGTGGATAGATCGGATGTATGTAAGCCTTATGGGACTCATTTGAGTTTGCAGGAGGAATCGATAATTTAGGTTTTGATTGCCTGATATGTTAATTGAAAGAGGTATTCTTCTTCTTCTTCTTCGTTCGTTCTCAATCTCCCGCTACCAAACCCTGAAAGGGTTTAAGTAGCAGAATGTAGTCCAGAGAACGGAATGCGTTGTGTCGTAGTTTACAGCTTGACTGCAATATTTGCACCTTTCGGTCCAACACATCCGACCTCTGCAAGCATTTTTTGAGTACCGGGTTAGCATTCCCTTTTCGATCCCTTTTTCTTAGCCAGTCTGCACTGCTGCAGCCTGTTATCCAGGCCCACCGCGTGGAGGTGTAGAAGGGTCTTGGCAGCTCTGGTTCGCTGGCCCTGACGCTAGTAGTCAGCTATGGGTCGCTGACCACTGCAGCTCATGCGCTGCTCAGCGTCTTGATCCCGAAAGAGGTATTCAAATCAGCAATGTTTAAAAAACACAGCCAGAAATATTGACTGCTGTCTCATCTAACTTGCTATTTAACCCTGTTAGTTTAACCTTTGAGTCATCATTTCTCCAGTCAAAATAATGAACAAGAATGCTGAACATTTTCAGAAACAAAGTTTCGTAAATTTTCAAAATTTTATAAATTCCTCCCAGACAGTTCATGACGTGTAAAAAAATAGGACATATCTTGGGAAATGAACGGTTGGGAGCCGTAGACGAAGGAGAAGACTGCGCTGTACGGCGCTTGTTATGCTATGCTTTCAGTGTGGCAGTGTCACATATTTGTATCTCTTCCACATGGAGCGTTGCAGGAAAGAACGCTTGAAAACTTGTGTAAAATTAATATATAAACTTTCAGGATCAAGATGCTGAGCAGCGATTGAGCTGCAGTGGTCAGCGACTCATATCTGACTGCTAGCGTCAGGGCCAGAGAACCGGAGCTGCCAAGACCCTTCTACACCTTCACGCGGTGATCCTGGATAACAGGCTGCAGCAGGGCAGATTGGCTAAGGAGAAGAGATCGAAACGGGAATGCTAACCCGGTACTAATAAAAATGATTGCTGAAGTCGGATGTGTTGGATTGAAAGGTGCAAATATCGCAGTAAAGCTGTAAACTACATTCCGTTCTCTGGACTACATTCTGCTACTTAAGCTTTCAGTGTTTGATAGTGGGAGATTAAGAATAAACGAAGGCAAGCCAAACCAAGCCATATAAACTTTCGGTAATTTGGACACATTCATGCAATGGTATTTCTCAGCTATAGTTTGCAAACAAACAGTTTATCTGTGAGGTGTTTTATCACTTCAGACGACGCGTTAATTTTATGAAAACATGTATGTTGTAACAAGTATGTGATTATTCATCTTTTTGCTCCGCTCCAACTAGGGTCACTACTGCAACTGTCCCCTTTTTCAGGAAGCCTGTATTCGAGCATCTTGAAAGACGTTTTGAATGACAATAGTTGTATAGGAAGTGTTTCGTAGTCCCATTCACATTCCTATATAGCTGCCTTTTTGACATGCTTGGAGGTTTCAGAGCTCATAATCTTTCAATTCGGATACCATTCTGGTGGCTGTCTAAAAGTGTATACCCCTCTGGAGACCGTCTAAGAGTGTATACCCCTCTAGAGACCGTCTAAGAGTGTATACCCCTCTGGAGACCGTCTAAGAGTGTATACCCCTCTGAAGACCGTCTAAGAGTGTATACCCCTCTGGAGACCGTGTAAGAGTGTATACCCATCTGGAGACCGTCTAAGAGTGTACCTCACTCTGGAGACCGTCTAAGAGTGTATACCCCTCTGGAGATCGTCTAAGAGTGTATACCCCTCTGAAGACCGTATAAGAGTGTATACCCCTCTGGAGACCGTCTAAGAGTGTATACCCCTCTGGAGACCGTCTAAGAGTGTATACCCCTCTGGAGACTGTCTAAGAGTGTATACCCCTCTGGAGACCGTCTAAGAGTGTATATCCATCTGGAGACCGTCTAAGAGTGTATACCCCTCTGGAGACCGTCTAAGAGTGTATACCCCTCTGGAGACTGTCTAAGAGTGTATACCCCTCTGGAGACTGTCTAAGAGTGTATATCCATCTGGAGACCGTCTAAGAGTGTATACCCCTCTGGAGACCGTCTAAGAGTTTATACCCCTCTGGAGACCGTCTAAGAGTGTATACCTATCTGGAGACCGTCTAAGAGTGTATACCCCTCTTGAGACCGTCTAAGAGTGTATACCCATCTAGAGACCGTCTAAGAGTGTATACCACTCTAGAGACCGTCTAAGAGTGTATACCCCTCTGGAGACCGTCAAAGCGTGTATACCCCTCTTTTTTATTTTTTTGGGAAAGAGATTTACCTCTCTGTATTCTTTTTGGAGGAACGACCCTTTCCGCCCCGGATCATAGTCTTTTAGGTAATATCAGGAAGTATTAACCAGTGCTTGGATGCGTGTTTGCGTCTGTGTGTTAAATGTACAAATGATAGTTAGGCCGATCTTAGTGGTCAACCCCAAACAAAATGCAATGGAAGGGCCTCATCCTGAGGGCGGCTTAGAGTTGTGTAGAGAGTCATGGATGAGAGCAATATAGTATTTTGACTTCCTAATACTCTGGTGACCGTCTAAGAGTCTATACCACTATGGGGACCGTCACAGAATGTATACCACTCTGGTGACCGTCTAAGAGTGTATATCTTCTTCTTCTTTTTCTCCTTCTTCTTCGTTTTCAATCTCCCACTACCAAACACTGAAAGGGTAAGTAGCAGAATGTAGTCCAGAGAACGGAATGCGTTGTGTTGTAGTTTACAGCTTGGCTGCGATATTTGCACTTTTCGGTCCAACACATCCGACTTCAGCAAGCATTTTTTGAGTACCGGGTTAGCATTCCCTCTTCGATCCCTTCTTCTTACCCAGTCTGCCCTGCTGCAGCCTGTTATCCAGGATCACCGCGTGGAGGTGTAGAAGGGTCTTGGCAGTTGTGGTTCGCTGGCCCTGACCTAGCAGTCAGCTATGGGTCGCTGACCACAGCAGCTCATGCGCTGCATGAGTGTATATGAATCTGGTGACCGTCTAGGAGTATTGACCGTCTAAGAGTATATACCACTCTGGTGACCATCTAAGACTATTGACCGTCTAAGAGTACATACGACTCTGGTGACCGTCTAAGAGTATATACCCCTCTGGTGATCGTCTACGAGTGTATACTACGACAAGTTTATGTCGGTCAAAAAGGCGAAGCATGTCTACTTCGGGGCGTGAAACATGAGCAATGCATAATAATACTGTAACCTACCAGGCACCTTGTAAGATCGACTAAGGAGGAATGAGGGATGAACTTCTACCACATCATGAAGTTTTAAGAATAATTTATCAGCCGCTCTATATGTTGAGCATAGGTCCGTCACTGCATTTGGCTTAGCCTAATTAGCTATTATTAGTAAAACCTGATTCCAGGCATTTGCAGTATGCCTTCATAGCAATAGTTTTTATAAGATGAGGTTGCCAGGACAATGCAGAGCCCTATTACGTCCCTTTTTATAGCTTGGGAGGAAATATAAATGATAACAAAAAGACCAAAAAGTCAAGCCATACAAATAACAAGATACAATTACGTGTAAACAGACCTGAGAAATATAACTTTTCAACTTATGGCATTAAGAAGCCAGAAAACACACCCCCCCCCCCCCCCACCCCCTTTTCCACACGGGCCAAAGTACTCGGTAAGTGGTAATGCTATTGGTTTGAGTGAAAACTGGACATGCTATTCCAAATATTATACAGCAGATATAACAGTGAATATATATACACGTCAGAGAGCCGAGGTAGCATGGTGGTTAATGCGCTGTCTTCACGACCGAGCGATTATGTTCGGTCCTCATTTGGTGCGAGATTTCTCCGTTGGTAAGACAGTGCCTGGGGTCAACCAAGCCTCAAAAATTGTGTACCAGAATAATCTGGGAAAGTAAAGACCGACGGCGTGATGTTAACCACATCACCCCTAGTGTGACGTTGGTCAACAAAAATATGAGCCTAACAGTATATTCCCAATATGCCACACTGGCGTGTTAACGAGACCTTTACTTTTAATGCGCAGAGCACAGACGATGGAAGATCCAAGATGGTCACTTCCTAATCTGTGTAAATGGTGGATGTACCACTGACTCGCATTGACGGCTGCGCGATCTGCGCCTTTCGACCCGACACAACCGGTTTCAGCACGACATTTTTCAGATCTGATCTGACACCCCTATTCCATCCCTATTGTCTTAGCCAGATTACACAAATTTAGCCTCTAAGAATGGCTGAATTATCTTGTAAAGGCGACCATGACACATTCTGATGCTCATCGCCCATTCTTCCCTGTGTGTTACATGTACGCTTAACAATCGGTGGCCATCCGTCACAATGGTTATAGTTGAAAAGAGGCTATATTCAGCTCCCAGTAACAAGTCTACCTGACATATCCTAGTCTAAGATGGATCACATGTCCCTGGTAACTGAACATAACAACAGTGGCATCACACATTAATTCATTTCCATTGACAGACCTAATATTTCATTAACCAGGAACGAAAGACACACCACACGCACGCATATATATATATATATATATATATATATATATATATATATATATATATATATATATATATATACGCACATTATTTATGTATGAATGAAACGAAGATTCCGCTCAATCTTGGTGTTTAACATCTCAGGTGTAAACAGACCGGATGCTTCACCGATTCTTGTCACACTCAAGTTTCTTCGTGTGTCACTTTAAAAAAAATAGTCGCACTATAGAACCCCCACAGCAGTTGTCCTGTTCTAAGGATCCCTACCTTTATTTTAAATTAAAAGAAGGCAGCGAAAGAAAAAGGGGAATGGTAACTCCAACTCGTGAAAGATGAGACCTTAAAAAAGAGGTCTCTAACACTTTCTCCCCACTTGCAGTATCTGATACGATACTATTATTACTTGTACATTTTGGTGTCATTAGTCAGGTACAGCATACGGACAAGATCGTCACCTTCTAGTCAGGTACAACATACTGACTAAGATCCTCACCTCACGTCAGGGTCAGGTACAACATACTGACTAAGATCCTCACCTTACGTCAGGGTCAGGTACAACATACTGACTAAGATCCTCACCTCACGTCAGGGTTAGGTACAACATACCTCACGTCTGTAAGTAGCATGCCCTTTGCAGAACGTCGCTTCTTACAACCGCCGTCTTATGTCTCTGTTATAAGTTTCTTGGCAACTGTGCTGTACGATAGGTTGCCATTACTTTCCGTACGTAGAGCAGCGATCGTACCACGATTAGGGTTGAACGAAAACACACTTGCCTCAAGACAAGATCAGTTGAAACATACTGACCAAACCCTCACTTCACGTACACTCTGTGTACCTGGAAACAGGCTGTGTTACAGCACGCTGGGGAAAGAAGTGGGGATCGACACTACAATCTACGCAGTTGTGAGCCTGTTGAGAATCCTTCTTTTGCACTACAGCGAGGAGGATCTATACTCACCTTTTTCTGTACACCCCAGAATGCTAAAGAAAACAACTGAAAACGTTCTCACAATCATCACGTAGAGTGTCCTTTGTAGAACTTGTCATCACAGTCGTCAAGGTAGGACTATCGATCTTCAGCCAGTTCTCCCGCCTCCGTCACCATCATCTTCAGAACATCTTTGATGTCGTGAGCCCTTTAAATTCTTGGGTATAACTGCCTCGTTTTTCAGGTACTATTCCTCCCAGTTCCGTTTTTTTTTCATAAACGATTGTGGTGTTTGATGTGGTCAAAGTACTTAAGTTTGTTATACGTAGCGCTGTTTACCAGCATATTTTATTCTATACTCCACTCTTTTATGACTATGACTAGGTGGCCTCAGTGTTCCGACTCGGATGGCAGTTGTCCTGTGTTCGAATCACGGTGGAGACCGGCAGGCATTTTTTTCACGTTGATCTTCTGGTAAAAATTCCCCTGATCTCTAGGTGGTGAGATCGGACTCCCGTATTCGGTATTGAGCACGTTAAAAATTCCTTAGCAATTGGAAACCGAAAAGAGTAAGCTTAATAGCCCTGTCCTGACAAAATTCAAATTAAAAATCTACCCAAGTTATTTGTACATTTCCCCAGGTGGTAAGAGCAGTTATAGATGACGCCTAACTGGCTGAGGGTCTACTTAGATCTAATGTTCGAGTCTAATAAGGACTCGCACATCGGTAAAAAAAAAACCACCCACCAAGAAACTGGTTGTATACAGACTCTGTAGAGTCTTCTAAATCAGTATAAAAACCAGTATATAAGTTAAGTTTTGCGTTTTTCTTTTTTCGCAGTCCATGATATTCCGAGAACTCTCCTATAGCATACACGCTACTAGAGAAATATTGTCAAGAGTCAAGAATTCAGCAAAAACAGCTTCGAAAAAACAACAACAATCAATGCATACATGCTTACAACTGTAAATTCCATGGCCTTGATGTAGCGCTAGCAGAGGCACGTACCGGTACTTAACTTTACTTAACCACTATATAACGGTTTAGAAGACTGCAGAGTCTGTTTAAAACCAGTTTCTTTTACTTCACTTGTTCTAAAAATAACTGCGCATCCAATTTATTCTTGAATGCATTAAGTGACTGCGTTCACTATTTTCTGTGGCAATGCATTCGAAACATTCGCCACTCTCTGATTACATAAATATTTCCTAGTACCTAACCTTGACCTTTTTATCAATTACTTTGTAGCTGTTCTATCTTGTTTTTGTAAGTGGTACTTTGAAAAACTTGTTATAGTCTAATTTATTATTTCCTTTGATTATCTTATAAACCTGTATTAAGTCACCTTTAATTCTTTCTTTTCTAGGCACTGTAGGCCAGTCTTTCCGAGTCTTTCCTAATAACTGTAGTTCTGGAATCTCCTTATCAGTTTTTTCACTCTTCTTTCTATCCTTTCCAGCATGTTTATACCCCCTCTATGATATTGATTCCATACCTTAACACAGTATTCCAATCTAGGTAAATTGCTTTATACAGATTAACTATCACTTCCTTGCTGCTATGTTAAATATTTTTTTTTATCATTTGCCTTTTTCACTGCTTCCTGGACTCGAATTTTATCTAAATCCGACCTCAATATATCCACTTCTGCTTTAGATGATACACTTCTGCATAGTTTTTGTGTCATCTGCGAATTTTGCAATCATCGATCCGATATAATTGACAAAATCATTAACATTTTTTAAAAATTTATCCTTTAACCGAGCCCTATGGTCCCCATGATAGAATACTTTTTATTTATGCCCACTTTCTGCCATCTTCTCGCTAACCAATTCTCAATCCATTTGGCAGCTTCCCAACCTATTCCATGCGATTTTAACTTCCTAAACAATATTTGATGAGGTATATTATCAAAGGCCTTTGCAAAATCTAGATAAATAATCTACACGCCTGTATCAATTATTTTGGTAACCTTCTTCATGAATTCTAATATATTTGTTCAGCACGATCTCCCTCCAGTAAACCCATGCTGATTATATGATACAAATAAGCAGGTCATGTCGGCACACACGCACACATCGGTGCAAACGTATATACCATCATTGGATTTAGAGATCTTCAATTAACGCAAAACGAAGTCTAATGTAGTCCTAAATTCGAAATGCCGCTGAAGATGACGTGTTAAAGATGTCATTATACGAAGTTTATGATGTGGGAAGTTTAGTTTGCAATGTGTTCATGCGGTCCATGATGTCAATTTTTTTCCGGAGATCCCTGTGTTCATCGCTGGAGCTACGGAGTTCGTGCTTTGTGCGATGCTCTCAACAGATGGGGTACCCATCTGCCGAGAGTGACCGAGCTCAAATGGGGAAAAAACCTGAGGCAATGAAGTCGAGCCCCCGCTTAAAGCTGTTTTTTTTTTTCATGTAATAGTGTTAGGTAAAGTAAATCACATTGCAGATATTGTTGTCGCGAATTGAGGGTGTCATCAGTTTCACTGTAAGAAGGCATAAGAACTACGGGCAAAGAGTGGGGAAAGAGGAAGCTACGGCAGCTGAAGTATAATTATTGCGGAGTTCTCTATCTAATCTTAGTCACTTGCTCTAAGTAATGACATATCTGCCGAAGCTTGGGGGAACTCTTCTCTAAGACGCCTTTACTGCAGGAACTGTCTCTGGTGGCTAGGACCAAAAATGATTTGATAAATTTATGTGGTAGAGTTCTGGGTTCTAACCCCTCAATACAATTATTTACTAAAGCACAAGGACATACTAGTTCCAACACATTTAATGTAGCTTTTATTTGGTTCGGATCACAACAGTGATTTTTTGGCTACATACAGAAACTCTGATTCACACACATTGTTACAAGAACCTATGACCGTTAACTTTGATGTATACCTAATCTATTTTAATGTCACAACGAGACGTATGGTGAATTTTCACGGATGTTGGCCTCCTATAATTTACTCATACTATTTTGATCTCTTTGTTCAAATGAACTTTCTTCTATTACTGATTGTTTTTAAGAATAATTCTTTCTTTATCATTGCTGCTTTTTAGACCTACTGTAATTGGTACTTATTTCGCTCGTTGGACCTTGCAAAAATATATAGGCTGCTTCCTTGACTGACAACCGTAAGAATTTGCTTACTGACAGAATTCGCAAAAATGTTTGTTAAAAACGTATTTAACTTCTAGTCTAGGGAACAAACTAGAATGCCTCTCTAATTGAGGGATTACTTCTATAACTACCTGACTACTGTTAGGAATTTGTCAACTGCGAGCAGAATGTGTACAGAAGGGTTCTCCTGACTTGTTTCAATTCTAGCCTAGAATGCGTTTCTAATAGAGGAATTTATTCTGACGCTACTTGACGACTGTGAGGAATTTGTCTACTGCGAGACAGAATTGGTGAAAATGGTCTCTGTTGACTTGTTTCTTCTTCTTCTTCATCGTACGCTGTCAGACGTCAACATTTGACTTGTTTCATTTTTAGTCTTAAATATCTATATCTAACTGCTTGTATAATAAAGTTACCAATGTTCAGCAACTGACACGTGGACTTCTGGTCTTGTCTTGCCGATTCTATCGGTCATGCAGGCGTCTCCACTGGTGTAGTACGTGCGACCATTCCACTACTTCTCTTCTTTCTAATTGAATTGAATGCCCGAATCTCAAATCTCAGTCTCTAGCATCCCTCTGCCAGTGTTTGAGCTTGAATACATACTGTTTAGCTGGAGGCCTCCCGCGCTGAATCCATCGTAGCCCATTGGTCAATCGCGAGAAAATGCGGCGATTTCTAAGAACTCGTCCGTGTATTAGCTCTGCCCAGCTAATGAGCCTATGCAGGGTCAAGTGTGCACATGTTTTTGGCGGGAAGGTCAAACTGTCAAGAGTAACTGTGATGTACCTAGTTTGTTTAAATATGCTAATTTACTCTGGCCTTGGTCAAGTTGTCCAGACCCATGTAACAATTCTGGTTGGAGCATGAGCGTTAAGAGCAGGGGTGATGGGGCCGGCGACTCTAGGAACAAAGGTTACATGAATGTGTGCCAAGGTCAATCAACATCTCGACACTATGTTGACAAAAGAAACCTGGGGTTAGGATAAGAATGTGTCTGGTACATGTGGGGGTTTAGGAGCTGACCACTCTGGCGTTCCGATTTAGGTTGTGGGGGGAGGGGGGGGGGGGGGGGGGGTTGGTGGCAGTCAGAGGTCGTCACGTTCTGCTACTGCGACATTTAGAGTGACATGAATTATGAGTAATTTGTCCAATAACAACTAGTTGGAGGTAGATCCAAACTAGGGCGATGGCTAAGTCAGGAAACCAACAGAAGAGCATTGGACAGCGATGAAGTTATTTGAGACTATACAATACTCGGCAATGAGGAACTCGAGAGGCTGGCCTAGAGAGAGAATGAAAGACGGGTCAGGAGAGAGAGGGAGAGAGAGAGAGAGACAGAGAGAGAGAGAGAGAGAGCGAGAGAGAAAATACATTGCATGAACTAGCTAGCAGGCGGACTAGCAGAGCGATTGAAAAACTTCTATTAGCTAGCAGACTTATTAATAGTTTGTGAGTGATAGGATGTGTTGCAGGGTGACTGAACCAGCATGCGCCCTCGAGTCTTGGCCAATCACTCCATGTGTGCGTGCTGGACATCCTGTGACTAGAAGAGAACTGAATATTTGTAATATTGTGCAGAACAACGAGTGAACGATGTGTGTTCTGAAGTAGGTGTATGCACAAATCGACTGAGTTTGTGACCATAAGTGAATACGTGATTCCGACTAGAAGTATGTGATCGAAGTATTTGTGAACGCACAGATCGCCAGATGGTAATTGATCTGATAGTTAACCTGAATGGGAAGTATTTGTGAATGTACAGATAACCTGTCTGAAAGCATCTGAGTGTGAGTGGGTGCACAGAACGGCAGCGTTCAGAATACGATCGTGAAGACGGGTTGTGAGAGTGTGTTGAGTGTGCAGATTAGGGGAGGACAGTGGTCATGACCTTTCCAGCTGAAGGACTTGTCTTGAATTTTTTTTCGGTGGATTGTCTTTTTGTCACAGATTCAAAATGATGTGTCCATGTTTCGTCACCAGTAACGATATTATCAAAAAAGTTTTCTCCATCAGCAATGAAACGCTCCAACGATTCAGAAGAAATTGTTTTCCTTTGCAATCGGTGGTCGATTGTGAGATTTCGAGGAACGCATCTTGCTGAAACCTTAGAAAATCAAAGAGTTTTTAATGGCTTGGTTTGGCTTCGTTCGTTCTCAATCTACCGCTACCAAACCCTGAAAGGGCTTAAGTAGCAAAATGTAGTCCAGAGAACTATATGTGTTATGTCGTAGTTTACAGCTTGACTGGATATTTGCACCTTTCAGTCCAACACATCCGACTTCAGTAAGCATTTTTTGAGTACCGGGTTAGCATTCCCTCTTTGATCCCTTCTCCTTAGCCAGTCTGCCCTGCTGCAGTTGTTAATCCAGAATCACCGCGTGGAGGTGTAGAAAAGTCTTGGCAGCTCTGGTTCGCTGGCCCTGACGCTAGCAGTCAGCTATGGGTCACTGACCACTGCAGCTCATGCGCTCGTAGAGTTTTTATAACTGCATGTGCACTACAAATGCTTAATGGCATCTGAAAGGCTAGTTGTTGAATAGTGATTCGTCTATCATTAAGAATAATGCCCTTAGTGCATTTTGATTTCTACGTTGAAGGCTGCGACAGTACGTTCACTGCGTGGCCGATCAAGCAGCTCCGTATCTACACTTCCTGATTATTTGATTCTCTGAACCCAGAACCCAGCGACTAACTGTACTCCTGTCGACTATACGTTCACAACCGTTTCCTTATCTGCAACAAGAAATGCTAGAACAATTCGCTGCTTATAACGGAAGTTGCTAACATGCTCCCTTTCAACGGTTTTGGTGCAGTCGTATTATGTCGTCGAATGCGGTGCAATTTGGTGCACACAATTGACACATGTCGTATTTGAAGTGTGCAACAAGTGATGTATCTATTTTCATTATTAGCTGAGAAAAACGATGTGCTGCTTTACGTTCTAAACGCCCCTCGTGTGTGTGTGTATTAATATATATATAGGGGGCGGCAGTGGTTAAGTGACACGGCTCACGACCGAAGGTGCTGGGTTCGATCCCCATAACAGCACTGGCCGTTACCCCGAAGAAGCAAACCTTTAGAAAATGCATTAGGAAGCAAACCCTTACATAAAATGTAAAGTCTGATGCAGTAGGTCGACAGCACAAAATAAACACCACAGTCCAACGGACACCGCCTTGGGAAATAGATAAATAAGGCGAACGAAAACAAAAATTATAAATTTAAAATAAAAATACAACAAAATATATGTATATATACAAACACTCACACGTGCGTGAAGGTAATTCAGTAAGTCTATCGCAAATGGATATGAGACAGTTATAAAAAAAAAATAATATTTGTGTTATTGTATGTATACTCGTGCCTCTTTTTAACATCCAATTCTCAGAAATGGATACAATTCGGAATGGAAAATGTTTAGTCATCATGACATTAAGGCAAAAAATAATGTTAGTGGAAACAAGCAGATTGTTTTCATTTTTGCTTCTGTGCGGTGTACACAAAAACCAGAAGGTAAACAGGATAGACATTAACATGCTGTACGGTATCTTAAGGACGCTACGTGGCATAAGAGTGAAACTCGCTCGGTTTTCACAAACCCAACTTTCCGGGTTTGATTCCCACTTGTATCCAGTTTCGCAGACACTAGGTTTTTTTTTCTCGGGCTAATTCTCCTCCATGTACGGAAAGTAATGGCAACCTACCGTACTGCACACTTGCGAAGAAAATTATAACAGCCAAATAGGTGACGGTTGTAAGAAGCTACGTTCTGTAAAAGGACATGCGACTTACTACGGTATCTTAGAGGTTTCATTTGGTGTGCAATCTTGAAAACATAAACTTGCATTTTTTTTAAAAATTGTTAAACGACTTACAAATAGTACTCATTTCCTGCCGAAGACGGATGTGTCGGACCGAAAGGTGGAAATATCGCAGTCAAGCTGTAAACTAGCTATACAACGCATTTATTTCTCCCGACTACATATTGCTACTTGCAAAGCCCTGTTCAGATCTTGGTAGCTTGAGATTGACAACGAACATAGAATAAGAAGAAGTACTCATTTACAACAGTTTTTCGACAGACACCTTCGGTGTTCTTCGTATGTCATTACAAGAAATTGTCTTTATTTGCATAGGTGTTGTACATGAATTTTGATCTGGGTGAACAATGAATCTGAAAGTCAAATTCATAACATTTCAAAATATCACAAAGAAAGTATATAAATATTTTTACAGAGAAGCTAAGCGAGGGATCTTTATAGGTGTATTTCGGAATCTGAAAAGAGAACAATCACGCTTTACGTTTAACGATCATTGCATCTTAACTTAACTTAACATCTTTATCTTTGTTTAGAAGACTCTGCCGAGTCTGCATACAGCCAGTTTCTTGGAGGGTGGTTAACCGATGTGCGAGTTCATCTTATTAGACTAAAACACTAGAGCAAACTAGAGCAGACTGTTATGCGACATCTATGCTGCTCTAAACAAACCATCAAACCATAGTAGATGTTATACCATGTTACACATTGAATTCAAGACAGAAAGTTCATATTTAAAGAAGTCAAGGAGTGGAGAAATTAAATTGTAGATAATTTTGATGCAGACGTTATTAGGAAATACATTTGTAGAATAATTTTTTGTTTACGTTCGCCATATTTCTCTATTCCACAAGGCAGGTGTGCGTTGCACTGTGGTTTTTATTTTGCGCCTGTCGGCCCAGTGCATCCGACTTCAGCATGCATTTTATGTAAGGGTCTGCTTCCTCCTGCATTTTCTAAGGGTTTGCTTCCCCGGGTTAATGGCCGGTGCTGTGATGGGGATCGAACCCTGCACCTTCTCTGGTTGTGAGCCGTGTCACTTAACTACTAAACCCAAGGCGTCCCCAGAATGTGTTTGATTTGAAAGAAACAGTGACACTAGAGAAATTGGCTGAAAAGCAACAACCGCACCGATGTATCAGATCTACGTTATGGAGAACTGAAAGGTGTGCATGCTTCACCTTAAGAAAATATGCTGACGGCGAATAACCATACACAGTTGCTACGGGAATCAAGTATTTACGTGAAGTAAGAGAAATGCGTAAATAATGCTATGATAATGTTTATTTGGAGGAAACATGGACCAATGTCCACTACACAATTGAAAAGGAATGACAGCTGATGGAAGGATTAAGAGATTAGTATAAAGTAACAAAGAACAGCGATTGACAATAACACGTGTTGGAAGCAGACATAATGGACAGGTGAATAAGTGTTGAACTTATTTTTAATTCAAAGTAAATATATAATCGGGACTACCCCATAGAGATGAATAGCCATATATTGGGAATAGTAGCACCCCCCCCCCCCCCCACCCGAGATCCGAAGAAGCGTCAAGACAGAAATCAAACGAGAAAAACAGGAGCACCACCCAAGGCACCCAATGTTTGGACATCAGGTACAAAGCACAAGACTCAAATCCAGACATAGCTTTCTAAAAACAAAAAATCCCATACAGAAAAACCCTGATAGTCGCCGTATCGAGAGGTGGCACGAATTGGTGCAGGCACCAGAGATGGAACTCCGGGAGGAACCTGCTCCTGGACATCATTTACCAAACACAACATAGAAGTCGCTGAACAGACTCCGAACTGGTGTATCACGGTGCAAGAGGAATATAAAGCGATGAGAATACACAGATGATGACACGTCTGATTGTGACGCAATACAGGATCCAGACCACCTGATGACCTATCCCAACCTCCAGGAAACATGAAATAGGCGCGACATGCTGGAGGCAAATAACAAGGCAATCCATGTCGCTGGATACTGGATGCAAGATGTATAACGTGATGCTTGGACACGGCAATCCATGTCGCTGAATACTGGATGCAAGATGTATAACGTGATGCTTGGACACGGCAATCCATGTCGCTGAATACTGGATGCAAGATGTATAACGTGATGCTTGGACAAGGCAATCCATGTCGCTGAATACTGGATGCAAGATGTATAACGTGTTGCTTGGACAAGGCAATCCATGTCGCTGAATACTGGATGCAAGATGTATAACGTGATGCTTGGACACGGAAACAGAACAGCCATATATTTAAAGAGTCAATTGAGAAAACTGTTCTTCCTTCCTTAGATTGACCCTCTTTTATTATAATGGGCAATGTATCATAACACATCGCAGTGTCACATTGGGGGAAAATCCCTATATCATCGGGTACAAATGATGCAATAAAGCTAGGACTCAAGAAAGAACACATACCATTTAAATAAATGTATCTAAAACCTGAATATCTTTCCCTTGTAAAGCAAACGCAAAGGACAAAGTTATTTCATATCGACAAAATAATAATAGAGCATGGACAATAGTGATGGAGACTGCCACCTTCCCATTCCATTCTAACCTAAATAAAACTAACGCAGGTAATAGTTCAATGATATAAAGTTATGTAGCAGCTAAAAACCAACATGCGATGTCAAAGAACTTACATATGTCGCCCTCTCAAAGACAGACAATGATCATTGGGCATTCGGGTGGTGATCCTGTCTTACAAGAGGAAGAAAACTATTGGAAAAATTATGGTTTGTGTTTCATGCAAGCAAGAGCAGTCATCAATATGTTAAACTCGTCTGACTCTAAAATAAGTTTAAATATAGAGTACGTGTATTTTACTAGGAAACATACGAACAAGAAATTTACCGGCAAGAGGACATATAATGCTGAATACATTTTTGTACCAGAATGTACCACCAACTTTCAAAACAGGTGCTTTTCATGACCACCCGTACTTTTAAAAGATTGATCTCAGAACTGAATATATTCTATTATTTTTCGTTCCATAAATTATGCATGTGAACCGATTTTTAAAACTTCTTCTTCATTTCAGATGCTAGGTCTTCCAACCGGCTGTTTGCGATACGATAGATTTCCATCGCAATATCAGTTCTAAAAAAATAATAAACGAACAAGTGGCAATTGAAGCGTATTATTCGTTACTTACATTTACTTACATTACATCGTTACTTACATTAGTTAATTTTTGTAATGGGAATGAAGATACGTCTAAGACTCCTCACAGGCAAGCAGTTTATTCAATTACTGTACATTATATTTTAACTGGGGAAAAATCATTATTTCTCTGACAAAGATCAAAGAAACTTGTTAGTTTAAGAAAATGGCAGTATCTGTACTTTTATGAATTATAAAATCTGAATATCATAGGAAATATAAAACCACGTGCATAAATTCATGGTGATACGTGCAAGTTTTCTAGAGATAAAAGATAAAATGTAAGGACATGTGTTTTGAAACCTACTTTAGAAACATAGTTTATATAGGTGTCATTTGGTGGCAGCAACATCCATCTTTCTGATGACTGTAAGTAGCAGACGCTACGTGTCGTATGCAAAGAATATTCGTCAGAAAATGCTTCCTGTTTGCTGTGAGAAGTATTTATCTCATAAAGTGGTGCATAACTTGGTAGATATATTTTCTTAAGGGCGCTTAAAATATGTTGATGAAGTCCGATCTGGTCTTCTGTTCGTATTTCAGCCCAATCATATGCGAAGCCGGTGGGAAAGATGATTCGAGCTGACAGGCGAGTAACGATAGATAGTGTAGCAATTCCAATAGGATGTTCACGTGTTTAACATACGGCATAATGCATGATCGACTGAATTTCAGGAAAGTGTGCTCACGCTTGCTCACACAACTGACTTGACGAACACAAAATGAACAGATTGTGCCTGTTCTTGCACTGACGAAGAGACGCGACCAGTTCTGACCTATCACCTGGCATGCCTTCGTGTGTGTTTTTTGTGTGTATTTGAATACGTATGTATGTATATGTATGCGTGTGTGTGTATGTGCGTGCGTGCGTGGATGTTTGTGTATGTATATATGTATGTTTATTTGTATGTATGTATGCGAGCGTGCGTATATGTGTGTGTGTGTTCTTTTGAATGTAAAGATCTGCTGTCCAATTATAAACTTGGTTAAAGGAATAACCTGTTTCTGAGACTGAAAGATGTGGGTGCCTCGCTGAAAGGAGGCAAACAACCATATCAAAGAGACAATAAGTTATTTGGTTATAAATGTTCTTAAAGAAATCTCCATTGGTAAATCTGAAAAATTAATGTTATTTTAACCAACTCTAAAACATTTCCCCAATTTTTTTGTGGTACATGTTTTTAATTAATAGTAGACGCTGGTAAGTTTCTACCACATTTTGTCATTTGATATTTGTACACAAGAGCTGAACATTAGTAATCAATATTATTATATGAACCTGTGATTATGGATTATTTAAAATAACTATCTCTGCAACGTTTATTTCCGTTGCCGGGTTTCGACAATGGAGAGCGACACATTTTTTTAATCACTGCAAAAAACGTTTGTGATTTTTTAAAATGTTTACAGAAATAACAAAGACTGTTAAATTACAAAACGATAAAATGCATTTCTTCTTCTTCTTCTACGTTCGTTCTCAATCTCCCGCTACCAAACCCGGAATGCGTTGTGTCGTAGTTTACAGCTTGATTGCGATATTTGCACTTTTCGGTCCAACACATCCAACTTCAGCAAGCATTTTTTGAGAACCGGGTTAGCATTCCCTCTTCGATCCCTTCTCCTTAGCCAGTCTGCCCTGCTGTCGCCTGTTATCCAGGATCACCGCGTGGAGGTGTAGAAGGGTCTTGTCAGCTCTGGTTCGCTGGCCCTGACGCTAGCAGTCAACTATGGGTCGCTGACCACTGCAGCTCATGCGCTGCTCAGCGTATTGATCCCTAAAACGCATTTGATTTATGCTGTTCGTCTATCGTCATCGATGAGCACCATTTTGTCAACATTCATTGGATGCATGAGTTCAAAGAAGGTTGAATAAGCCAATCGAAGCCCGGAATTGTCTGTCGCACTTGGTGCAAGGAAATAGGACACACCCTTCCACCGGGGTTGAAGAAGGGTTGATGTGAGCTGACTTTGTGGAGGGATCACCTCTGTATAGTCTCATTTATTCGTAATGTGTTATGTCTCTGCAACACCCTCTGCAATAGTGCTGTGTCAGTCTGTGCGATTGGTGGCGATTCTCTCCCAGTCAACATAGCTAATACCGCACAGGACCAGTGATCTCTTAAGTGTGTCCTTGAATCTTTTTCCCAATCCTTGCTCTCTTGCCATTTTGCAGTTCACAAATGAGCAGCTCTTTTGGTAGACGTTGATCTGACAGGCGTACCACATGGACAACCCATCTCAGCTGTGCTGCACATATCATGGTGTGTATATTTGACATGCTTATCGCGCTAACACATCTGTATTTCGCACCATGTCCTGCCATCTAATCCTCAGTAGTTTCAGCAGGCAGTGCACGTGGAAGTGGTTTCATTTCCCGATCGACGACTATAAACAGTCCAGGTCCACCTCACATATATGACTGTAGATATACCACCTGTAGCGTATACCTTCATTTTAATTTTGAGTCATGATCCCTCGCTTATCTCACACCTTACTATTCTTCTTCTTCTTCTTCTTCTTCTTCTTCTTCTTCCTCTTCTGCGTTCGTTCTCAATCTCCCGCTACCAAGCTCCGACCACAGGACTTTGTAAGCAGCAGGATGTAGTCCGGAGAACGGAATGCGTTGTGTCGCTAGTTTACAGCATGACTGCGATATTTGCAACTTTCGGTCCGACACATCCGTCTTTGGCAGACACCTTACTATGAAGTCTACCTACCAAACGCCGCACTTGCCCTGGCTATTCTTGTATTCACCCATGATCAAGCTTACAAAAATATATACTTTATATTAGAACCAGCGGCAGCCTACACAATAACATGATACAAAAATAAAAATCCCTAGTTATCAAGAGCCAGTGACAGGTGGGGAGGGGGGGGGGGCGCTGTGTGAAATCTACTACGGCACAACTGTACAGAAAAGTAAAGTAATTAGAGATACTACTCGTGGACTTCTCGTGGCGGGGCTGTCCCTATCCGTGCTAACAGAAGCAGGCGCGAAATTCGAGCCTCTGACAATTTAAAACAAGAATGATCTGAGTAGATGAAGTCTTAAGTCAGATGTTGTAATTCATCCACATACAGACACACGAAGACGCTGAGCAGCGCATAAACTACAGCGGTCAGCTACCCATAGCTGACTGCTAGCGTCAGGGCCAGTGACCCATAGCTGACTGCTATCGTTAGGGCCAGTGACCCATAGCTGACTGCTAGCGTCAGGGCCAGTGACCCATATCTGACTGCTAGCGTCAGGGTCGGCGAACCATAGCATGAACACCTCCACGTGGTGATCCTGGATAAAGAGCAGACTGGCTAAGTAGAAGGGATCGAAGAGGGAGGGCAACTCATTACTCAAAAATGATTGCTGAAGTCGGATGTGTTGGACCAAAAGGTGCAAATATCGCAGTTAAACTGTAAACCACGACACAACGTATTTCGTTCTCTGGACTACATTCCGCAACTTGCACAGCTTTTTTCAGGGCTTGGTAGCGGGAGATTGAGAACGAACAAAGAAGAAGCTGAAGATACAGACACACACGCGCACACAGAAACACACAGACAGATACACATACATACACACACAGGCAGGCACACACACACACAAAACAACGACACACTGACTAAAATGACCGGCTGTCTTGGAAGCACTCAGAGAACAGCCAACCGCCGAGGGAAATAACGATGTGCGGTAAGCGGTTTGTTGAAACGGATGGGTCCTTTTTCAAAGCTACTTACACTTGAGTTCTTTAATTTTTGAGGACTTTTCTCTTATATCGGGGCTAAAGTTACTTATCTTACGGACGGAATATAGATCACGGTGTTAATTATCACCTGGTTGGCCAGGTTGCTGTAACACAGTCTATCTCCAGGTGCACATCGTGGACTTTAGGTGGGGTTTTGGTCAATATGGTTCACTTGACCCTGACGTCAGCTTTGCCACGAGACGAAAGGCGCAGATGGAATAGTCCAACTGTTAAATGTGGGAGCGAAGAGTAACATCAGAGGCCCCAGGTAAAACATACTGATCATGAATCTATTTCACGTCTTAGTAGGGCTCCTAGAAACAGGTTGTATCATAGCGGTCTAGCCAACGAGATGCTGATCGGTACAGTAATTAATACAGTGGGGAACTAACTGAGGAGCATCCCATTGCACTACAGCCAAGAGGCCTCGGGTCCACCTTCGCAAGTTCAACTCGGGATGTAAGAAGAGCCACTGTAACGCCCCCCCCCCACCCCAACAAAAATCTCGCTAGCTCACTAACAGTGACTTCGAATAATAATATCAACTGTCAAACGCATCTTACGCTTTAAAATAAGTAACCATGTAAGAAGAAGAAATAACAACAAAATGAAGAAGACGAAGAAGAAAATCAAGAAGACGAAGAAGAAAAAGACCATGAAATAAATAATAGAGACATTGGAGTTTGGGAGAAAGTACTCATTTGGACAAAATATAATCTTCACCGGGAAAAGTGCTTCAATTATTTCTAACGCTAAAGAAAAATTGATGGACGTTTTACTGCATTCTTAGACCAAACATTGTTTCTTTTCAACGCTTGCTGCAAAACGCGGGGCTGCCAGATAGGCAGCGACAAGTTAATACTAGACACGCTAACATAATATGTTACAACGACAACATCGGGCTCGACTGAAGTTGTGGTGAAAAAATTATTTGCTTTCGGCTTTCCTGCGACAAGTCCAATTACAGCAGTGATTCTCAACTGGTGTGCAGGCAGTGCAGCATCACTTTGAAATGCACCGACTCTTACGAAGTGGACAACATAATTTCTTAAGTTTGTGTCACTGTAATTTTATGACATAAAGGAAATTCTCGTATCTTGTCAGAGTAGTGCGTTTAAAAGAACTGTTATTGTCAATAAAGAATGTTATATGTATTCCGATATTGTTTTTTTCACTTGTACTGTTAAGCGATGCGGAGAGCTCAAGTTGTATTTCTTAAGCCAAGTGTGTTTCGTTAGTTGTAGCAAAGCTCGTGTTGTAGGATTTCAGTTATGTTATCGGGGCCGAAGATGAGGCAGTGAATAGGTTGACAGCAGCCAGTGACTCATAGCTAGATGCTTGCATCAATGTCAGTGACTCATAACTGACTAAGAACCTATTCCGACTCAAAGTGGCGGCCATAAACCTGCCTCCTGGCAAATCCAGTGCCAAAAATGTGTTGAGATCGAATGTGTTGGACCGATGGACGCAGATATCGCAGCCTCGCTATGAATCACGACACAACGTCACAAACGCCCTTTTTAAGATGAACACCGAAGAAAAAGAATTTATCTTATCCATCTGCACACTGTCTTTCTAGTGCTTTTTAGCCAGATATTCTTGCGTTGTTTGCGTGCAGTGGCAGTTTGTTCAACCTGCCTTACCACTAGATGACCGAACCATCGTATTTTTCTGTCTCCTTATATGTTCTAGAGGTAGTTCTAATCGTACTTCTAGTCTTAAAATTCATCAGGTTATCTCTCTTGTTGACATTAATAACTTTTCTGATATATTTCACTTAACAGGTTGTAATTGTATTTTCATGTGCCGTGGATATGGACCAAATTTGACATTGGTAGCACAAAGTTGGTATAAATATAATGCTTATTAGTTGTTGTTTTATTGCTGATGTTCATGTGTTTAAGTAGTTGATAAGTCACGACAGAGGCGTCATGACATCTGGTTTACATTTTTCTATCGAGTCTTCGATCTTCACAAAAAAACTACCTTTCCCGAATTTGAATAAATGTGCCTGTGCAATTTTGATATCAGTTACACTTATGTTCAGTCGACTTTGTGGTCTGCAATTCGCGTTTTTTCCGTCTTCTCTGGATTAATCTTCGTATATGAACTTTCACAGACTGGTAAGGGCATGCCTGTAATTTTGAAGTCTTTTCTTCGACTGTTGTCTGATCTAAAGAGTAGTCTATGTATTGAGTCGGATTCTATGCTCCTCGTTTTGAATTCCAATCCTGGTGTTGCAATTTGACTGAATACTCCTGTTATCTCTCTCTCTCTCTCTCTCTCTCTCTCTCTCTCTCTCTAGATATATACATTAGTGACAAAGATGGACCGGATACCTTGCCCGTAAATCAGACGACTGGTTCCCAAAGAAGCTTCTTTGCGGAAAGCGGGATGGCGCAAGAGAGGGCGCCAAAAAAAAAACGTTTTAAAGACGGTCTTCAGGGACTCACTGAAAAGTTGCCAGATAGACGTCGACACCTGGGAATGTCTTGCGCAAAACAGATCTGACTGGAAAAGGGCAGTCAAAGTAGGTGTAGTTACCAGCCAAGATCACCATGTTATGTGCAGACGCAGGACCCGGAAATCACGAACAGCGGGAACACCAACACCTTCTACAGACTTCGTGTGCCAGTTATGCAGCAGATGTTTTCGTGCCCGCATTGACCTGTTCAGCCACATGCACACCCACACCCAACATGGACACCTGTGACAATGATGATGTCGGCAGTCCTCATCGACAACGATGGGCAGCTATTATTATTTTTGTGTATATTCCGTTTTTTTCTCTCCATATGCGACAATGCTGACATGTTATCTAATAGGTGTCATTTTATTCCATAGTTCTCTAAAATTGGCCAGTGTGTTCTAATTTACTCTACCAAAGAGTATCATGATCTTCATGTCATGTGTAAATGCTTGTTATTGTCTATTATTATTTTGCAAAATTATCTTCATGTGAATAAGGTTTCTGTACACCCCAGTCCCTAGAGGAATCAACATTAATTATTTCTCAGGTGAAGTTCAACAATGAGTCTCATTTTTACTTTTACTTATATTTATGTTTTGTATTTACTTACCTGTAATAACGATACACATTTGTTCGCATCGCCGTTTCTTGTACTGCCCTTTTCTTCCAGATTGGTGTAATTGTTGCCAATCGTCTTGTATTCTACTTTCTGTCAATGATTTTATACAGATTCCCTCTAATCACTTCAGTTCTGTCTTTCCACTAGCTTGAATTGCTTCAGTTGTAATGCCGTCCATTCCCGGTTATTTTTCCTTGGTTGTTCAAGATTATCCTTGTTAATTGAAATATATATATATATATATATATATATATATATATATATATATATATATATATATATATATATATATATATATATATATATATATATTTATTGTATCAGAGTGCCTATTGTGTTGAAAAGTTATTGACAGTTTTCTTTCCATCGATAATGTCTTACATGTTAGCTAAATATTTGGAATCCATTTTTGTGATTTATGATTAAAGTAGGATTACAGCCTTCACCTCTTAGTCTCACTACTTTGACACTTATATGGAAATTTCTTTGACACTTTTATCAAAATCTCTTTGACGCTTTTATCAAAATCTCTTTAACACTTTTATCAAAACCTCTTTGACGATGTTTTCATATGGATACTATTTTTTCTTCACATTTTGTATTGGATTCTTCTTTAGCAATGTTGATTACTCGTTTGGTATTTCGTCTTGTAATTTCATAAGTAATAAAATCTTCTTGCATCTTTGACGTTAGCCGAGTCTTGTAGAGTTCTTTTTAGTCTGTATTGATTCTGTAACTTCAGCATTTCACCAAGCTGGTTGTTTTTTTTTCTTTGCAGCATGTTAAGTTTTTGTGTGGTTCCAATACCTTAATTAGTGCATCCATTTATTGTTGTTTCTAGGATTGTCCATTTACTGATTATGTCTTCAGCTTCTCTATTTAGTGTTTCAAATATCTTTGGTACTTCGTGGCGGCATATTTAATTTTCAATACGAGTAGCTTTTTCTTTAAATGTGTTAAACTTTGTGACAATTGTTGGCTTCATTCCTCTCTGGCATTTTCTCTTCGATATCGTTTACATCATTCTGTAAGCCGATAATCAGTATCTATACTGATGTTAGCAGCAAAGCTGGCGCCGTACCGGTTGCGGATCTAACATTGCTCTGATGTTTTAGTTCATTATGGACACTGCCAGGCCACGGATTTGCCTAGAATTCACACTAGTCGACGACTTACACTTGTGTCCCCGGAAACGTGTCGTTGTTTTCACTTTATACTGGTTAATTCGTTCATTTTTTGTGTTTTCTTCCCTAAAATTATCCTAACCTGGACATCCGCTATATGAATTAGCAATACGCTTAAACCTGTGTTGTATTTTCATGGTCTTGTGCACATGGTTTAATTTCACGAGATTGGGGCCTTTCGCCCTAGATGCAGACAGCCTCGGTTTTGGTGTGACTGTAAAATTTAGACACGTGATTATAATGGACTAGAACACGTCTCCCGGGGGAGATACCCAACACATCACTCACATGCTGAGTGATGTTCCTACGACCTTTTGCGGTTATGGGAAAGCAAGACACAACGATATAGTTTATTCACTCTCCGCTGCCTTGTAGGATATCTGTTTACGGGAAAGGCTTCGGGAGTAAACCCTGAGAAAAAAATTCTGCATCATGTGCTATCTCCAGTCGTCTCGATAATGCCTTGCCATTGGCCAAGGTTAGCACAGGATCAGAGAATGAGGTTGACAAAAGGCGCAGTTTCTTCCTCACCTTAACCTAAACCACCGCGCAAGTCACCAATTTCAGAGAACACAGCAAGAGCATAATCTGTCCACACGGCTGAACAGAGAGAGTGGTCTTCATCACTTGTAATGAGCAAACATCAAACATCATACTCAACAGTCTGCTATATCTCATCTGTATTTTTATCGTATTATCATCTAACCTGTTCGTTACAACTGTGTATCTCTGGGATATGACTTTTCCTGTGTTCGAAGATGGCATTTATTATTAGGTTATTTTAAGTACTTTTAATACACTAATCAGCTGTTCTCTGAGGGATCAAGATGCTAAGCAGCGCATGAGCTGCAGTGGTCAGCGACTTATAGCTGACTGCTAGCGTCATGGCCAGCGAACAAGAGCTGCCAAGACCCTTTTACACCTCCACCCGGTGATCCTGGATAACAGGCTGCAGCAGGGCAGACTGGCTAAGGAGAGGGGATCGAAGAGGGAATGCTAACCTGGTACTAAAAAATGCTTGCTGAAGTAGGATGTGCTGAACCGAAAGGTGCAAATATCGCAGTCAATCTGTAAACTACGACACAACGCATCCCGTTCTCTGTACTACATTCTGCTACTTAAGCTCTTTCATGGTTTGGTAGGGGGAGATTGAGAACGAAAGAAGCCAAGCCAAGCTGTTCTCTATTGCTGTTCTGTTCTAATGAGGTGTCCCTGCATATTCCTAAGCAGTACTCATGTGATAATCTTTCATCCCACGTTCTTCCAGTAAAATCACCCATTGCAGTCGGATCATCATATTCGTTGACCCGATTGATAACACCTGAAAGACATTCAAAGAACGCATTTCTGTTTTCCACATTGTGGCTTGAACTAAATGATGCTTAACCCTCAAATATTGTTGTTGGTTTTCAACTTTGACTGTTTGTTATGTGTTAGTCTGTCACTGATATATTTTGTTTCTACAATATATTCTGCTTTCTCTGAATGTACAAGAAAACCTATACCTTGTTGTTTAAAAACAATTTTTTTATTGGTGTTCGCCTTATTTCTCTAGTCCCAAGGCGGTGTGCGTTGCACTGTGGTTTTTATTTTGTGTTTGTCGGCCCAGTGCATCCGACTTCGGCATGCATTTTATGTAAGGGTCTGTTTCCTCCTGCATTTTCTAAGGGTTTGCTTCCCGAGGTAACGGCCGGTGCTGTGATGGGGATCGAACCCAGCACCTTCTGGTTGTGAGTCGTGTTACTTAACCACTAGTCCACCCTTTATACCTTGTTTGACTCTTTCCCTTGTATCTACACCTCTCCACACCAGTACATAGTTTCCATGGATCTCTTTGATGTTCTGTCCCATTTTGTAAATATCTGCTACAATCACATATAAAACAAACCTAGGCCAAAGAACGATGACTTAACCTACCCACGCCGTTCACCGGCACAACCAATTCGGCAACTCAATTGAACAACTGATTATTGTCTTCAGTATTACACCATTTATCAAGTGGGCTACTTAATAGACTTCTTCAACCACGTGCGCCCCGAAAGGAGAAAGGATGAGAGTCCTTGTGCTACAGGTAGAAGAAAAACAACAGGCTATATTCAGTGCTGTTGCTGCTTATGGACCCCCACAAAGATGTTACAGAATAGTGTACGACAAACAACGGTAACAAGCGAAACAAAATTCCTGGTGGTTACACTATTTAGGCATGAGTGCCGATGTGCTAAAAGAGAAACATAAATGTTCTTATTAACGTGTAAAGATTAAACAAAATAACTGGGGGATATACTATTTAGGTATGACTTGCTGGCGTGCAAAAAGAGAAATATAAATATTCTTAGTGACGTGTAAAGATTAAACAAAATAACTGGGGGATATACTATTTAGGTATGACTTGCTGGCGTGCAAAAAGAGAAATATAAATATTCTTAGTGATGTGTAAAGATTAAACAAAATAACTGGGGGATATACTATTTAGGTATGACTTGCTGGCGTGCAAAAAGAGAAATATAAATATTCTTAGTGATGTGTAAAGATTAAACAAAATAACTGGGGGATATACTATTTAGGTATGACTTGCTGGCGTGCAAAAAGAGAAATATAAATATTCTTAGTGATGTGTAAAGATTAAACAAAATAACTGGGGAATATACTATTTAGGTATGACTTGCTGGCGTGCAAAAAGAGAAATATAAATATTCTTAGTGATGTGTAAAGATTAAACAAAATAACTGGGGAATATACTATTTAGGTATGACTTGCTGGCGTGCAAAAAGAGAAATATAAATATTCTTAGTAACGTGTAAAGATTAAACAAAATAACTGGGGAATATACTATTTAGGTATGACTTGCTGGCGTGCAAAAAGAGAAATATAAATATTCTTAGTGACGTGTAAAGATTAAACAAAATAACTGGGGAATATACTATTTAGGTATGACTTGCTGGCGTGCAAAAAGAGAAATATAAATATTCTTAGTGATGTGTAAAGATTAAACAAAATAACTGGGGAATATACTATTTAGGTATGACTTGCTGGCGTGCAAAAAGAGAAATATAAATATTCTTAGTGATGTGTAAAGATTAAACAAAATAACTGGGGAATATACTATTTAGGTATGACTTGCTGGCGTGTAAAAAGAGAAATATAAATATTCTTAGTAACGTGTAAAGATTAAGCAAAATAACGTTAGTTATTGCCTGTTATATTTTCTCGATATCTTAATTTTTTTCTTTATGTTCCGTTCTCGGTCAATTATTCAGCCAATGCCCGTCGCTCCTCTCGGCGACAACATCCTGCCAGCATACACGGTCCTGGGCTGCTCAATCTGCCCCTTACAGGTGTAATAATTTCATCTTAGTACCTTCTCACATTCTCTTCTCCGTGTATTGTGGGTCTATCTATTTCTCTCTTCCTATCTCTTTTTTTTTGAGGATTCCATTGCAAAAGCCTGTCTAACAATGTTGGACGGTGCCTTCCGTAGCGAATGTCATATCCAGCCTCATTTTCTTGGCTTCGTTTGTTGTTCCAGTGGCTGTTGTTGGTTTCTTTCCCGTAGGCCTTCAAGTACATGGCTGATTGGCTATTGATCCGGCGGCCTGTGTGCTACTGCCTTTTGGGTCAGTGTCATATAGTGGAATCTGAAAGTGTTTGTGAGCCATTTTTTAGTTCCACAGGAAGTGTTCCATTTGTTTGGCCTCGGAGGAAGAAGCTCTTTCCTAACACTGGCAAGCTCCGGACTTTCAAAAAGATAGTGCTCAACAGTTTCATAGGGATGTGTGCACAACCGGCACTCTGGGGTATGTTCTGGTTGGATTCAGTTCAAGATACTACGTAGGTGTTGAGAGCGAAGACGTAAAATGGTGCTTTGATCTCTTCTTTTGATGTTGTCTTTGGGATTTGAGATGACCATATGTTTGTAGATTTCTCTCCCAGTATTCCCCATTGCCCATCTAATCAGCCAAACCCCTTTGTTCGCAGTCTCCAGAAGTTGTTGACTGTCTGTTGTTTGTGTGTATTCTTGTTCTTGAGTTGATCTCTTAGTCAGTCTGTCTGCCTTGTCATTGCCAGGTGTATTTGAGTGACTAGAGATCCATTGCATAACTAGAGCACGTACTCGTACATAGATGACGTGGTTACAGCTTTAAGCAAGGGTGACAACTGTTGTGGTGACCTCTTGCTTCATCTGAAGTTGTTGTTGTTGAATGAATGCCCGGATTGATTAACTCTATTCATGTGTGCACCCTGAAAATAGCCTTAAGCGGTGGATGCAGTAGCATTTTCTCACATCTCCAGCGTGCTGAAGAAGGTGAATCGGGGTCCTCTAGGCAGTTGAGTTATCTTTGACTTCGTGTTCGTGTCGCTTACTACTATGGGGATCACGTCAATCCCCTACCTCATTAGACAGTAATAAAACAGCCTTTTTTGCAAGGAGAACTGCGTGGAAGTGAGGTGGGGGTCTTGGTCAGTATGTTTTACCCACCCTGGCTAAAATGTCTGACCAGTATGTTTCACATGACCAGACGTTACTCTTCTCTCCTACCCTACTGAAGTGAAAGTGAAAGGACAATACGGATTAGCTCCCTTCTTACGTTATTCACTATCGTTAACTACTTCCTATACAGCTACTGGTATTTATAACTAATTAACTGCTGAATTACAAAACATGCCATATCTCAATTAACTCTGTATCTAATACGTTCACCCCCAGGAGAGTGCAGATAATTATGTTGCAGTTTTCTGAATTAATTAAATTTTTTTTTAATATATTGGTTTGTCATTTGGAAAATAATTAAATGTTTTGTTAAACAAGATCAAAGATGATAGCGTATGAGAACTGCTTATTGTAGTTATCTGTTTAACATTTACTTTCGTCCCGCGCGAGGTGGTTAATTTGGTGAGGTATTTATTGTTCAGTTCTAATTAATGTGTGTGGTTTTTTTTATTACATATAAACTTTTCAAATGTTGCTCTCCTGGAATGAAATGCTTAAAACCAACTTTTCTTTCCCGAATGTATGTAATGTTGTAAGTTTTTACTTTCTTTGCGCTGAAAAGGGAAACAAGAATACTAGCAAAGTATGATCTTTTTCGGCATCATAGAGCCAAATTTGAATTTTGAGATTAGGCTTTGTGCGTAAGATTTTAATCTCGTCTGGTGAAACATGGAAGAAGTATTCGGGAAACGTGGAATTATCATTTGTTTGAGGCCGTTCACGGTCTGGAAAATGTTTTGGACTATTGTTCTAAAGTAAAGTTTCATTATCGTTTCAATCTGTTTGACTGGCAGCCAGAAGGTTGTGGGTTCAATTCCACAGACTATCACACTATCTTCGGCGTCAGTTCGGCAGATATGCCCAATGTGAAGAAGCCAACAATATTCGGTATGCGTACCGATCTTTCGCAACTCTGCACCAATACGGGCTATGCTTTTGGTCAGTCCATCTGGCTATCGCATAGGTGGGCGACCCCGTTGATGTGTACAGGCAAATGGCCACCAAAACGTCGTTCTACGTGTCCATTTGTTGTCAGGCATCTATACCACATGTCCATCTTAATAGACTCAAACATTAGAACAAAGTAGACCCGCATCCTACTAGACGGCATCTATACTGCTATAAACAAACCACCTATCTATGGTCGGTGTTATGCCATGTCACACAGTTAGTCGCCTCTTACGACATGCTCTCTGTGGGGCAGTGGTGCTATTCTTGTCCTTATCATACACAAAGACCCTGGCGGACCACTCGTACAGAAAGATATTGAGATACAACAAAATGGTTGTTTGAATTTATTCTCCTTCTAGTCCTGTTCAGTCCAGTCGGAGCATATGGATAGGGCCTCTACAGTTAGCCTCTTTCAGGAAGTCTGTGCCAAAACAGTTTGTTTGTGTGTTATTGCAATAGTGGTTTCTGGATCCGTTTGTTTTAGACGATGAGGTTGTGAGCCCCATGCACAACTCTCTTTAGTCAAAGTTTGCGACATGCTTGGAGGTGCAGTGGTTCTAATATTTCTTTGACACAATGGGACCGGGGATCCAGTCAGGGATCAGTAAGCATGTCAAAACATTTTTTTGTCAACAACCGTGGTGGATCTCGAGAAGAAAAGACTAGTACCACCATAACCTGCCAATAATACAGCAAAATGCAACCAAAGAGGGTTACGATTAAGGCTAGCAACATCATTATGTAAGCCAATTGTTAATTGAGCCACCACTGCTTGAACGTAGTCAGTACTTTGGCACAGGCTTCATGTCATGGGGGTGGGGGGGGGGGGACATGCAAAGATGGACTTGATGTTCGGGAAGGAGCATGATGAGATAACATGAATTGTTGGTGAAGTCCACGACGGAGAATCGGATTTTCAAATCAAAAAGTCCAATCGGTTCTGCTCAACGGTTCGGAGGCATGGCGGGCAACAAAGGAGTTAACAAGCAAGGCTATGGCGCTCGTGAACGGCCTACTGAGCATAATTTTTGGTTTGAAGTTGTAGGCAAAAGTCATAAATGTCGAATGCTGGCGCAGGTCGAATCAACAATCGATCTCTCGAGAGGTGAAGAGGAGACGATGATGGATGCAAAGGTCGCATCTTGTGGGGTCAAAATTGTAGCTTTTCTCGACAGTGTCTGCACTGGAACCCGGTGGGAAAGAGAAAGAGAGGTAGACCTCGACACAACTGGAGAGAGGATCGGGAGACAAATAGAGAGACAGATAGCAATGGCCGGTGGTGGAGGGATGCACTTTAACCGGATGGGAAAGAGAAGAGAGGTAGACCTCGACACAACTGGAGAGAGGATCGGGAGACAAATAGAGAGACAGATAGCAATGGCCGGTGGTGGAGGGATGCACTTTAACCGGATGGGAAAGAGAAGAGAGGTAGACCTCGACACAACAGGAGACAGGAAAAAGAGGCAAATAAAGAGAGATGGATAGAGAGAGAGAGAGAGAGAGAGAGAGAAAGAGAGAGAGAGAGAGAAAGAGAGAAAGAGATGGAGAGAGAGAGCACTGGCCGGTGGTGGAGGGATGCACTTTAACTGGATGGGAAAGAGAAAGAGAGGTAGACCTCGACACATCTGGAGACGAGAAGTGGAGGCAAATAGAGAAAACACTGGCTGATGGTGGAGTGAGTTAGATCGGCTACCACTGACCGAAGCTCATGGCGATTGTTTTAGGACCTGTGTTCCGACCGGATGGAAGGGTTTTGATTGAAGATTTGTTGTTGTTGCATATTGTTTGTTGGTCCTACATTTAAGTTCGCGTGAATTTATAAAGGACAAAGGTGGTTACCGGTTGTCCCAAAGCAGACGTTGCTGTCGAGGATGAAGTGTTAGAGCAGGCAGGGGTCGTCAACTAGTGAGGAACAACATAGGGGAGCAATTTTATGGTTTGAAGTGGAGAATGATCCTTGAATTTAGTATGTTAAGTAATTAGTTATAACTATTGTTTTTAACTACTTTTATTCAAGTTTTAAAATCCCTCAACATTTTCTATTGTCGTTAAATTTGTTGTTGTTTGCGAATTCCCACAATGAGTAGGTTACTCTTTTGTACGTCCTAAAAAGGCGGTTAAGTAGCGGGTTGTCGTAGCTTTCCTCACATCCCGAGCGTGCTGACGAGGGTGGACCGGGAACGGTTGAGCTATGCTTGGCTTCATCTGCGTGTCGCTCACTACTACAGGGAACACTTCGAACCTCACCTTGTTAGCTGGACTGTTGTCCTTGACAACAGCCCGTTTCCAGTACGACCAACAAGGAGGTCAGGTGAGGGCCTTGAACAGTATATTTCTCCTGACCCTGGCTAACATTCTCTGATCAGTGTGTTTTGCCTAACATGGCGTTACCCTCATCGTCCTATTACATTTGTAAGACAAAATTAGACAGAGAACGACAAATCCCACGCGCATGGTTGCCATGTCGCCTACAAATGATGCCGTGCCGCCTAACTTGTCGTCCTCAGTATCGTATTATCAACTGTCAGCGACCAATATCTGACTGCTAGGGTCAGGGTCAGCGAGCCAGAGCTGTCAAGACCCTTCTGCCTCTCCACGTGGTAATCCTGGATAACAGGCTGCAACAGAGCAGACTGACTAAAGAGAAGGTATCGAAGAGGCAAGGCTAACCCTGTACACACAAATGACTGCTGAAATCAGATGTGTCAGACTGAAAAGTACAATATTTGCAGTCAAGTTGTAGACTGGCGACACACGCATTCCGTTCTCTGGACAACATGCTGCTACTTGTAAAGCCCTTTTCAGGGCTTAGTAGCGGGAGAATGAGAACAAACGAAGAAATAGAAGAAGTAATTAACTCGTACAACTTCCCCCCTGGCGTATATCACCCTCTCACCCCAGCTTTACACAAAAAATATTTTCCCCCGCAATTTCCTCCCCTTTCGCCGACTTTCAAGGTTAGATTCCCAGCGGCAAGTTACGCAGCAGTTAAGATATAGTACACATATGAATGAACTAGCAGAAGTAGGTAAGCACTGATTTGAAAATAAACTGAAATGTTTACATTTAGAATTCACATTTTCAAGAACAATACACACATACTCTCTGACATGCTCCACATCTCCACGAAGAACTTTTCATCCAGATCTACAATTGTCTACCTGGCGCCTGAACACTAAATACATTACCCACTCCTCTTGCTGTAAAAAATAATCCAAGTAAACATAAAGGTACTATTTTAGAAATAAGATTTTCAATAGTATATGCATGTTATTTTAAATGCAAAATAATTTTTTTTTTAAAATGCACTTGTTGAGTTGGGGAAACTTGGAAAAGGTGGAAAAGTTCTGAAATTTTGTGAAAAGAATACATGTAACAAAAACGGTTGAAGACCTCTGGGTTAAAGACTTTATTGTACTAGATCGGAGCTTTTTAATAGTTAGGGTTGACCAGTTTTATTCATCGCTGACTTTCCTTCACTCTCAGTTGTCAGGTTCTCATTTACAGCTGGAACAACTGAAGCGTATTGATAACGAGGGTTGAAGCAGTTTACCGTTGTAAACTAGATCACTGCATTTTTGTCAGATGGTGTGACAAGCCCCATCCTTTTTCACCGTTTTTTTCTCTAACATTGTCAGGTACCCATTTACCATGAGAAGTCAGCTATCTAACCACTCTGTTAGATGGTCCGTCTTTGAAGAGGATCTCAAAATGCCACAAGCCCCATTTGCTTGAAGCAAGAAAATGTTAACGAATGTATGGTTAAATATATTCACAATTTAATGAGAGAATAAGCAAAAATCCCAGCGCACAAACCTACCTGTTGCTTCAGAACATTGAAGAACAAGAAATCTTTCTTGACCGATTTTGTCACTTGGTTAGGTTTGTCTGACGCTCTCTCTTCGAGATCTTGTCGGTCTGTCAACCTGTCCCGATAGCTTGTCGTCTGCTTCTCAGTGACGTATGCTTGAGACGAGGAACAGGCGAGACCAATGGACAACGGAACAGGGGAATTGTGGGTAAGGTGAAGGAGGGGCGGGGGAAGTTGGGTTGGACACCATAAGGGGAGCAGGAGGGCGGGTTAGTTAGGTTATGTTTTTGTTTGTTTGCTAATTTGTGCGCAGGTATGGTAAATAAAGGAGGTTATCGTCTGACGAGGAGCAGACGAGACCAACAGGCGAACAGTTTGTGGATACCATGGGAGGGGGGGGGAAGACAAGATAAAGAGAGGGAGAGGCTGGTTTGTTGTTGTTGTTGTTTCGAATACCACTATGAGTAGGTTTCCTCTTTTTTTCCCTCTGAAAGGGACATTAAGTGGCGGGTTGTAGTAGCTTTCCTCACATTCCGAGCGTGCTGTTGTTGTTGTTTGTTTAATGCCCATAATGAGTAAGTTTACTCTTACGTGCGCCATGAAAAGGACGTCAAGTAAAGGGTTGTAATTAGTAGCTTTCCTCACACCCCGAGAATACTGATGAAGGTGGACCGTGGTCCTCCAAACGGTTGTGCTATGCTTGGCTTGATCTGCGCGTTGCTCACTATTACGGGGATCACGTCGATCCCTACCACGATAGCCAGGATGCCATGAAAACAGCCCATTTCTAGGAAGGGGTACGAGGAAGTCAAGATGAGGGTCTTGGCCAGTATATTTTGCCTGACCCTGACTAATATGTCTGATCAGTATATTTTGCCTGACCCTGACTAATATGTCTGATCAGCATATTTTGCCTGACCCTGACTAATATTTCTAATTAGTATATTTTGCCTGACCCTGACTAATATGTCTGATCAGTATATTTTGCCTGACCCTGACTAATATGTCTGATCAGCATATTTTGCCTGACCCTGACTAATATTTCTAATTAGTATATTTTGCCTGACCCTGACTAATATGTCTGATCAGTATCGTGTGCCTGGCCAGACGTTAGTCTTCCTCTCCAGAGGCTGGATTAGTTAAGTTCTTTGTTTGTGTGCTTGTTTGTTTAATTATTATTTCTGCCAATGCAATAGTCAAACAAGATCATCATCAAATAAAGAAATAAACGAGAGTAATTGCCACGCAGAGCAGGGGGATTGTGGGTGAGATAGTGGCAGGACAATTTAATGAGAGCATAGATATGGTCAGTTAAGTTTTGTTTGTTTGTTGTTATGTAGTAACCAAATAATATCATCTTCTACCAAGGAACAGCCGAGACTAATAAACAAAAAAAAGCGTAGGGGATTCTGGGTATTTTTTGTTGTTTAATGCCCACAATGAGCAAGTTGACTCTTTTGTGCGCCCTGAAAAGGACGTTCAGTGGCAGGTTGTTGTAGCTTTTCTCACATCCCGAGCATGCTGATGAATGTGGACCTCGGTCCTGCAGGCGGTTGTGCTATGTTTGGCTTCATCTGCGTGGCGTTTACTACTACGGGGATCACATCGATCCACATCTCGTCAGCCAGGCAACCTTGAAAACAGTATGTTTCCAGGGAAAGCTACATGGAAGAGAGATTGTAGTCTTGGTCAGGGTATTGTGCCTGACCGCTGAACCGATATCCTGGTCAATATGTTGTGCCTAACTGGACTAGCGTCTCAATTACCTCTGGGTAAAATTCTTCCCAAAATGAACTGATGAATAACAGTTATTTCACTTTGCTCCTATGTAACGGTAAAGAGAAGGCAGAAGCCATGTTTCTGTGATCACTTGCAATATACAAGGACACACCTACATGGAATGCGGGGGGTCTGAAAGTAATTGGTCAGGTGTTATAATCTGACCTCATGAGCCAAGCTGTGTACCTCAATGCTAGAAAAACGATGCTGGAATGTCAGATAATAACCATGTGACGACCGAGGAGAGAACAAGGCGGCAATAGGACCACCTCAGCGCAGAATATACATACAGAAACACACATCCATACACCATACATACGATACATACAGAAACACACATCCATACACCATACTTACGATACATACAGAAACACACATCCATACACTATACATACGATACATACATAAACACACATCCATACACCATACATACAATACATACAGAAACACACATCCATACACCATACATACGATACATACAGAAACACACATCCATACACCATACATACGATACATACAGAAACACACATCCATACACCATACATACAATACATACAGAAACACACATCCATACACCATACATATAGTACATACAGAAACACACACCCATACATACCATGCATACAGAAACACACACCCAAACATTCAATACATACAGAAACATACACCCATAAATACAATACATACAGAAACACACACCCATATACAATATATACAGAAACACGCACCAATGCATACAATGCATACATATACACACACCCATACATACAGAAACACACACCCATCCATAATATACATACAGAAACACACACCCATACATACAGAAACACACACCCATGCATACAATACATACAGAAACACACACCCATGCATACAATACATACGAAACATACACCCATATATACAATACATACAGAAACACACACCCATATATACAATACATACAGAAACACACACCCATACATACAATACATACAGAAACACACACCCATACATACAATACATACAGAAACACACACCCATCGATAATATACATACAGAAACACACACCCATACATACAATACATACAGAAACACACACCCATACATACAATGACTGACACGTACTGATTTAACCGAAAGGACTATATGTATGTGGTTGAGAAGAGCGTGCCTTTGCCAATAAGAAAGGCAAACTACTAACAACAAGAAACACACACCCATTCATACAATGACTGACACGTACTGATTTAACCGAAAGGACTATATGTATGTGGTTGAGAAGAGCGTGCCTTTGCCAATAAGAAAGGCAAACTACTAACAACAAGAAACACACACACAACTGTCTCACCAGGACTTAACTTAACTTCATAATACTGGTTTAGAAGGCTTTACGGAGTCTGTATACAACCAGTTTATTTCTCTTCACCGATACAAGAAATAATGTGAGCATATATTTTTAAATGCATTAACTGACTCTGCTTCCACTACATCCTGCAGCAATGCATTCCAAGAATTCCCGACTCTCTGACTAAAAAAATATTTCATACTATCTAATCTAGACCTGTCTTTAAACAATTTGTAGCTGTGTCCTGTTGTTCTTATAGCCGGTCGCACATTGACAAAACTTGGTGTAGACTAATTTATCATTTCCATTTATTAATTTATAAACTTGTACAAAGTCACCTTTATTTCTGCTCTGTTCGAGACACTGAGGACCAGTTTTTATTTTAGTCTTTCCTCATTCTATAATTCTGAAACCACCCGATCATTTTTGTAGCTCTTCTTTGTGTCCTTTCCGGCATGTTTATATCCACTCTATGATATGGACTATGCGTGCCAGGCGGGTTAATGACGCCGATGTCACAAAAGCGTGCTGAGATCAAAGATTTGAACCGAGAGACGCAATCTGTGGCGAGACTACAAAGTAAGAAGTAAGCAACTACATAATTAAGTATAATGGGGTTTGCAGGGAAACAAGGTCAACAAAAAGCTACTTTTCTATCAAATGGTTTTTGTCACGAGCACAGAAAGGGACAAATCTCGCTCAAATAAACGATTGGGATCAAGATGCTAAGCAGTGCATGATCTGCAGGTGTCAGCGACCCATAGCTGACTGCTAAGGCCAATGCCTGCGAACCAGAGCTATCAAGCCCTTCTACACCTCCACGCGGTGCTCCTGGATAACAGGCTGCAACAGAGCAGGCTGGCTAAGGAGAGGGGATCGAAGAGCGAAGGCAACCCGGTACGCAAAAATACCTGCTGAAGTCGGATGTGTCGGACCGAAAGGTGCAAATATCGCAGTCAAGCTGTAAACCACAAGGCATTCCGTCCTCCTGACTACACCCTACTACTTGCCAAGCCCTTTTCGTGGCTTGGTAGCGGGATATTAAGAACGAACTAAGAAGAAGAAGAACATAAACGAGTGATTGACTTAAGTGACAGTCTCCTTTTCTGCCGGGGTCTTTGTGTATGACACAGAATAGCACCACTGCCCCACAAAGATCAAGCCGTAAGAGGCGACTAACTGTATATTATGGCTTAACACCGGCCATGGTTAGGTAGTTTGTTAAGAGCAACATAGATGTCGCCTAACATGCTGTGGGTCTACTTTGCTCTAGTGCTTGAGTCTATTAAGATGGATTCGCATATCGGTTAACCACCCTCTGCGGCACTTGTCCCAACACAGCGGAGTAATAAGCTCATCCATCCTAGCCAGTTAAGCAGGCAATCCTCATCCCAGCTACATCCAGCTCATGCCAGAGCTGGTATCTGTACAGGCGCATCCACCCCTGTAGGGGTACAGGTCGACTAAGACCTTTTCACTACTAAGTGAAGCATAATTCTTCCCTGTACAGGTAGCCTTTATCCGAGAATTTGTAGCGGCGATTTCAGTAGTAATGGTTTTACATGATAGGTTGCTAGTCCCATACACATCCTTCTTTAGTCAGCTTTCACCACCTGCTTGGAAGGTTACAGGGGTGCTATTATTTCTCTAGATGCATCACTTGGGTATACTATAAACGAGTAAGATGACAACCTTAACCTCCTGATACCAAATGGAAATGTCATATTTTGTGTCATGTGAGTATAATTTAAAAATACAATTTATAGATCAAAGACAGATTTGAATGAGTCGATTGGAATATACTCTGGTCAATATTGTTATATTAGAGAACTACGGAATAGATAGATAGCAATAAGATATGTAAGCTTGCTATACCATATGAATATAAACGTTATAAGAACAATTGGTGGCAGAAACGATGCTTTTGAAATAACCACTGGGGAACGACAGGGTTGTGTACTTTAACCATTGCTTTCTTACTTACTTTTCTATGTCCGGCAACCTCACAACGTATTGGACCAGAAATTCAGCTGCACGGGAAGCTCTTTCATTTGCTGCGATGAGATCCGCCAAAACTCATGGTTCTTGCATTCGTTGGCAGTTATACAGATGTTCGAGGTCTTAGATGGCTCCACATTCGCAGATATCGTCGTCCACACATCCCCATTTTTTCAAGTTAGATCTACACCTGGACACTTCCGTTCGTAATCTGTACAGAGTTCTTCCCACCGGTTATGTCATATTATGCTTTGTCGCAAGTTCTTTGATCGCCATCAATGGCTCATCGCATATTTGACGCTATTTTCGGGTTCGGTTTTGCTCAGGTTTCTGGTTCGTGAACTTTACAATTTTAAGAACATTTTTTAAATTGATTTCAGTCGTCCCTCTATCCAAGAAGGGAGCATCTCTGATCACAGGCCTGCTTTTTCTTTTCGACTTCTGACGCAACACATCTTCTGATTTCTGGCGGAGCAATGCCAGCGTTTGCTTAAACTTTTCCCATTGATGTTGGCTTAATGCATCATGCCTCAATCACCATTGCTGCTCAACAATTTACATAAACAAATTAACAACAAATGCCAGCCAAACGGCAAAACCAGAAGTGAAATACCACTCGGGAAGCACAGAACCAAACTCAATACACGAACTGGTCTTTGCAGACGACCAAAGTACGAGAATGAATATAGACTACAAAACCATATAAATGTGGTTGACACAGCATACGAAAGATAAAATGAGAAGATTATTATATCGAAGACAGACATAATGAGGATTAGCAAAACACTGAACATGCGTATACAAAATATTCAACTTAAACAGGCCTAGTTAAAATACATGGCAAGTATTTTTTTATGGAAGGTAGAGAAATTGAAACAAAATGTCGCAAAGTCTGTGCTGCGACTTATCAACTCTCACCACAACACCCGAACACCAGCAAAACAACAACTGATGAGTCAGTATATTTATATCAACTTTGTGCTACCAATGTTAAACGGGGTCCTTATCTAAGATATGTATGCGAGTAACATGTCCTCTACCACTGTCTGCCTATTTGGATGTTATAAGTTTCTTGACAGGTGTGCAGTACGGTAGGTTGCCATTTTTTTCGGTACGTGGTATGAGAGGTTGCCATTACTTTCCGTACGTGGTATGAGAGGTTGCCGTTACTTTCCGTACGTGGTATGAGAGATTGCCATTACTTTCCGTACGTGGTATGAGAGATTGCCATTACTTTCCGTACGTGGTATGAGAGGTTGCCGTTACTTTCCGTATGCGGTATGAGAGGTTGCCATTACTTTCCGTACGTGGTATGAGAGGTTGCCATTACTTTCCGTACGTGGTATGAGAGGTTGCCATTACTTTCCGTACGTGGTATAAGAGGTTGCCGTTACTTTCCGTACGTGGTATGAGAGGTTGCCATTACTTTCCGTACGTGGTATAAGAGGTTGCCGTTACTTTCCGTACGTGGTATGAGAGGTTGCCATTACTTTCCGTACGTGGTATGAGAGGTTGCCATTACTTTCCGTACGTGGTATAAGAGGTTGCCGTTACTTTCCGTACGTGGTATGAGAGGTTGCCATTACTTTCCGTACGTGGTATGAGAGGTTGCCATTACTTTCCGTACGTGGTATGAGAGGTTGCCATTACTTTCCGTACGTGGTATAAGAGGACAATTATTACCCGCGAAATGAAATGGCCGAGAAAAATAATTGGTGCCGCCAGAGGATATAATGGAAGAAAATGAAGACATTAGAAATTAGATCTAGCCCTTGTCCTGAATACATTTCAAGACAGAAAAATATGATTTTTGCGTTATCTCATGACCAATTAGCCTAATTAACTACCATTGAGGAATGAAGGCATGTGGGAACAGATCCAACAACAGCACTGGGACAACACAATAAGAGAAGAAGATAGGGCTGGATTGGACACACCATAAGGAGGACACTATCTAACATAGGCAGACAGGATCGCACATGAAATCATCAAGGGATGAAAAAAAGAGGTAGACCTAAAAATACATCGAGAAGAGAATGTGAAAGGAAACTACGATTAAATGGTTACACGTGAAGAGTGAGAGAAAGATAAGGCCTGGACCATGTATGCTGGCGAGGTGTGATCAGTGCCCTGTGTATCGTTAGGCATTGATTGATTGGACTTCCATAACACGCTTACAACACAGAAAGATCTGGCGACAACAAGACAGACTGCATGGCAGATGGATAACACAACTGAAATCCGACAACACAGGCTCACAATAACAGACTCAACACACCTGGACAAAGACAAACAAACAAAAACAAAAACACACACACATATACAAAAGTGGGGCTTAAATCATGTCAAATACTAGCAGGGTTTGCTCAGGATGCCCCAATGAATAAGGATAGGAAAGATCAAATCTACAGGCTGCAACACTAATGTATCCCGTGTTCGTGATTGCACCACGGTCGTCCAACAGATAGCGCTGATGTAGTAGTCCATTAAAATGGTGTTTGCGTGCAGCTCAAATTACAAACAATGAGCTGTAATTTACTTTTTGGTGGAAGAGAAAGAAAGTGTGGGAAACATTCACAAACGATTGTGTGCGGTGTTTGGAAGTTGTGCAGCCGATTGCAGTATTGTTGAACGCTGTTTTCAGAATGTTAAAATAAACTACAGAAAATAGATAGACGGAGCTGCATGCTTGGCCTCCGTTTGAGCGCCCTTCCATAACCTCTAGCCCAGACATGTTGCCCGTCGGTGTCATTATTCGTGAGGATCATCACATCACAAGTCCATGATTTGCTCTACAGCTTTCAGTCAGCAATGGAAGTGAGATGGCCATTTTCTACGATCTTGGAAATTCGAACGAATGCGCAGGATGGGTTCCTCGAAGTCTCACAACAATCGACCACAGGCGTCAAAGGAACATGGCTAGGCTGCGTGAACAGGAAATGAGCTAGTACGGCCATGTTTGCCTTTGCTTGGTGCTGGCATAAAGCCGTAGAAGTGGACGGAGATCTTGTGGGTAAAACAGCGTGTGTAAAAGAAAACATGCATTACAATTTTTTTTGGGTGTTTGCCTCTCTGTATTCTACTGACAGATGCACGCCCCTTTCCACCCAGGGCAGCAGCCTTTTAGTTGATATCAGGACGTAGTAACCAGTGCTTGCACGCGTGTGTGTGTCTGTATGTACCTATACTAGTTGGGGTGCTCTCAGAAGTCAACCCAACCGAAATGCAATGGAAGGGCCTCACACTGAGGGCACGTGTGAAAGTTGTGTAAGAGTATGATTGTTGGACAGAGTCAAATGAAACAGAGTGTGAGTTAAGAAGAGAGGGGAAGAGAGAGTGTATGATGATCTTGAGAAGAAAACATGCAGCTATACTGTGCGTGAATTTGATTTATTGTGAATAAATGGTTTCATTCAAATTCTGTAACATTGCTTCCTTTGCAACCAGAGTATTTTCTTGCTTCCTTATTTATTTGCATATATTTAATTCATACTTTAAACAATTTTGTTAGATTAGAATGTAGTTTGTTTATGCCATCCCAGAGAACGAGAACAAATTGGGTTTAAATTGGTCAATATGTCATTAGGGCAGGCTTATCGCCCAAATAATATCATTTACGGACAGCCAGCCATTGGTGTTATAAGAATCAGGCGTCCCACACTGCGATTCAAGGACGAATGCAAGAGGGACATTAAGTCATGTGACATGCCATCCGAGGCTGGGAAGACGTTGCTCAGGGTCGAGCTATCTGGAGGGGGCATAGTGACTGCTGAAGCTCGTAGAGGTCTTCTGGCTGCAGAGAAAAGAGAAAGACTGAAGAGATCAAGGAACAGCCAGGCAAGCCAAGCCAGACTCCTCAGTATGGTTGTACGATCTGTGTCAGGAACTGTCACTCGCGGATCGGCCTTTACAGCCATAGCAGACAGTGTCGAAATACAGGAGACAGAGTTGGAGAAAACTTACAGGTCGCCACGCGCCTGGTATAAACAGACTGAGACGCCTATGATGACTTACGCCATCGTAAATCTTGCGTGTATTTACTACCATATAATATCCAGTTTGGCCCTTTTCCTACGAGTTGTTACTTACTTGTACCAACTTTTCTGTCGAATTGGGTTGTTACGAGCGGTGGTGAGCTAAAGTTGACTTTCTTGGGTCAAGTACGGTTCTTCGACCGTTGCAACCTCTTTTTGTAGAATTGTTATGCAATCTATCCAGTGGTCTTCCTCGAAATATTTGATCATATTGCTTTCCCATGTGATGACCGAGCCAGTTCCTTTTTTCTATCTTACTATATATTCATTAAACAAGGGATAGTTTGTTTACATAATATTTCTAATGTTAACTTCTTTTCATTGTCCTTCCTGGTGATATTGATAGCTTTTCTCATACATTTCTTATTCTTCTTCTCACTTCGACATTTATGACTCTAATAACGACATAGAACGAATGATCTGTGTCCTTCAATCAGCGTATTACCACCCAACTAACCGTTTCCTGCATATAAACCGACCCACCACCACCCAGCTCATCTCTTACCTCCTCTACCACCTACCGCTTCTCCCCCATCACAACTCATCCATGCTTGTCTTTGATTCCGAAATGTGCTAACGACTTTCACATTTATCCAGGGCAGTCCTTGTATTGTAATGACTCGTGCCATTTTGACCCACTTATAACATCTTAATTCAAATCTCTTAACACCCCCCCCCCCCCCCCCCCCCACTGGAAATACAGATGCACATTTGAGAAATAATTAGATAGACTAGGCATGCACTGAATTGGAACCCGCAAGAGAAGTGAAAAGTGTGGCACCAAAAGAACATGATGAAGAACAGTGGAAGATTACGCCAGGGCAGAATTTCCTCATGGATGAAATGCAAGAAGATGGCCAAACATACAAATCAGTGGAGAGCGACTTATGCTTCACAGGGAATTATAAAGAAAAAATCAAGTCATTCATGTGCTTTATGCAGGTGATATTTATTATTTGTTGGTGATAGTAAACTCTCAAATACTTGAAATAAGAGAATCACATATGTACAACGGGCATCGTCAAAATCCAGGTATGTTACAGGATTATAAATAATCATAGCCAGAATAGTGAACATCCATAACCCTCACACAAAGAGACAACTACAGACAGTATATGTAATGATGGAGCAAGTACAAGCAAGGCTACAATATGGCTTCACATGAGAGCAGTAACTGATGTGCATACTGGCACTACAACAGATGTGGGATATCATTGACAAACTTAAAGTGTAGAAGAGAAAACAGGAAAGTAAGTTAAAGGACAACTTAAGTCCATTGTATTTCTTACACAGTATAGCTCTGTCACTACAGCTGGTTTATTCAGCAAGTGAAGCCTTCAGGGCCATAACTACAGTTGGCTACTAAAGGAAATGAAGCCTTCACGGCCATCTCTACAGTTGGCTCCAAAAGGAAGTGAAGCCTTTACAGTCATCGCTACAGTTGGCTCCTAAAGGAAGTGAAGCCTTCAGAGCTATCTCTACAGTTGGCTCCTAAAGGAAGTGAAGCCTTCAGAGCTATCTCTACAGTTGGCTCCTAAAGGAAGTGAAGCCTTCAGAGCTATCTCTACAGTTGGCTCCTAAAGGAAGTGAAGTCTTCACAGCCATCACTACAGTTGGCTCCTAAAGGAAGTGAAGCCTTCCCAGTCATCTCTACAGTTGGTTTGTTCAGAAAGTGAAGCCTTCACCAAAACATTTAGTGTACTCCAACAGTCTAAGGCACTTCTACAGCAATTTGGTTTATATGCGATTGCTAGCCTCATGCACAACTCTCTCCATTAGAATTTTGGAAGTATGTAGTAGTCCTATTACATGCTTCATGGTATGTACACAGGTGAATCAACAAACAGGTCAGCGATAAATAAATTATGAAATAAACATTTGTCTGTGAAATTAGTTGTCTGCTATTATCCTGATAAAAACCTATTTGGGTTGAGATGGTCAGTGCATATCTCTTACTGTAATTATGTCAAACTTAATTGAAACCTTGCTTGTTGATCTTCACTGAATTGCCTCACATAGAGAGTATGAGAACTGTGCAAGACCCTAACAGAGGCTGTACAAGTTGCTGTGCTTGTACAAAGTATCCACGTTAGACCAATATAAATACAATCCAGTTTCTATAAATAGACTGTGTATAAACATTCTGACACACAAATGCTATGCTGTCTTTGTACAAGGTATGAATGTTAGACGATACAGACACAATCCATTTGACAAATAGGCATCATACTATAGAGCAGCCTTGGGCCCACTAACCACGTGTCCTCCGACAAAGTTTATGTGGTCTTCAAACAACGCTAACAATTTAGACAAAATACTGTAAAATTTTGTTTGATATATGAAAACACCATTTCCTTATCTTTGTCAATAATAATAAAAATGCATATTATCGATCAGTCTGAAAGTGGAGCAAAGCCTAGCAACATTACAACCTGCCAGGTGTGTCGTTGCCACTCGTACTAAGTTCATTAAAAATCTTTGTGTTTCTTTGGTGGAATATTACAGTGGCTCTTCTTACATTCCGAAGCATACTTGAGAAGGTGGAGCATGTTACTTCTGGCTGTACTGCAATTCAGGACTCCTCAGTTATCTCATCACTGCGGGAATCACAAGATTATCCCCACCTCGTTGGCCAGACTGCTGTGACACACAGGAATGCGACGTGGAGTATGTTTCACCTGATCGTGATGTTACTCTTAGATCATGCCAGGCACCTCGTATGAGATGACTAAAGAAGGTTGTGCATGGGGCTGCTGCCCCAACCTCCGTGAAGCTATAAATCACAAAGAACGAAAATAAATGGAGACCTATAGACCTCATGGTAGAAGATCAACAACTAAGTCAAGCACAATGATTTATTGATATTTTACATATCATATTATTGTTGATCTTCTGCTAAGTGTTCAACAATTATATCAATCAATCTTATAATGATGTGGCTTGAAGAATGATGGTCAAAGTTTTGTGTGGGGTTTTTATAGGTTATTTTCTTCTTGCCTGCAGCATACAGGTATTCTGACACACAAACACTATGGGGTACAAACATGCTTGTAAGGTCTACATGCATGAGGACATAAATGAGTAACAGACATGCAAGGCAGAGTGCGTTACTCAAATCTATGTCACTCCTCTCTATCACGTATAATTGCAAAGTGACAGAGAGTGAGAGAGACAGAGGGGAGGAGGAAGGAAGAGGAATGGTCAGCTGTAACAGCACATCTAATCACATGTGTGGAGCTTGTAAAGCAAAGAATAGGGTCACTACCACTTTCTAAACATGTAGATTGTACATAAGACTAGCAGCCTCATGATGCAAAATACTTTGTTAGAGAAATCCCCACTGCAAGAGAACACAAATGGATTTAGCACAGGCTTCCTGTGTAAGAGACCAGCTCCAGCACTATACTTTATAATATTTGAAACGGAGACAAGAAAAATTAACATCTAACACTGTTCAGTTCTAGCAATGACAGTGTAAGACATGAGACAGTCTGACACATCCATCCTCACTAAATGAGATGTTCAAGACATCTATATTATGCATCCAATATTGTGCTATGTTTCTCTCCTAACTTACAGCCACGCACCAACTGGTATCATCTGTCAGACAGAGCAATCAGTCAGAGATAACTTAACATCTTTATACTGGTTTAGAAGACTGTACACATTCACTTGATCTAAAAATAACTATGCACACACAATCTATTCTTGAATGCATTAATTCATTCTGGCTCCACTATTCCATGTGGCAATGCATTCCAAGCATTCACCACTCTCTGACTAAAAAAATATTTCCTGCTATCTAATCTGGATCTTTCTTTAATTTGTGGCTGTGCCCTAGTGGTTCTTGTAAGCGACTGTATTTTGAGAAAAAAACTTGTTATGGTCATAATTTATCCTTTCTATTGATTGTCTGAAAACTTGTTCTAAGTCACCTCGATTTCTTCTCCTTTCTAGACACTGTTGGCCGGTTTTTCTTAGCCTTTCCTCATAACTATAATTCCAGAATACTACTATGTTTTGTCACTCTTTTTTGTATCATCTGTCAGATATAGACTTCATCAATCAGAGAAATGTTATCATTTGTGAGTTATAGACTTCAATCACTCAGAGAGATGTTATCATTTGTGAGTTATAGACTTCATCAATCAGAGATGTTATCATTTGTCCGTTATAGATTTCATCAATCAGAGATATGTTATCATTTGTCATAGACTTCAATCACTCAGAGAGATGTTATCATTTGTGAGTTACAGACTTCAATCACTCAGCGAGATGTTATCCTTTGTAAGTTATAGACTTCATCAGACGGATATTTTCATTTGTCAGTTATAGACTTAAATTACTCAGACAGATGTTATCGTCTGTCAGATATCCAAGACAGAATATATAATCTAATATAACAGCCAAGATGGAGCTGTTCACAAACATCACTTAACAAGCAAACTAAACGTGCACATACCATGTTTCAGATAAATTCATTTGACAAACGCAAACCCCAAATATACTAAACAATCAATGTGATACTCTCCAATTTAAAATATATGAAATAAATCAAAATAGAATAGACATCTGGAAATCAAGCACTCAAACATGAGAAATGTGCAGCTGCATCTGTAAGATCAATACTTAGACTATGTGATAACTACACCAGAATGGTCTATGAGGAGGAAAGAGTAGGGCCACTGCAACCAACCAGGCATGTGGTAAAAGGCAGATAGAAATTTGTTGCTTGGAACTGTCAACTACATTATACAAACTGCTACAGGAACTAACTATAGAAGAGATATACATGCTTGCTGTAAAAGGTTGGTTGGCAGCGGTGGCGCAACATTTTCCTAGCAACGACACCGTCATAGCACCTGTGAAACAATGGGTCACCTCCGCTGGTGCATGTATGCTCTTGTTCATCATTAGAGAAAATGTATAGCCAAGGTGTTATTGTGCTATTTTATATATATAGTCTGTTTTGTTCCCTATTCTTCTTTTCTTTACTCCTGTTTTGCCTTTCAGCTTCAGGTTTTGAACAGATATCTAGAACGAACCAGTCTGTGTGCCTCATGAACAGTAGCATTTACTGCCTCAGATATTTCTGTAAGCCACCTATTTCGTGGTCTGTCTTTGTCTTTGAATTTGTTGTATCTAAATAGCATTGCTTGTTGGGGGATGCTGTGTGGTGGTAGTCTTGTTATGTGTCCAAACCATTTTAGTTGCTGTCTTTTAATGTAGTCCAATACTGGTGTTGTTCCCACCAGTCTTCTGATGTCATCGTTTCTGATCATTTCTCACCTTCTTACGCTCAATATTTTTCGCAGGCATTTCATTTCTGTCATTATGATATAACGTTTTTCATTTGATGTTAGTGTCATTTTGACATTGATAGCATAGTGTCGGGATGAAAATGGTGTCATATAAAGCTCTTTTGGTAGTTATTTTCACGTGCTTAAAATTAAGTATTGGACTTAATTGTCCAATCATCTGATTTGCTGTATTGCATCTTTGTTGGATTTCTGCCGTAATTCTTCCGTTTGCTGACAATGTGCTCCCTAAGTATGTGAAATCTTTCACCTGTTTGTTCCCTATACATCTATAAACTATTCCCCCAATCTCAATACCATTTTGCATAGTGACCTTTTAGGACATTACTGGCTACATGACATTTGGAAACGCCACCCCTATCCCTGGATGAAAAAAATTGTATAAAACTTTTTGCATGCAAAGGCAACATAGATAAATATGAACTGTGACCCCCCCCATGTGCTTGGCTAGAGGTGTAATGCGCAGGCCATAACCATCTAAGGCTTTCTATACATCACACCATTCATCTTCTTGACACAGAGGATTTGTTCTGTGTCTGTCTTTTTTTTTTATGGTTGAGAGATGAATATTGGTAGGTGAGCGCACGCCCCGCCAGGCATGGCACGGTGGCGGGCAATGGGCATAACTTGAAATTCGTGTTAAATGTCACACCTCATGGGGACTGGGAGGGAGTACAGTGCGAAGGTACGAGTGAGCCCTAAAAGTGTAATACTTAACATAACTATTTGGATAATACTGTTTGTAATCTTATAGAAAAATGGTTCCTAAACCTGTTTTTTTCTTGAATGACAACATACTTCCGTAAGCCTATGGACTTTAGAAGCATCAAGTAGTATGTACTAACTAGTGTTGTAGAGATATAGATAATCTTACAGAATAGTGGATCTCAACATTTTCAGAAAGTGGATCCCCTGAAGCCAATGATTCTTCTTCGATCAACTGATGTGCTTCTAGTCCAGTGAGGTTCATGAAGGAGACTGTGTTTCAGTTCTTCGTCGGTCCATCACAGCTTGTCAAGCATGGTCACTCCACCGAGCCAGACTGCCTTTGTTTTGTTTGTATAAGTAGGGCAGTCCTGCAGGATTTGTGTTTGCTTGGGTGCTCCACAATTGCACTGTCTATGAGACCCATTTTGTGGAGGTGGGCCGTGAGTCTGCAACATCATGTTCTGAGTGAAGATCTTTGTGTGCCCATCTCTGTCTATTCTGTCATTTTCAGGCTTGTATTCTTTGTGCTGGTCTCTCCCTTCCATCCTCATGGATTGTTTGATGAGTGTCTTTGCTTCTTTATAGCTCTGTGGATAGCGAGTCTGCGTGCCACCACTTCTGGCTTTTGCAAGCTCATCTGCTTTCTCGCTTCCAAGGATCCCACAGTGGGTCGGAATCCATTGTAGGACTAGATCTATTTTTGAGACAGCAATCTGATGTTGTATTTTATTTCATGTGAGAGTCTATCTTGTTTAGGGCTTAATATTACGCCCCTGGAGTCTGTTAGAATGATCGTTTTCCTTGTAGTTGTGTTTTGGCTGATAAGAATCTGAGTTGCTGCATGAACCGCTGTTGCTTCAGCTCTGAAATTGGTACAGGTCTCTCCTGCTGGTATGGACTGATTTTCTATGTTGCTGCTGGATTGTGCGATGTAGATTCCACTGTCTCCCCTTTTTTCGCTCTCTGTGGCCTAACCCATGTATCCAGGAGTTGCTAGGGTACTGTCTGTATAGCTCCTGCAGCACATTAGGTTTTTGTTCTGTTGCTGACTGCTCACTTTTCTTGGTTATCCCTGGAACCTCCAAGATTATCCTGGCTCCGTATCCTTGGTTCTGGAATGAGTGCTCATTTTATGATTTCGGCTTCAAAGTTGTTTGCATGTTTTCTGTGAATTTCTCTGGCCAGATAATTGGGGCTTTTCCTTAGTAGTCTGTTTTTAGTTCTCTCTTAGAACTGTTGGTGTTGAGGCTGATCAGTTAGCCTCTTAAGTTTTTCGAACTGAGTAATTCATTTGTATTTTCTCCTTAATTCGAGGGGCTCAACATTTATTATGAGACCCATATTTTGGACTCGGTCTAGTTTTCCTGTGCTGTTTTGGCCACTGTTGCCTAAGTGATAAAGACATAGTCCATGATTGGTCTGATTGCATCAGTGTAGACTAACTAGGATTTCTTTGCCCCCCCCCAAGAAGTACCAGCAAGTTTTATTTTCATCACCAAGTCTTTTTATGGCCCTTGTCTGGATTACCTCTATATTTGAAGCCAATGATAATTCACTCTTTTTCTCCCTTGTTAGATGAAGTGTAGATTACAGTGTTATATACAACCAATATTAGTTTATGAATGCGAGTCATGGATAATGAATAAGATGAGAGAAATCAATGGCAGCAACAGAAATGTTCCTGAGATGAATGCTACATTTACCTTGGACAAAAAGACAATCTAAGAAGATCACATTACAAGGAAACAATAGCAATAACCCTCATGAAGAGTCCCTCAATGAACTGTTGTTTGCTGATGATCAGGTCATCTTTTACCAAAATGGAGAAGATCTACAAAATCCACCTGAATTTTCTACAATTCATTTGTAACGAATATGACATTCAAAACAGGCAAGACAGAGACTATGTTGATTTCACGTAAGCAATTGCAGAGGTTTTTCCACATCAGTGACATTGGTATCAAGCATGTACGGGAATTCAAATACCTGGGTAGTATGCTCACCGATGACAGCAGAGGGTACAGGGATATTGCACATAGAATTCAGAAGGCAAACAGTGTCCACTATCAAATTGCACCGATTTTTAAACACCCTAAAGTGCTTCTTTCAACTAAGAGGAGGCTGATAAATGCACTATTTTACCGGGAAAATGACCGCTGAGCATTTGCTGCAAAACTGCCCGACATACGAGGATCAGAGAGAGCAGATGTGGCCATCACCAGTGGCAACACTAGACAAGCTCTATGGCAGTGTCGACAGCCTCAGGATGACCGCTGCCTTTTTAAAAAAAATAATGGTTACTGTCTGACTGCGTACGATGAAGAAGAAGAAGAAGAAGAAATGCACTATTTATTCCTACATTGTGTTACCAACGTCAATTTTGGCCCTTACTAACAACACATAAGAGTAAGATCCAGAGCTGTGAGATGCGCTGTGTGAGAAGTGCAGCCTGAAAGACAATCCGTGACTGAATCCACAACACCACGCTGAGGCAGACAGTGGGGACAAACCCAGTTAGTGCCTACATTGACTCGACTCTCAACAAATCAAGCGGTTTGGTCATTTAGTCAGAATACATTATGACCAGCCTGCATCAAGAGCATATCATGTGCAGGTCTCCGGTCCATGAGCAAGACCTCTACGTCATTGGATCAAGGGTGTCTGCAACACTCACATGAAGTTACACCTAATGATAGCACAAGCCTTCCACTTGACAATAACAAGAAATCTACGCATCCTACCTCTCTTTGCAATGCCTAATGGCAAGAGCAGTAGGAGAAGAAGAACAACAATAATAAAGATTACTGAAAGGAAGGTCTGCAAAAACACGTAACAGTGGGATAGATGAAGAGGATGAGTAAGACATGGACATAATATCTTGGATGACATGAAAAAATGTATGAGAAAACAAAAAAGCATCTGAAATGGTGGTATGCATCAAGGACAGATGGTTGTAGAAAGAACTGATGTTCAACACCACATAGCATGACACTTGATGATGACACACAAAATCTCATTTGAAATCTAGGTTTGGTTCTTGGACCTTTCATCCTCATCACACACATGTAGTCCAGTTTAGGAACCCCATTACCTCTCTTAATGGTTCTTCTTCCAGTCTAACTACTCCAAATTGAACAACAACACACACACACACATATATATATATATATATATATGATTTAGCTAGAGGCTTCTGTATGGATGTGGAAACTATAGAACCATTATGCAAGTTGCAAAAGTCAGCTTCACAAAGCGCTACAGATACCAATTCTACAAATGTAATATAAATGATATGATGATGACTACCTTGAAGGAGACTACATGTAGTGGTAGCTTATACTTCTTTTCTACTCGAGAGAACGAGAACACATATTAGTCATCATCTACAATTAGGACACAGCCTATTTGGATACATCTATGTCTAGAATTTAATTTGTTTCGACCGACTCTTATATCTTAGAAATGAGTGAAACCTATTATACCTGGAATCATAAAAGTCAAAGTTTAGTCGCAAGTCAAATATGTGAGTGACTGCTGTAAGGTCAATAGCAATAAAGACTGAACAAGAAGTAAGGTTACAATGTTTATTTATACGAGGTCAGATACAGACACGCTCTCATGTGTGGGTCCTAGTTAGACATTTTAGGACAGGTCACATCAGACTTTACAAACACTTCAATAAGTTGAATCCTGCACATGAGTCCCAACTGCTCCAAACCATATGAAGCAGTGCAACTAGTGCTGTTTATTTGCACAGGAATCACCAGAACTTATAAGAAAGAGGGTAAGTTACTGCCATGTTCTCCAACAATCACTAACACCTTATACTGCCAAACATTAGCAGATTCCTGGACTTTGGCCATGAATGTGAAAGAGAGAACAGTTTGGCAGAACTAGTTAATCAACAAGAAATGGGCTTATTATAGAATAATTGAACACATAGAAATGGCACAGATGATAACAGTGGACTAAGTTAATCAGATATCAATTAGTATTACTGCTGTCCCACTGTCTTGCAGGATACCTGTTTAAGGGAATGCCTTTGGGAGTAAATCCGGAGGAAAAATCTGCATTCTGTGCTATCTACAGTTGTCTCGATAATGTCTTGCCAAGGGCCAAAGGTAGCTAGAACGAGAGAGTGAGGTTGACATATTGCCCAAAACTTCCTCACTTTAATCCAAATCACTGTGCAAGTCACCCATTTCAGGGGACACAGCAACTGGAAAAGATTGTCTACACAGCTGAACAGAGAGAGTGTCTTCATCACACATGATGGACAAACATCAGTATTATTGGATGGACAAACATCAGTATTATTGGATGGACAAACATCAGTATTATTGCTAAAACTGAACGCAACATTTTTGGTGTCAGCAAAGATACAATATGCTTCCATCACAAGTGGCCAAGTAAAGACGCAGACAGAGTGTAACACATCTTCAAAGATCATTCTTATTCTTGCTGTACCATGTTGGTGCAGGTGATCATGGCCCTGTACTTAAGGAAGTTCATTATGTCTGCACTAGGTGATATCTGACCAATATTAGTTCATGTCTATATCATTCAAAATTCCCTGGAGTGACCTTATGTTATATTGATGACTAAATGATAGAAATATGAACATACAGATGAATTTCATGGAAGACTATGTATTGGTATCTGTCTGAGTATTACATGAGCCCTAGTCACAGACATTCATTCTAGTCTTACATGTTCAAATCTCACAGACATCCATTCTATTTTTACAGGTATGTGTTCAAATCTTAAGGTGTGTGTTCAAATCTCTCAGACATCCATTCTATTTTTACAAGTATGTGTTCAAATCTTACAGGTGTGTGTTCAAATCTCACAGACATCCATTCTATTTTTACAAGTATGTGTTCAAATCTTACAGGTGTGTGTTCAAATCTTTCAGACATCCATTCTATTTTTACAGGTATGTGTTCAAATCTTACAGGTGTGTGTTAAAATCTCACAAACATTTGTTCTAGTCTTACAGGTGTGTGTTAAAATCTCACAGACATTCATTCTAGTCTTACAGGTGTATGTTAAAATCTCACAGACATTCGTTCTAGTTCCACAGGTATGTGTTTAAATCTCACAAACATTTGTTCTAGTTCCACAGGTATACTTCAGAGAAGTAGTTCCTAAATTGCTTTCTCAGTCACACTTTTAGAATCAAAATTTGCTTGGAACACACCAAATTTGTTATTGATACAAAATACTTTCAAAAATGCAGAAACTATTTCTTATTATTATAAAAATTAATTTGGTATACAATAAATGATATAACTGAATTAAACAAATAGAAAATTCTACAGTGCCCTGCATATATATTTTATTTACGAGATCATAATTGTCAATGATCAAATGACGTAAAGAAGAGAATTATTTTCACATTTAGTTAGGCCTATGAATTATTCGAAAATGTTTCTAAATCCGTGATTGTATTTTAATTTTCCTACAACACCCGCCAACCCTCAAGACATACCAGTGGGAGCATACTACAACGTTTGGGATACATTGTCTGACAGACATACATTCTAGTATAACTTTTTCACTTTCTGTTTCACTGACAGACACAGACATCTATTCTTACAGGTATGTGTTCTAATCTCATTGACACCTCTTAGTTACGTCAGCCCCTGTCTGTGTCGCTTCTAAAATTAGTGGTTAGTGGCACGGTTCACAAACCAAGAAAGTCATAATCCTATGGGAAGTGGAACTATACAAAAAAAATAATTACATTGAAGTCTAATGCACTGGGCTTTAAGGCGCAAAAACACAGTATAACACACACCACCTTACGAAACAAGGCAAACGAAGAGCCCAAAAAAAATCTCCTCCATGTGTTTGAGTCACCATTCCAGGTTTACCGCAGTCCTTCTACGTCTGAAAACAAAGCAGCGACAACGGTTGCATGCAGAGACAAGTGTATTTTAAGTACGCACAAAACATATACACCAAACAACAGAAGAGAACAAACACTGGAATCATCTGATCATTTTTCTTGTTTGGTGTACATGTTATAGAATGCACTTGTCTTGGCATTCTTTGTCCACTACTACCTTTACAAATTAATTAGACTCCAAGTTTCCTTTCCATATATTCCAATCAGTAAAAAAAAACCAGACCTAATGATCTTCTCTTGTTTCCCTCCTTCATTCAATTCAATTAATAAAAAAAAGGTCGACATAAAAATTTAGGTCAGAGACATCACAGACATGTATGCAAATCCAAAGAGTTTCACAGACAAACGAGACGGAGACCTAATACTTTAATCCTTTTCAATGTCTCAAAGAAATTCACTGAATAAAATATGGTTGCCGTGAATAACTAGGCTTGAGATGGCACAGATTATAAGTCTTATAGACACACATGACAGATGCATAACACTTTTCTCCTGCTTCCCTCCTTCATTCAGCTAATTCACACATGAGCATGTCCAGACAGATAAGCATGACCAGACAGGTAAGCAAGTCCAGGTAGGTAAGCAAGTCCAGGCAGGTAAGCAAGTCTAGGTAGATGAGCATGACCAGATAGGTAAGCAAGTAAACATAGGAGCAAGGAAGTGATCGTCAAACTGTATAAAGCTTTAGTTAGACCTAGATTGGAGTACTGTGTACAGGTGTGGAGTCCTTATCATAGAGGGGACATAAACATGCTAGAAAGAATACAAAAAAGAGTGACAAAGATGATAGTGGGATTCCAGAATTACAGTTATGAGGAACGACTCAGAAAAACCGGCCTACAGTGTCTCGAAGAGAGAAGAATTCGTGGTGACTTAATACAGGTTTATAAGATGATCAGAGGAATCGATAAATTAGACTATAACAAGTTTTTTAAAATACAGCCACCTACAATAACACGAGGGCATAGCTACAAGCTGATTAAAGAGAGGTCCAGGTTAGATATTAGGAAATATATTTTTTTAGTCAGAGAGTGGTGTCTGCTTGGAATGCATTGCCAGGGGAGGTAGTGGAGGCAGGGACAGTTAATGCATTTAAGAATAAACTGGATGCGCATAGATTTTAGAGCAAGGTGATGTAAATGTAACTGGTTGTATACAGATTCTGCAGGGTCTTCTAAACCAGTATAAAGATGTTAAGTTAAGTTAAGTTTAAGTTAAGTCCAGGCAGGTAAGCATGACCAGACAAGTAAGCATGTCCAGACATGTTTCTAGTCTCATAGACAAACTGGACAGAGGTCTAACAATTCTCTCCATCTATCATTTTCCAAAACAATTTAGCCAATTCACTTAACAAAATAGTTGCAAGAAAAGACCAAAGACATGTGTTGCTTAGTCTGACAACAAACAAGAGAAAGAGCTCCCATCTTCTATTGTCTCCCGTGCCTACCTTAAATCAATTCATTTATTAAAATAAAATTCAGATAAATGTTGGAGGTGTAAGACATGTTTAGTCTGATAGACAAAAGAGAGAAATAGCTCACATCTGCTCATGTCCCATATCCCAACCTACAACGATATAATGGTGCTATTATAGACAGATCAGCACCAATCATGAGACTTTAAGAGATTGGAATCAAATAGGCTGAGCCGGGAAGGGTACCCGAGAGGATGGATTAGGTGTGTGTACAACAAGTCAGCTACAAGAACCCTTGGACATCTAGTGAAAGACTGAGTTATTGTTGTTTTTGTTATGGATCCAGCTGCTCTCGAGTTCTCGCTGTTCAGCCCAGTGACGTGTAATGGTATCTGCACTCACACGAGTGATAGTTGTGTAATTACATTTATCTGGCCTCACACGAGGAAGCATTTTCCTTATATTGCTGAGCACCAGGCTCTCAAACAGATTTTTATTTAAGGACTTGTATGGCACTACTCATAACTCAGATCCAGTGAGGCTCAGTTTATACTGACCGTAACATAACATAACAACTCTATCAGTCCCCTGGATTTAGTTAAATTGCCACAAAGATTGAGGCTAGAGATGGCACACACAAAATACAAATCTGTTCAATCCATAAATATCATAGCATCCAAAATTCACATACAACCAAAGCAGTCTAATGCAAGGTTGCATCCAACAAGTGGAAGCCGAGTACTATTTACATCAAACAGTGAAAGTGATTGCTACATTCAATCACACAACACATTTAAAAAATGCTGTAACGCATATTTGAATTTTGTACAATTTAAAAAAAATGTAATTACAAATATTAATATAACTATAACATGTACATACATGAAACAAAATCACATCCAGGCATACAGCACATAAATAGCCTTGGCACTAATTTACATATGTATATATGAGGCAAGCGACTGAGGAGGACAAACCTGCCATGAATCCGACAATATTTAGACAGCCAAATATGTCATCTATCATTTTAAACTTGTTACGGTAAGGCTGGCTCTCTCGTTATTGTTAGAATATTCAGTGCACTTACAGCTGGCAAACTAAGAAAAACGGGGTGTATGCAGGGACTTGGGAAACAGTCAAATGAGTACAAGTTTTTGAACTTGATGCACTCAACAGTTGGATAACAGTGTGCATGATATCTGTCCTCAAGTTTTCCTAGTATGCATGTCTACATGCATGTATTCTTCCAGAAAAAATCTGTTCAATGTTAACTTCTTAACAAAACTTGCTTCTCATGGTAAAAGTACTGGGCTGAATCCAACATCTCAACATACTCCAGTCTACCAAGCTGTAAATGAACACATGATTTAAGTTAGGGAAGGCATTACAGCAAGAAATGAAACTGGTCACCTCCACTTCACAAAAATCTGAGATCTACTATAATAATCAAGTCTCCAGCACAATCCCCTATGGCAACTTACAAGCTATGGGATGACAAATAATCCTGATGACATTTGATTTCACATTAAACTTTATATTGCAATAATTATTCTTGTCAAAATGGAGGTCCTACCCTTCTCAAGTCCAGAAGGCCTCATATAAAACAAAGCCCCATACAGTCATACAAAACATTCAAAGCCCACACACAAATGTCCTACAAAAACCTTTTCGTTACTTTTGTCAATGTACAAATTACCTGTGTGTATATGTATGCATATAATATGTCACATTCAAACATGCAAAATTGAAAAAGGTCTCCTGACACAAATGTTAATTTTTAAAATATATAAAATTTAAATAAAAAACAATAAATAACAAAATAAGCTGTGTCGGTTTGAAATAATGACAAACAATGTCACATACAATCTTGCAAAACAGAAAACAAGTTTTAAAAGTAAAAACAAAACAATTAAAAATACACAAAATATAAAAATACTATAACTTGTGGAAGTCTAAAGCAATGCCACATCCAAACAATACAGAAAATGATTTCACACAAATGTAAAACCAAAAATAAATTGTACAAAATAACATGTGCATATATGAAACAGTGCCCCATTCATTGAGTTCAAACAAATCTTTCTCATGTTTCTTCAATACACAAATCTGACACAACAGCATCTAGAATGACCATGCTACAGACAAGCTCTCAAATAAAGAACCATTCATCAGAACCTGTCATCTTATAAGTGACCATTTTATAGTATGCTTGATTTCACTTTTGATGCTGCAAGCCTTTTTTTTAACAAGCTTGAAGGTTATATTTCAACGAAGATTTTTTTTCTTTTCAAAAAATGTTTTCTTAGTTTAAGTGTTTGCTTAAACAGAAAACTTCCATCTTATCTGAAAGCAAAAGTTTCATTCAAAATATTAACAAAATAGTTCGCTTGAGCTTCAAATTGATAAATTTGTCTTTGTTGACTATTTTAAACTTGATCTTGTGCATTACAAAAACGTTTTAGTGAAAGTTTTTTTGGGTGTGGTGTACATTTAGGAGGTAATCTTAGGTAGTTGACAGGAACTGTTCAACTGGTGGTTCTCATCTTACAGGTCCTGGCCATAGCACTGTCTGCTCACTTTCACATCATAAGCACCACACACTCTTATAAAACAGCTAATGTAGGTAATGACAGGAACAAATGTGGGTCAGTTTTAGGTGGTGATCAATGCAATATAGATGAGAACCTTCAGTTACGGACATACTGTATTTTTCAGGGACACATAGGTAGCACACTTAAGGTTGTCTAACAGATGTAAGTGATTAAGATGGAAAAAGGTGCACAATATTGCTATGCTAATACAAAACAAATTATGTCACAGGAAGGACCAAGAAGATATGAGGCAAAGAAAGTGAGAGTTATTAGAAAAGGTGGGTAGGAGAGCTATTATTATTTAATTAATAGGAAAGAAAGGAAGAAGACAAATATAAAACTCCAAATCGGGAAGTTCAAGCATTTTACCATACAAACTGGAGTCTATCATGACAAATAAGTGATGCTACCAGCGACCCATATGTCAACTATACTCAGCCATCTCAATGGAGTAGATTTGTTTTGTATTTACTCCCATATAAAACTGATCCATACTTGTCCCTGTAATTATTTGCATTAGACATTCAGTTTTACTGCACCTCTCTGATTTTTATCAAATAAACATTTGAATGTATGCAAGAATATGTACAAAACATAATTACGAGAGTACAATTCTTAGAAAACTAGACAAGTTTCACTGCCAGCATGTACGTAGGTATGTGTGTATACATATACATACAATGAATATATAAAAACAAGTGTCTACACGAGAATTGCACACATTTTTGTAACGCTTATTATAACAGTCATCAGCAACAAACTCTGTAATAATAACATTAATCTTCGCCATATTAATAATAATAATATTATTATTATAGATATTTCCATAACATAAACAAGGGTATAAATTATTTTCTTATTCACTTTACAGTGCAGTAAAAACAGAGATCCCACAAGAGGGTGTGACTGGGCCAATCCTGGCCAGCCTTGGACATGTTTGCATATAGCTAGAAATTCAGCGTTAGGTTCAGTTGTATAAGTCTTACAAGTGAGACGGGAACAGAGTAGCGATATAAGTCTTACAGATGAGAGAGGAACGGAGTAGCAATATGTCTTACAAATGAGAGGGGAGCGAAGTAGTGATATAATTCTTACAAATGAGAAGGGAACGAAGTTGCGATATAAGTCATACAAGTGAGAAGGGAACGAAGTAGCGATTTAAGTCTTACAAATGAGAGGGGAATGGAGTAGCAATATGTCTTACAAGTGAGAGGGGAATGGAGTACCGATATGTCTTACAAGTGAGAAGGGAACAGGATAGCAACAATGACTGTTTGCAGTGAAATATTGTTATAAGTACAATGAAAATATATACACTAAACAACAGAAAAGAAATTGAAGTAATAGACATTAAGGAAATGAATCTGGTCCATTCAGGTCACAAAACAAACTGCAAGAAAGAGGTAGTCTGGCAATTTGACTAACTAAATGCCACAAAAATCAAAGTGTTACCATTGGCCTAAATATCTTGACACTCAACTTGCAACTATGAAATAGAGATACAGACATTTGTATACACTTTTCTACCTTTCCTACCATCAAGCAAAAATCATCTTCTTCCTTCCAACAACCTTAATGGGGCATTACATCTCATTATCATGTGAGAATTGTTGGTTTCTGTCTCTGTTTATTCATCATCACTGCTTATGTCTCTCCCTGCGCCTTTCTGTCTATTTCTGAATATTGTCTATCCAGCACATATTCAGTAATCCCCACTTTTTCATCACTAGGATTTTTCCTTTTAGATCGTACAATGACCTTAATGCTCATATCTGTGATGAACTAATAATGAACTGTGACCATTTCAAATTAAAAAAGATGATATATTCTCAGGGTGCTTAGAAACAATGCTTGTCTACACTCAAGAAGTTGTTACTCTGTTAACAGTTTACTGGCCTCAGAGTTTTCTATATGCAAGGGGTGGTACATAACTAGAAGTCTGCAACTTCTGCATGACTTTCTCTTACTGATGCCAGTCTAGGGTACTCAGACCTGCACACTCATGACATGTGGTCAATCATCCATCAGGCTCTACTGGTGTCCGTAGGCAGTGTTTGTCAACAATTGAAGAAATGGATGAAGTGATGCATACTGAAATCAATTAATGACCGACCACCTGTTAAATGATGACACAGCAAGTGATGAATAAGCAATCCAGACGGCAGGAGTTTGAAATAAAATGTGGGGCAAGTAGAGAAGGCTACAAGACAGACCAGGAGTGTGTATCCACACACTTCACCTTCTATTTAAAAAATGAGCAGTTATGGATCTGTCTGAAGTGCAGAAATGGCAGTTGTGCTTAGCATGAACCAACTGTATGGAAGTTCTCAAACAGGAGGTAAGTTAAAATAGGAATTAGTAGAGATCAACCATTAAACCCAATGCTCAAAATGGAAATTAAAATGAGCCAAATCACAGACTGGAAAATGTTGTCAGAAACATTAAACTCAGATCTGAGTTTAAGCTTATTGAAATAGTCTGCACTCAATCAAGGCCATTGTACAACTTTTTGGTTAGCAAATCAGTTTGAGAACAAACGCAATCATCTTAGTTTTCTAAGGATATTCTGTGTGGTTCTCATGATGGTGATGTGTGTATATTTTACTTATATAAGCTTAAATATCCAAGGGATTGCCAGGTGGTACTTATCTGCCTAGATGTCCCCTATAAATGTTCTGGTGGTATCCCACAGACAGTGTCTAAGCCGCAGTGTCTGAGATTTAAGCCGCCAACCCCAAGGGCAAATTGAACCAGTAATGTCATTTCTGGTCCATTCATGATAAAAATGTACATGTACAAAAATGATCTTTTTTATGAAAGCCAAGAACAATCGATATCTCACTGGATTTTGTTGCTGCATTATTCTGATACCTGGGAAAACGTTTGGCTAGTAGCATGGCACGGTGTGCAACCCCATGAATTGAAGAGTCTTCTACCATAGATGAGTTAGAATTGCTGTGTTAAAACTAAAGATGCTACCACAGTTAGATAGCCATTACCTAAACTCAGTTGAAGCTCCCTCAAACAGATTTCACAATGAAATGAAGGCAAAAAAGCTTAGGTAATTGAAATATGTATATCAAATATGGCAACTGCTAACATTCATGTCACAAACATTGTGCTCAATCCACCACCCCAACCAACATCAGGAGTAACATGGATGTTGCAGTGTGGCACTGATGATTAAATATATATATAAAGCTGCTGACAGCTGCAGGTTAGTACAATCTCAAACAGCCAAGTCATCTAACATGGTTCTCCTACAAAAGGTCACACTCGGTATGAACAATGCCGAACAAAAACAATACCTACTTTAGGCTACTAGGTTATTAATTAAACAGTATATAAGACAGACGATGCAGTAGTAGTAGGGATAAACCAAACATTCACTCTATGTGCGGCTTTGGAGGCAAATAGTGCATTCAATCATATAATGTATTCTGCCGAATAGTACATTGCAATTAAATATACAAAGTACAACATCTGTTCAGTCAGACAACATATGGGATCTTTTGGCAGTGAATGTTGAGACTTGGTTTATTTCAATTGAATGTGTGTTTCATGCAGCAATGAGTCTTGTACTGTGTACAATTTTGGTAGTTGATTTTTTATAATTAATGTAAATGTCAGTTGATGGCCAGCTACTTATTTTGTTACTTTATAATTAATGTAAATGTCAGTTGATGGCCAGCTACTTCTCTTCTTGTTACTTTATAATTAATGCAAATGTTAGTGGATGGCCAGCTACTTATTTTGTTACTTTATAATTAATGCAAATGTCAGTCGATGGTCAGCTATTTATTGTTACTTTATAATTAATGCAAATGTCAGTCGATGGCCAGCTACTTCTCTTCTTGTTACTTTATAATTAATGCAAATGTCAGTTGATGGCCAGCTATTTATTGTTACTTTATAATTAATGGAAATGTCAGTCGATGGCCAGCTACTTCTCTTCTTGTTACTTTATAATTAATGCAAATATTAGTTGACTTATTGAACAGAATTTATTATGCCAAGTGAGTATTTACTATTCATATTTTTACTCAGCCGAATAATTATACTCCCCTAGTTACATTTGGTCAAATTTTCAATATCATTATTTGGTACAGCTCTACTACATAATCTTTTCCATGCAACAATCCTGATGGATTCATTTGACGATTAAGCAGTAAAAACTCTATTAAATAGCTATCAGATGCTTCTACACAGCTTTTGATGACCATGCAAGTTACAAATAGCTATTTTCTGATCAGCCATCAGATACACAATAACCGCTCTCAGTCTGTTGTTTCAGCAAGAAATATCAAACTAACAAAAGGGTTTGGAACAGCCAATACAACACACTTGACTAAAGAGTGGACTGAAAATTTAGTTCAATAGAGCTTCTAGTAACTGTTGTCTTGATGGTTCTAGTAGCTCTGATTATGTGTCTTAATGTCTTCACTTAAATCTATTCTTAGTGTCTTATGTCAGCATCTATCAGAGTATATTTCAGAAGGGCAATGAGTATGATTATAGCTCCATGGATAGCATGTCGTAACAGATTAACTAACAGAACTTTCTAACCCCTGTAGAGTAAACAGCTTTGTAACTCATGACAATGAATAGAACAACTGCCATACTGATAGCATGTCGTAACAGATTAACTAACAGAACTTTCTTACCCCTGTAGAGTGAACAGCTTTGTAACTCATGACAATGAATAGAACTGTCATACTGATAGCATGTCGTAACAGATTAACTAACAGAACTTTCTTACCCCTGTAGAGTGAACAGCTTTGTAACTCATGACAATGAATAGAACAACTGCCATACTGATAGCATGTCGTAACAGATTAACTAACAGAACTTTCTAACCCCTGTAGAGTGAACAGCTTTGTAACTCATGACAATGAATAGAACTGTCATACTGATAGCATGTCGTAAGATGTGACTAACAACGTGGACTAACCCCTTTAGGATAGAAGACTCTCATATACATGACATTGAACACCCCTCCATTGACACAGACCAAAATTTCTGCCCGCACACCTTCGAAAGATAGTTATAGAAGCAATAACCTTAATATGATACAGGAATAATGCAAATAATTGGTTTTCACTAAACCATGTGGATTCTGGAGGGCAAAGGATAGCACCACTTAAATTTCCAAACATGTCATAAAAGGCAACTAAAGTGGGGTGTGCATGGAACCAGCAACCTTATAATGCAAAAAATGTTTACAAAAACCACATGAGTAACTAACCAAATCTACATAAACCACGACTGCATGAGCAAGTCAAGTGCAGGCTTCCTACCAGGGGCTAAAATGTAGAATGGACACATGTTTCATGAAGAGTAAAAAGAGAACAAGAAGTGCTAATTTTCCCTTGGGATAGGTAAATGTCATCATATCTAATCACCCTGACATCATCAATCTTCACATCTATATCACCTTCACATAACATCTGTCTTCACAATTGCATCCCCTTCACATAGCATGTCTTCACATCTACATCACACAACATCTGTCTTCACAATTGCATCCCCTTCACATAACATCTGTCTTCACAATTACATCACCTTCACACAACATGTCTTCACATAGCATGTCTTCACATCTACATCACACAACATCTGTCTTCACAATTGCATCCCCTTCACATAACATCTGTCTTCACAATTACATCACCTTCACACAACATGTCTTCACATAGCATGTCTTCACATCTACATCACACAACATCTGTCTTCACAATTGCATCCCCTTCACATAACATCTGTCTTCACAATTACATCACCTTCACACAACATGTCTTCACATAGCATGTCTTCACATCTACATCACACAACATCTGTCTTCACATGTACATCATTTCTCTTCACATATGTCTTCACATCTACATCACCTTCACATAGCATCTGTCTTCACATCTTGATCCAACATCTGTCTTCACATCTACATCACCCTCCCACAAAATCAGTCTTAACATTTACATTACCCTAATATCTACACCACTTTCACATCATCTATCTTCACATCTACATCACCTTCACATCTATATCACAATCACATTTACATCATCCTCACATATTCATCCCCATAACTTTTACACACCATCATTTATATTCACATCTACATTCCCCTCACATCAATCTTCACTACCCTCCCATTACATATCTTCACAGCTACATGACCCTCACATCACATATCTTCACAGCTACATGACCCTCACATCACATATCTTCACAGCTACATGACCCTCCCCTTACATATCTTCACAGCTACATGACACTCACATCACATATCTTCACAGCTACATGACCCTCACATCACATATCTTCACAGCTACATGACCCTCACATCACATATCTTCACAACTACATGACCCTCACATCCCATATTTTCACAGCTACATGACCCTCACATCACATATCTTCACAGCTACATGACCCTCACATCACATATCTTCACAGCTACATGACCCTCACATCACATATCTTCACAGCTACATGACCCTCACATCACATATCTTCACAGCTACATGACCCTCACATCACATATCTTCACAGCTACATGACCCTCACATCACATATCTTCACAGCTACATGACCCTCACATCACATATCTTCACAGCTACATGACCCTCACATCACATATCTTCACAGCTACATGACCCTCACATCACATATCTTCACAGCTACATGACCCTCACATCACATATCTTCACAGCTACATGACCCTCACATCACATATCTTCACAGCTACATGACCCTCACATCACATATCTTCACAGCTACATGACCCTCACATCACATATCTTCACAGCTACATGACCCTCACATCACATATCTTCACAGCTACATGACCCTCACATCACATATCTTCACAGCTACATGACCCTCACATCACATATCTTCACAGCTACATGACCCTAACATCACATATCTTCACAGCTACATGACCCTCACATCACATATCTTCACAGCTACATGACCCTCACATCACATATCTTCACAGCTACATGACCCTCACATCACATATCTTCACAGCTACATGACCCTCACATCACATATCTTCACAGCTACATGACCCTCACATCACATATCTTCACAGCTACATTACCCTCACATCATCCTCAAATCAACTGTTATAGGCCCATCTTACCATATCCCACAATAACCCACCCAGCACACTCCATGGTTATCAAATGACATTAACGTCTCTCCTCAGAACAACAACATGAAGATAAATTATGCTGATCAGGCTGGCTAAGATGAGGGTGTATTAGAAGAAGGCGACTCTGACATTGTCTTCAATGTTGTGTACACATTGTCTGCATGTGCCAGGCGTTCAAAGAATGGGATCAAGTCCAGAAGTTCAGAGTCATTCATTTCATCGAACCATGAGCTCACAGCCACCTGGTCACAGACAAACAAATGATGTATTACTTTGTAGCCCCCATATATCCCCTTGAAAACCAATATATCCCATTTTAGCCATATATTAATATATATATACATATAACTTCGAGGCTCTATAAGTTACATAGTGTTCACATATAGCACTATGAGGCTCTATATTTACTTTGTAGCCCCATAAAGCACATTAAGGCTCAATGTAGTACTTGATGACCTCATATAACACTTTGAGGCTCTATATATTACTCCAAGGTAGTGCTATATATTGCCTCTCTATATATTACTGTTACAGTGGGGAAATTGATCGCTAGAATTTGCCAATAACCACAAACTAATGCTCGCAAACACTTTATTTCCACATAATATATCAAGAAGAATAACATGGCATGTCCCTAAGGCAGAGATAAAGAATCAAATTGATTTCATACTTGTCTCTTGAAGGAAGAAGTCTAGCATTAATCAAGCCCAGACCAGTACTTTTCCAGGAGCAGATACTGACAGCTACTATGATATAGTACGACAATTAAACTTTAACTTAACAGGTTTCAAAAATCCAGAAAATCTTTGTAGCAAATATAGGAGACAAATTTGGAGCTCTTAACTTCTTAGAAGAAAATATTAATTCATTTACAAAAAAACCCAGAAAGATGTGTTATGGACGAAGCAACAGAAGTATTGGGAAAAAGAAAGAAAACACACAAACCCTGGATAACAGATTAAACTCTCAAGCTATGTGAAATATGGAGAGAAATTAAATGGGTGAGAAAAAAAGAATCCGAAAACAGCAGGACAATTTAGAAAAGTTACTAAAAACATCAGAAATCAAATGAAACTGACCAAAGAAAAACAGACAACTGAACAAAACAAGTCTATAGATGAAGGGTTAAGACATGACAACAAGATAGCATACGCCACATTAAAAAGATTAACAACTCCCTGAAATTTCAAGAAATCTATTTCAGAACATAACAACGGGTTGATGCACAATGAAAAAATATCTATCATAAAAAGAAGGAATTATATAATTGTGAAATATTCAATAGCACCATGTGTGATAATAGAGAACTGGGAAATGCATACATTCTAACAGATAAAGTAGAAGAGGCCATTCGTTAAATAAAGGGCGATAAGCCACTGGGAATGGATAATATTCCAACTCAACTCCTGAAATATGGAGGAGATGAAGGACAAGGGATGGTAGAAAAGTGATGCACTTTAGTATGAAGGAGTCAAGGCACTTGCCTGGAGATTGGTGTGAACTTCAGTCCTTTCGTCTATGTATTCACCCTACAAGGCAAGACACGTTTCCCATTTAATCTTCACCTTCCTGATGCCCTGATTGTAAACTCCTCCGTCTGGGCCCGGAACCACATCTCGAGTTAAATAATCAAGTCTTGGTTGTCAAAAAAAAACGTGCGAGTATGAAATCATGACCCATCCACAATACTTGCCAGATTTGACACCTAGTGACTTCTCCATGTTCCCAAACATGAAGAATCCGCTTTGTGGATGTCGCTTTTCTTATGTCTAGGACTTGATTACTAAACCGGAGACATGGTTCCGGGTTCAGACAGAAGTTCTATAATCAGGAAGGTGAAGAATAAATGGGAGAAGTGTATCGCCTTGCAGGGTGAATAGAGAAGGACTAAAGTTCACACCAATTTTCAGGTAAGTGCCTTGGCTCAATACTAAAGTGCAAAACTTTTTGACCATCCCTCGCAGTCAATATTATGACAAAAATCTGTCGAAGATTTGGAGCATGAATATATACATATATTTCTGTTGTCCATACTCTTCCATGCACTTTATAATAAAATTCTTGTTACTTATTGACTGTGAATGGAAATCACAACCAAGCTTCTACAAACAGCATAAATTGCCAAAAACCAGAAGAAGAAGTTAATTCCTGTAAATATTTGAGGTCCTACATATGCAGTGACGGAAGATCTAGCAGAAACACTAAAACAAAACTTGAGATGACTGCAATCACCATGTCAGGACCGAATGTGATCTGGAAAAGCAACATCAGCACCCCAGTAAATGTCAAGTTATACAAATCATTATTGCTGTCTATCCTTTTGTGCACATGTGAAAGCTGGACACTAACTGCTGATTAGGAAATAAGGAAACAATATTTTGATTATAAATGCTTCAGAAGAAATTTGAGCATCTTTTATAAAGAACTTAAAACAAATGATTATGTAAGAGATCAAATAACTTCCCTGGCAGGTCAACAGGAATCACTTCTGTCAGTTGTGAAACGTTGAAAACTGACAGTGTGGGCATGTAATGAGACATGATTTCATCTCAAAAGTAACGTTGCAGGCAACAGTACCATATACCACTTTGAGGTTCTATATATTAATCTGTGGCCCCCATGCACCACATTGAAGTTCTATATATCATTTTGAGGTACCATGTTGATTCCAAGCCCCCTTATCAAGGAGGAAAGAACAGAACAATTTTTTTTTAAATGTGTGAATTATTATTAAACTCACTCCCATTTCCATTGTAGGAGTCTATCTGAGTGATCTATAAGAAAATATTGTCTCATTGAAGCAGCTTGTCTGATGGATCAATAGGTAAATGTTGTCCCATTGTAGGGGTTCATCGCATGGATCTAGAGGCAAAGGTTGTTACATTTTAGGGGTCTGTCTGAGGTATCTTTAGAAAAATGGTTGCCCCATTGTATGAGTGTCTGAGGGATCTATAGATAGGTATAGGTTGACCCATTGTAGGGGTTCATCTCAGAGACCTCGAGTTAAGGTTGCCCCATTGTAGGGGTTCATCTCAAGGATCTATAGAAAAAAGTTGCCCCCATTGTAGTGGTTTGTCTGAGAGGTATATAAGTAAAAGTTGTCCCATTGGAAGGGTTGGTTTGAGGGATCTACAAGTAAGGGTTGACCATTGTAGGTTTTTTTTAAATGGATCTATAGATAAAAGTTGCCCCTTGGAGGGTTCTGTCTTTTTTCCTTTGCTCTAAATGTCAGCTTTTTCTGATGTGAGGGTGACCAGTCCCTTCCTTACTGTCTTCAGTGGCAGGTACCCATTTACAGCCAGATATACCGGATCTTATCAAGACTTTACTTTGAACTTGGTATCTGTGCTAGACAAGGTAGAGGAACGAATATGTAGGGAACGAATATGTAGGGAACGCCTGCTCTATGACATAAATAGGATCAGTGGCCATATTAATTCCTGAATAAAGTTCTGGGATCAGGCTATGTTTTACATGATGAGGTTGCCAATCTCACACAACCTTCATTTAGTCAAATTCTATGACAAGCAATGTAGGGTGAGGTGGTCCTATTGTGTCCACCCAAATAAGGGTGTAGAGACATACATAGGCCATTGCTTCTGTAGGACTTTGTTTTATATGAAGTTAGCCCTTTAACCTCCATTTAACCTTTCTTTAGTTTTCTATGACATGCATAGCAGAGGGAGGTGGTGCTATTCTCTTCTCCTAAGTAAATGGTCCTGGGGTCAACACAAGTTGCATTATATGACATACATAGCAGGGAAAAGCTGTCTGTTTTCTCCTCAAATAAAAGATTACATGATCCACAGAGTACAGTACTTGTGTAGCAGAGGGAAATGGTAGTATTCTCTTCTCCTAAGTAAATGGTCCTGGGGTCAACACAAGTTGCATTATATGACATACATAGCAGGGAAAAGCTGTCTGTTTTCTCCTCAAATAAAAGATTACATGATCCACAGAGTACAGTACTTGTGTAGCAGAGGGAAATGGTAGTATTCTCTTCTCCTAAGTAAATGGTCTCGCATTCTATGACATTCATTGCACAGAGAAGCTCTGTTTTCTCCTCAAATAAAAGCTTGCATGATCCATGGAGTGCAGTACTTGTGTAGCATTTTGATGATGATTTACAAAATGAAGTGGCCAGCCTCCCTCCCTCCGCCCCACCCACACCTCTACCTCTTTTAATCTACCTATGATATGCAGTGGTTGACCTATTCTTTATTACCAATAAATGTCCCCAGAATAGGGTATACTAACAATCTACTTACAGCATTTTCTGGATGGAAGATGTAAGACGCTGGTGAGTTGTCTATAATTACAACCTGGTTCAAATCTCTGCCTAGTCGACTCAGGTCCTGAAACACAACAAGGAGGGAGCAGCTCAAGAGTACTGTCCACAATCATTGCAGTCAAGAAAACTGCAATTTAAAATATGACACAAAGTTGAAAGTGAAGGTAGGCCCACAGGGTTCAAGCCTCAAGAAGGAGGTGCCATTGCGGTAAGATTGTTGTTTGCGTATGCCCACAACGAGTAGGTTACTCTTTTGTGTGCCCTGAAAAGGACGTTAAGTGGCAGGTTGCAGTAGCTTTCCTCACATCCCGAGCGTGCTGATGAAGGTGGACCAGGGTACTAAAGGCGGTTCTGCTATATTTGGCTTCATCTGCGTGTCACGCACTACTATAGGGATGACGTCAGTCCCTTGCCTCGTTAGCCAGGCTGCCATGAAAACAGCCCATTTCCAGGGAGAGCTACTAGGAAGCTGAGGTGAGGGTCTTGGCCAGTATGTTTTGCCTGACCCCGATTAACATATCTGATCAGTATGTTTTTCCTGACAAACGTTAGTCTTCCTCCCCGATTGGTAAGGTAGTTGATAAAAACATTTAGGTGAAGGTATGCCCACAGCAGTTCAAGTGTCAAGAAGGAGGCGCCATTGTGATTGGTAAGGTAGTTGATTAAAACATTTAGGTGAAGGTATGCCCACAGCAGTTCAAGTGTCAAGAAGGAGGCGCCATTGTGATTGGTAAGGTAGTTCATTAAAACATATAGCTATGGTTCAGCTACTGAACCTGAACAGAAACAAAATAAAACCTACATTACGGCTTTCATGAGGGACAAAGAAGAAACAGAAACACCTAACAAAATAAACAAAGACAATGGACTAGACCATCAGTACACAAATACACAAGGCGGCTGTCATTTTAGTCAGAGAGTGTTCAAGAATGTTTTAATCCCGGTATCCCACAGTAGACCAAAACAAGAAATGAAAATACATGAATCATTGAGTATATTATATTCACTGACACTTACCACTACGCATACATATATACCAAGAGCCACAAATACATAGATATTTAGTTCAGTTTAGTCAAAGAATCAACATCATTGCAGATGGTTTAAGCCATAACTTTTCTATTCTTCCCCATATTATTTTTGAAAATCTCAGCACAATGCACAAACTCTGTAGCGCAGACGAGGATCCTGTAATAGATTGGGTAGATTTTTAACATAATTTAGAATTTTGCCATGGCAGCAACTGTTAAGCCTACTCTTTTCGTTTTCCAACAGCCCAGGGATTTTTTTAACATGTGCGACACTGCACACATGCGTTCGATCTCTACTACCCAAAGATCCTGAGAAATACCAGAAAGCCCAAGGGAAAAAAATTACGGTCTCCACCGTGATTTGAACGGGCGACGGCTTATTTCAAGATCACTCAGTCCCCAAATAGATATAAAAACAAACATGTGTACATGCACACATAAACATATATAAGGATACTGAAAAGGATGTATTTACATAATAATAATATTGAGAAATATATATCAAGAAAGAGAGGTGGAAGAGAAAAGTGGGAAAGAAAGGGAAAGAGAAATGTGCAGGTTGATTCAAACTATGATGTTTAAGGCATACTATAAGGAAGGTTAAATGATTCTCAATCTCAAACCAGTGCCAATCATCGGTGGAACAGGAGAGATGCCAGTGACTCGGATATCAAAACCTTACCATGGTGTCCGGAATTATTTAAATGTTTGGCAACTGGAAAGCCGGAGTTTTAAAAAATGTCATTGACGTGTTGGCGAAAGTAGGCACGAGTTCTAGGCCAGTCTCACCAACATATATCATGTTGGTTGCAAATAATAGTGTAGATTAGATTGTGTGACTCGCAGGTGATTTTTTTTTCCATTACAAAATCTGTTTTCGAGAAGTCCACCAAAAACGTGTCTGGATATCACAGTGATGCATTTTGCAACCATATTTGTCGCACAGCAATATGCCGTGGTGGTCCATAAGGTGAGAATTGAGTTGGCTACTGACTAAGAGGTCATGCACATTTCTATCACTCTAAGGTACCAAAGGAGGATCAGGAATAACCACAAGCATAGAATAATGAAGGATAGGGAGACTCATTTAATCCTTTCTTATTGAATGCCTTAAACTCAAGCTTTGAATACATTATATACCTTTGAGTATGCAATTCCCCTCTTCTGCTCTTTTTGTTCCCTTTTCTTATTCTACCTCTTTCTTTATATATCTTTTATTTTTATGTTTATACAAGGGGGCTTGTCATAAGTCTTTTTTCCTGACCATGAAGGAGTAGGAGGAGAAAGTTTAAATTTAGCAAGTGCTTATTCCTTTTCAATGTAGTGACCACCTGAATTTATACATTTCTGCCATCTTTGTGTGACCTTGAAAAGACCTTCAGAATAAAGTAACATATTTTTCGAACTAAACCAGTTATCACAAGCCAGTATGACATCTTCGCCACTGTCAAAATTATTTCCTTTCCGCTATTTTTTAAGTTTTGGGAAAAGAACAAAGCTGGGTTATAATTGTGAACTCAAGTCTCATCAACTATCACGAGGGATCCTTTACATGTACATACGTCTCTTGATATGTAGTGGTCTGCATCAGTATGCATACTCATTGATGTGTAAGTATTTTCATTTCCTGTTTGGCCTACTGTGTTTTAAGTGGCAAACCATGATTCAAACATTCTTGGGCACTCTCTACCTAATTGCATATTGTACACAAAGCCTCATGGTCATAACATTGGTTTTGTTTTGTTTCTGTCCAGGTAAGGTAAACTGAGCAATATCTAGATATGCTTTTATTTGACTTTCAACCTTCAGTACCCCAGCAGCTTCACTGTATTTTTACTTGATAAAGGTAGTCACACAGTATACCAGGAACCAGGGATAAAGCGATAGAGGTTTCACTACCAGGTCTCAGCTTGTGTGATGACCATTTTCCCTCTGTAATCATCAGTCAGGTTGCCATTTACAACCAAGTAGACTGAAGCTAGTAAAAATAGTCCCATAGCAGAGACTGCAGTATGGGAATGAAATGTTCAAGACTTCATTAAGTCAGATGAACAATTCCATCTCTTACTGCTTTGCCATAGTCTACTGTAAGTCAAGTACACTTTTACAGATGGGTTGACTGAAGAGTGCTGCAACAGGGGTATAAATGAATTTGTTTTACAGCGAGAGACAAGTGCTCTCTCTACTACTCGTATACTTAAGATGTGACATACAAATGTGTAATGCAACAACGACATTCACAAATAATTTTTATTCAAGAACTATATTCAGCAAAGATATCTTCTGCTCATATTCTCCCACTTTATGATCTTAAAGGGTAGTAACTAATGACAACTGAATATCAATTCATGGAAGGTATGTAAAAGTAAAGTGGAAATTCAGCAGAATTAACCGCTGGTTGAAAAGAGAGTTTTTGAAGACTATTGTACTAAGCCGCAGTCTGTGAGAGGTGGGGTGGCCAGTGGTCTTCCTTGCTGTTTTTACTTTCCCTAACTCATGCGTCAGTGACCCATTTACAGCTGGGTTGACTGGAGAAGTGGTCACCGATTAAAATCATGACCTGGATTGTTTTAGTCTCTGGACGTGATTCAAACCGAGGCACGCTGTTACCACAGAAAATAGTGAATTGCTCGCTATGAATTGAGCTAACACGCCTCTCAAACATACTTTCTGCTCATTCAATAAAAAGTGAATTCTTCATTACTAGACCAGCATTATGATTTGTCTTCAGCTTTATGAGTTGGGTCAGCTGTCAGTACCACTCTTGATACTTTACCATCCCTAGCTTTGAATAGTCAGTTACTGATTTTTTACACTTGGGTAAACTGGAACATGTCACTGCCAGTTCATAAACCTACTCTCTTTGATGCAAGACATGTGTGCTCTGACCAATTTGCCAATCTCACATTAGAGAGCTCAACGTGGAATGCACCTCACATTGTTCACTTCTATCACATGGCCTGGATACACGAAAACTCCAAAACCTTTTCTCTGGTTTAAATGTTTGTTCAACAGTTTTACAAAAAAAAAAAAATAGGCACATGGTGTGGGGAGGACAAACAAACTGTAGTATACGCCCTCAAAGTTTGTCCCAAAAATGGACAGTATGGCCTTCTCCAACTTAATTGAGGGATAAACTGTTTGGTACCTAGAGAAACCTGAGTAATAGATGTAGCTATCTGTATGGTGACATGAGAAGTCTGAGATGGACTGCCAGTTTTATGGGAGTAATAGATGGTGCTATCTGTGAGCCAAATCTGTCTGAGATGGACAGCCAGTTTTATGGGTGTAATAGATGGTGCTATCTGTGAGCCAAATCTGTCTGAGATGGACAGCCAGTTTTATGGGAGTAATAGATGGTGCTATCTGTGAGCCAAATCTGTCTGAGATGGACTGTTGTTTAATGCCCATGACGAGTATGTTGACTCTTTCGTCTGCCCTGTTAAGGGTGTTAAGTGGCTGAATGCAGTAGCTTTCCTAACTTGAGCGTGCTGATGAATGTGAATGAGGTCCTCCAGGCTGTTGTGCTATGTTTGACTTCATCTGCATGATGCTCGCTATTACAGAGATCATGTTGACCCCCATCTCATTAAGCCAGACTGCCATGAAATGAAGGTCTGTTTTCAGGGAGACCTGTATGAAAAAGAGGTGTGGGTCTTGATCAGTATGTATTACTGTGGTCGAGAGGTAAGGCACTTGCCTCTCAAAGTGATGTATTGAATTCCGCAAGTTCAAACCGACTCCTTGTCTCAAGGGAGGTGGGACCAGAGTGTCTGCATATTGAGTTACCTCCAGTCATCTTGATTTATGTCTTGCCACAGGTCCAAGGTAGCTCGGGACCAGAGAGTGAGTTTGATGACCAGCGCAGTTTCGTCCTCACTATAATCCAAATACAGCACAAGTTACAGCATCAAGACAAAACAGGCTGATGATGTTGCCGCCATCGCATGCGATGAGCAACTAACCAAATTACCCGAGCCTGACTAACATTGTCTGATCAGTATATTTTGCCTGACCAGACATTAGTCTCCTCTCCCCATAGCAGTGTTTATCTGTGAGCAAAATCTGTATGGTGACAAGAGGCTCTTGAGATGGACTGTCCGTTATTTGAGAGTAATAAATGCATTTAATTGAGAGATAAAATGTATGGCATATGAGAGAAGCTTAAAAAGCATCACCAGTTTATGAACAAAATAAATGTGGTCAGCAGCAGAAAGGAAGAAGAGAAGTTTTTTCTGCGTTCACTCATTCAGAATACTCACTTTTACATAATTTCCCCTATGAAAGACACATGATTCCCTGAAGAGACGGCATCGGAACACATTCCATCTGTCCAGCAAATCTGCCACTGGGTCTGCATACTGCAATGGGACACACAGCAAGATCATTTTGCGGGTGAATGTTTATTTCTGAACTTATTTCATTTATTCAAACAAGAGTAGAATTGTATGCTACATAACTATGTGTGTGTGTGGGTGTTGTGGAGAGTTCATTTTAAAGTTTATTATTTCATGTAGTGCAACAAGACTAGTTCAGTGCAGCCAGAGGTGTTTTTTTCTGATACACTGGTTGGACCGGGTTACAAATGATGAAGTCACCCATCGGACAGGCTTGACAAGGATTTCCCTGTCCTCCATCTTTTAAAGCAAGTCATCAACATCAGGCCTGGAAAACAACCATCTCCATCATTGTTCCACCCCAGTGGCCTTCCTTGGTGGTTGGGTCAAATTGGAATGGCTTCATCATCACTGTACACAGTTGGGACTCGGCCATTTATTGTGGGCTTGGGCGGTTGATGCAACAGGCCGTAGTCGCCTCATCAGACTACCTGCCTTTCTATGAGATGCGCCTCATTCTTCTCTATATCCACATTTCAAAGGCATTAATTCTCCCAGACCAGCACAATAAAGAAAATGTCACAATAAAGTGGGTGATAAACATTTTTGTGGCTTCCCAGTGCATGTAAAGGTCTAACATAATATTTACACCATATATATTCTGCGGTGCAACAACAAAAACAATACTGTGACATTAAGAATACTCTACTGCCAAAAAAATGAAAAAGCGCTTCCATTATCTGAGGCTTCAGCGAATCATAATCTTCTCCTTTGTGTTCACAACTTAGCTAACTGTTTGGAGCATGATGTCTAGATTTTAATCTATCTCAGTATTTAACATGCCTTTATCGTTAAGCTTAATCATTTTCAGTTTTTTAAATTTAAAGTAAGAGATGTGTGACTCTCCCTTTTACTTGAACACCAAGAAGCCATTGTAAAGTTTTAATAGATCTAATTTCAATGTAATAACAATAAAAAAGTTTGAAATATTGTTTGGATTGTCAGAATGTGACAGATACAAAGAATGTACATGAAGTAAGAAAATTGACCCTGATCGACTCACTCAATGTGATGTTCCAATCAAAAATCTATTAGAAAAACAAGGCACATTCTAATAAATAAACATTTTTTGTTGCTTTTTTAAATTAATGTTTCTACTTGTGAATGTATAAATGTATTTCTCTTTCCTCATGTACTATACATAAATAAACATATCAATATTCATGGTCCTAAGTTGATCAAAACATATATAGTGATGCACCAGGACAAAAACAGAACAATACCTATGTTTTGGCCATAAGGCCATCACCAGGGAAAAAGAGCAAACGAAACCAACTAATAAACTACAACAAAAAACAAAACATTGAATACAAAAAGCGATTTAAGTAAGCAGCTTTACCTGGACGTGCCAGGAAAATGTGAGACACAGTACACTGGTTTCGAAATTGGGTGGACAAAACAGGAAATGGTCAATTTGATTACAGACAAAAACATGAACAAATCACAATAACAAACAAATATCAAGAGACACATACAAAGATTATAACATAATGACGGTGTGTGGTGAAGAGTTCCTTAGTAAAAGAATACATTATGTTAAGCAGAATTCATATCACTGTACTCCAGGCATAACCATAGGTCTCTTTCAGCAGATTGTAAAGGGTATATTAAATGACAAAGGTTCCTGTAGTTTTTCTGCTTGCGTCCTGAAAAGGACAATTTTGACGTTGTGTCCTAGTTTACTGCGCCTTTTGGCCCGACACATCTGAGTTCAGCACAGGATTTTTGGGACTGTTTGCGTTCCCTCTTAAATCTACTTTCTCTTAGTCAGAGTGCACTAGTCTGTTTCCAGGATCACCAATGGGAGGCGGAATAGGGTATTGGTCAGCTCTGGTTCGCTGACCCTGACACAAGTAACTATTCGCGGCTTGCATCTTCGCGCCCCCCCTCCTGTAGTTAAATGGTTGTACACACTCGTAATATGTCCTCTTGTGCACTTCTTCCAGCTCGGCCAGTTTTATTCCAAACCCCCTGTAGTATTAGGACCAATAATTGTATTCATCATCTAATTTGTGCTTATTGAGTTATTTTGCTTATTGAGTTATTTTGCTTATTGAGTTATTTGAGAATAAATAACCTCAGAGCTAAAGTAAAATTGTTTTGGTCTCTATTGTCCAATAGATGATCAAAACCTGTGAAGTAGATGTGGCCGAGCGATTAAAAAATATATATATAGAAAGACAGGCAGATAGGGAAGAGGCAATTAGATAGACAGACAGATAGTTAGATTAACAGATAGGTGGGTAGACAAACAGACAGATGGAACGGAAAGTCAGTAAAAAGAGGTCACAAAAGGCTATTCAACAGCAACAAAAATATGTGATCTGGAAAACCATTTATTAATGCACTTGTCTTGTCGCTTAAATTCTCAACATATTTCCATCAACATTGATGTACTTATCCCATGCTTTATCAGTGCACCAAAACCTGCAGGATAGAAGTCTTTGGTATACTGTCTCATCCACATTTCCATTTCACGTTCTACCTCTTCGTCATTCGCGAAACATTTCTCGCCAAGGTGGGTTTTAGTGCACTAAACAGGTGGAAATGGGTCAGGACTAAGTTGGGATGGTAAGGTGAATGTTTAAGAAGTTGTCACCCCCGTTGGTTCAATTTTCTCTTGGGTTAATCAACCCGTATGTGGGCTGGCATTGTCATGATGGAGCTGTACTCCTCTAGTCAGCAGCATGGAGGTTGTCTTCGAATTGCATCCCAAAGCATCAACAGAACTTCACAGTATAATACAGAATTCCCATTTACACAGTACAATACAGAATTCCCATTTACACCTTTCTTCTGGAAATTGGTTATAATCACTCTGTGAGAATACCAAAAAACTGCAAGCAAAACTGTCTCTGAATCAACAGGTGGGCGATAGGAACAACAGGTTGCAGTGTATTCAGTGAAATGTCATAGAGAAAAAGTAATGATGGCATAAATAAATAGCATATAAAAAATAATAAGTCTCATTTTTCAGTTCCGAACAAGACACACCAGAGTCAATAGCCACTTGAACCGCTTACATCCCCAGCAACTGCCCTTGTGCAGACATTGTTAATTTTGTGTGTGTGTGAGTACCTACCATGTGCACACTTTCATACGACCATGCATTATACTGTAAGTTAAACAATGCAAACACCCTACACTGTCTATTGTTACTCGTTTGCTAACTCAAATCATCTCCCCCTTCCATCGCACATATGCTTCTGTTATAATCTGAACAGGACGACCAGGCTGGGCTTCATCAGCAATATTTGTTAGCATACTTGAGAACATTTATAGACCAAGTTGTGCCTCACTTTGCACGACAAACACGTCTCACCACAGGGAGTATTTCCTTATGAAAAGCATTTGCAGGAAGTCCTTTTAGCCCCCCCCCCCATTTCTTTGTACACTCTGTGAGCACGGACACCATTTTATATCTGAGCTACACATGTGCATGTGACACCTAATGTCTGCTATCTACAGCAATCACAAAGCTGAATTTTTTTGGTCCCTTAATGACACCTAAAAACTATCAACTACATTTTTCAGCTATCCCATATCAGTTTGTGATATATTTACTGCCTTGCTCTTGTAAATAATGAGTGAGAGAGAGAGAGAGAGAGAGAGAGAGAGAGAGAGAGAGAGAGAGAGAGAGAGAGAGAGACAGGAGAGGGAGAGAGATAAATAATTAGTCCAAACCTTGGCAAGGCTTGCTGTAAAGAGCACACACTCAAATAGCTCTCCCATGCGCTGCAAGAACTCGTCCACATGGGGTCGCTTTAATACATATACCTGAACAACAAGTCAAAGTTATCAGAGAACATGTCAGATCGTTACTCATTTCAGACACTGTGTTCTAGTTCTACTTCCACCATTAGAAGATGACAGTACAGCCATCAACAGCGCTGTTAATAACAAACAACCTGTTATCAACTAACTGCTACCAATAGCCATTTTGGGTCAAGGTGCAGCAGTGAATGAGCTGCTAGCTGACTGCTTGTATCAAGGCCAGCAAACCATAGCTGACCAAGATCCTATTCCGCCTCCACATAACGGCCATGGAAACAAGCTTGTGTAGCCAGGCCAAAGGAAAGGGACCGCAGTGGGAAAGCATACATGATACTAAAACAAGTCTGCTGAAATGGAATGTGTGAGGCCGAAAGGTGCAGATATCGCAGCCTCACTGTAAACTACGACACAATATCCTTTTCAGGACGAACGTCGAAGAGAAAAGAATAACCATTCTTCTCTTTTGTTCTAAACTAATTGTCTATTTCCTTTATAAATGCAGTGGTCTGTCTCGGGTATCTCTTATTAAATCTATGCTCTCAAATAATCATATTTATTTCCCTCATAAACTTGGCAGTCTGTCTCAGGTTTGCCTCTCTTTTACAATCTATGCTCTCCAGTTTCTCTTGTCACAATACAGTTTATCATCTCAAATGACCACAATTTTCCTTATAAACTTGATAATTTGCTGCAGCCTTCTATTGTCACCATATAGTATATCCGTCAATCGGGCTGGAGAAGGTCATGTTTACTTTCAGCTACTCTCATGGCACTGACATAATCAGAAAGTAATACTCATCAACTACATGACCTTTTCAACAACAAACCAATATCAGCAGCACTTCATCATTTTAACAACCACATTTGCCGCCATCATCAACAACCCTTCATCATCTAACAAACCACCATAATGAACAACCCTTTATCCTATAAAACACTACCATCAACAACTCTTTATCCTCTAAAAACACCATCACCAACCCTTCATCATCTAACAAACCATCATCATCAACAACCCTTTATCCTCTAAAAACACCACCATCAACAACCCTTCATCATCTAACAAACCACCATCATCAACAACTCTTCATCATCTTACAAACCATCATCTTCAATAACCCTTTATCCTCTAAAACACCATCATCAACAACCCTTCATCATCAACAACCCTTTATCTCTAAAAACACCACCATTAACAACCCTTCATCATCTAACAAACCACCATCTTCAACAACCCTTTATCGTCTAAAACCACCATCATCAACATGCCTTCAACATCTTCACAACCACCTTCACCACCATCATCAACCCTTTATCCTCTAAAAAACCATCATCAACAACCCTTCATCATCAACAACCCTTTATCCTCTAAAACACCACCATCAACAACCCTTCATCATCTAACAAAACACCATCACCAACAACCCTTTATCCTCTAAAAACACCATCATCAACAACCCTTCATCATCTAACAACCCATCATCATCTAACAACCCACCACCATTAATAACCCTTCATCATCTTAACAACCACCTTCACCGCCATCATCACCAACCCTTTATAATCTAAAACTACTATTACCATCACCAACAACTCTTCATCATCTTAATAACCCACCACCACCAACAACCCTTCACCATCTAACAACCTACCATTACCAACAACACTTCACCATCTAACAACCCAGCATCACCAACGACCCTTCATCATCTAACAACATGATCACAAACAAAACGATCACAAACAACCCTTCATCTTCTAGCAATCCACCACTACCATCAACAACCCTTCACCATCTAACAACCACCATTACCATCAACAACACTTCACTATCTGATAATAATAATAGCTGTCCATCGTTGTCGAAGAGGACCGCCGACATCATCCTTGTCACAGATTTCCCTGTTGGGTGTGGGTGCGCATGTGGCTGAACAGGCCAATGCGGGCACGAAAACACCTGCTACATATAGGGCACACGAGGATTGTAGAAGGTGATGGTGTTCCCGCTGTTCGGGATTTCCAGGTTTCGCGTCTGCTCTGGGCTTTCACAACACGGTCATCTTCGCCGGTAGCTACACCCGATTTTACTGCGCTTCTTCAGTCAGATCTGTTTTGCGCAAGACATTCCCAGGTGTCGATGTCTATCTGGCAACTTTTCAGTGAGTCCTTCAGGCCGTCTTTAAAATGTTTCTTTGGGAGCCCCCTCTCGCGCCATCCCTCTCTCAGCTCACCGTAGAGAGGCTTCTTTGAGAGCCGCAAGTCTGACATACGGACGAGGTGTCCGGCCCATCCTAGTTGTGCTTTTTCTAGCAGTGCATTGATGCTGGGCATGTTAGCCCTCGAGAGAACCTCGATGTCAGTGACACGATCTTGCCATCGGATGTGGAATATTCGCCTAAGGCAACCTGTGTGGAAGTGGTTTATTCTCCTTGCATGTCCAGAGTATACAGTCCAGCTTTTGCAAGCATATAGTAGGGTTGGAATGATGGTTGCACGGTAGACTTTGAGTTTGGTCTTGACGCTGATGCCACGACGTGCCCAGACCATCAAGCGCATTCTACCAAAGGCTGTGCTGGCCTTTGCTATTCTGCTTGCCACCTCATCGTCTAGGCTGACAGATCTCGACAGCGTGCTGTCCAGATATGTGAATTTGTCTACGACATTCAGCGTCTGCCCGCTGACTGTAGTCTCTGGTTTTGTGTACGGCATGCCTGGTGCTGGTTGGTACATGACCTCTGTTTTTTTGGCATTTATGGTCAGGCCAAAATTTTCACATGCGGCAGAGAACCGGTCCATTCCAACCTGCATATTCAGTTCTGAGTTGCTCATTAGAGCGCAGTCGTCAGCAAATGCAAGTTCCCTGATTATGTCGCCAGCCACTTTGGTTTTGGCCTTCATTCTTCTGGGATTGAGTAACTTGCCATTTGTGCGGTACTTTATGGGTATTCCAATCTCCAGTGATCTGAAGGCGTCTGTTATCGTGGCCGCGAACATCATGCTGAAAAAAGTCGGGGCAAGTCCACATCCTTGTTTTACTCCGTTTGATACTAGAAACGTTTTAGAGATTTCACCGCTGTCCAGTACACGAGCACACATGCCTTCGTGTAGCTGTTTCACCATGGTTATGAGCTTGTTGGGGCAGCCAAACTTGAACATTATCATCCATAGCCCTCCTCTGTTTACTGTATCAAATGCCTGTACAAGGCCTGATTTTGTTCCCGACACTTCTCTTGTACTTGGCGAGCGGCAAAAATCATGTCCCCTGTTCCTCTTCCGGCTCTGAATCCACATTGGCTTTCTGGGAGGTGGTGGCTTTGTTCAAGGTGTTTGTTGAGCCTGTTTAGCAGTAAGCGCGCTAGGATCTTGCCTGCTACGGAGAGTAGCGATATTACACGATGATTGTCGCATTCCTGACGGTTGCCTTTTCTTTTCTTCACTATCTAACAACCACCATTACCATCAACAACCCTTCATCTTAACAACCACAATTACCATCAACAACCATTTATCTTCTAACAACCACAATTACCATCATCAACAACCTTTAACAATCATCATCTACAACTCTTTATTAACAAAGAACCATCAGCAATAAGCTTCATCACCATCATCTACAACAATTCAGTTGTTTGAAGCTACTCGTGCTGAGTTAACTCTAGATGTTTCTTTGGTGATGGGTTACAGTGGTTCTTCTTACACCCAGAGACATACTTGAAAGGATGGAGCTAGGTTCTCCTGGATGTAGTGCAATGAGAGGCTTCTAAGTAAGATCATTACTATGGGGATTACAGTGTTGATCCCCACCTCAGTTGACCAGACTGCTGTGATCCAGCCTGCTTCCTGTAGAATGCATAAGAACCTGGTGGGGGGTCTTGATCATTGTTTTACCTGACCCTAATCGCTCACATACTTCAGTTATCAATAATTGCTACTACTAGCCACAATCAATAAACATTTATCACAAGCCAATTGACAGAGATAAACAAGACCATGAACTGAACAGTTCTTCAGTCACACTCCAATCAACTAAACAATCAGATATGAACTGAACAGTTCTTCAGTCACACTCCAATCAACTAAACAATCAGTCATGAACTGAACAGTTTTTCAGTCACACTCCAATCAACTAAATAATCAATCATGAACTGAACAGTTTTTCAGTCACACTCCAATCAACTAAATAATCAGTCATGAACTGAACAGTTCTTCAGTCACACACCAATCAACTAAACAATCAGTCATGAACTGAACAGTTCTTCAGTCACACTCCAATCAACTAAACAATCAGTCATGAACTGAACAGTTTTTCAGTCACACTCCAATCAACTAAATAATCAATCATGAACTGAACAGTTTTTCAGTCACACTCCAATCAACTAAATAATCAGTCATGAACTGAACAGTTCTTCAGTCACACACCAATCAACTAAACAATCAGTCATGAACTGAACAGTTCTTTAGTCACACACCAATCAACTAAACAATCAGTCATGAACTGAGCAGTTCTTCAGTCACACTCGAGTCAACCAAACAATCAGTCAGAGCTCACCTGGTGAACTGTGCCATCAATTTCCACAGGAACAATAAAATCAGCATTATTGATAGGCTGCAAATGAATATAGAACACAAAAGTGTGTGACTATGTCACGGATACCACATACAAAGCACATATAACATGAATTGAATGCAGAAACCACCAGTGCGATATATATTTCCCATCTGACTTACCAATCCACTAGGAGAATGAATCACCCCTAAAGTTTGTCTCCTTACAGGAAGTCTGTGTCAAAGCATGTGCTCTTACAGATTGGTTTCTGTAGTGTTTTGCTTTATATGACACTAGTTCCATGTACAATCCTCTCTAGATGTGGATTATGATATTGCATAGTGTATATGATGCAGTGATCACATTAGTTCCTACCCAAAAGAAAGCAAGGCAGATTTTACTATAATGGTTCTGCTGCTGTATTATAACATTTTAGAAACCTTTGTCTGTCCTAAAAACTCCTTGACCTACAGCTTTTAGCTTTTGTATGGGGATACTAAAGCTCTTATTAGAGGATTTAGTGAATTTCCTTCAGGTTCATATGACATTATTATTGTATTGGTAAGATCACTGCATTGTGAGTTGAATAGAGATTTACATACTAGCTACAAAAAATAAGTTCATCAACAGATCAGACATGTTGAAAATAAATATGCTTCTGTAAAAATGCTTCTGATAAAATGGACAGAATGCATTGTTTGCACGCCCGATGAGCGTTTCCACAAGCAGCTGCTGTGTGGTAAAATCAGAACAGACAAGAAGCTCTTCAGGGGGGGCAGAAGAAACACAATAATATACTTAAAAATATAAGTGAAAAGCTTGAACATTGATATCTCATGATGGATGTTGGTATAGAACAGTTCTGCTTGGCCCACTAACATCGCACAAGGTGCTCAGATCATAAAATAGAATATCATTACTGAGGCTCAGGGAAAGCGAGCTGCCAGGAAAAAAAAAATAAATACAAGATGACCCAACGGTAAACTCCTTATATGTGATGGCCCAACGATAAACTCCTTATATGTGTGTCCCACAGCAAACTCCTTATATGTGTGTCCCACAGCAAACTCCTTATATGTGTGTCCCACAGCAAACTCCTTATATGTGTGTCCCACAGCAAACTCCTTATATGTGATGACCCAACAGTAAACTCATATGTGTGTCCCACAGTAAACTCCTTATATGTGTGTCCCACAGTAAACTCCTTATATGTGTGTCCCACAACAAACTCCTTATATGTGTGTTCTACAGCAAACTCTTTATATGTGTCCCACAGCAAACTCCTTATATTTGTGTCCCACAGAAACTTCATTATATTTGTTCCACAGCAAACTCCTTATATGTGTATTCCACAGCAAACTCAGTATATGTATGCTCCATGCATGGCAGAGCAGTCTACCGTGCCATGATTGGACTTGACAATCACATCTCGCAGCGCAAGTCTGATGCTGTAACCATCTTCACTTGCAATGGGCAACAAACCAACCACAAAAGATAATTAAAAAAATGGATAAAGATAGTCATACAACATACACTTCCTGTTGGGGATGAAGGGTGAGACTTTACTGTACTAGGTCCCAGCTTTTATGTGAGGTTGTTGTTGTTTCGAATACCCACAATGAGTAGGTTACTCTTTTGTGTGTCCTGAAAAGGACGTTAAGTTGCGGGTTGCAGTAGCTTTCCTTACACCCCGAGCATGCTGATGGTGGACCGGGGTCCCCCAGGCAGTTGTGCCATGCTTGGCTTTATCTGTATGTCGCCCACTACTACAGAGATCATGTCGATCCCCTCACCTCATTAGCCAAGCTGCCATGAAAACAGCCCATTTCCAGGGAGGGCTACGAGGAAGCCGAGGTGAGGGTCTTGGCCAGTATATATTGCCTGACACAGACTAACATGTCTGATCAGTATGTTTTGCGTGACCAGATGTTAGTCTTCCTTCCCTTTTTGTGAGGTGAAATAAGTTCCTTTCCTGGCCACCTTTGCCTTTCCTAACAGTAAAAAAGCATGTTTTAAACTAGACAAAGACAAATGAAGAAGAAGCAAGACAGAGTAACTACCTTAAAGGAACTATGTACAAGTGTCTCATCAAGGTCTATAACTACACATTTCTTGTTCATATCTTGATGCCGCACAGTCGGAAGCAAGTACTTCTCAGAGTTCTGAGGATAAACAAGAATATGCATCAGACGAGGATGTAAAACTAGAGTGTCAAATGTAAGTAATACCAGAGATAGGTATGTGTCAGCTTAAAGTGGGCATGAGGACTAAAACAATAACCTTTTGTTTGTTCTCATACTGAATTCTTGACTGTGGACATATTTTCTGGTAGCAAACACACCCCCAGTTTGGTTGCAGATATCTGTGTTTGGATGTGGTCTCCTAGGGAGATATTTAGGTCTCTTCATTGCTCTTTCGGTAATACAGAACTTCTCTACGTTTGATTTGCATAGACTCTAAACCTCACACAATGCACAGGGGAGTGCAGACTTCACGCGATCTCTCCACCAACTGGTTGATTGTGTGGAAATGGTTATTGGTTGAGTAGCTCTTCCTGAAACCTGCCTGTTCTCACGGTTAGTTCTTGTTGAGATGTCTTTCTAATCTGCTCGCAATGACTTTTGTGAACAGTTTATAAATAGTTTCAAGAACTGGACAACGATGTTTAAAGTCGGACATGAGTTAACAAAAGATCTTCTGACACCAGGTCAGGTGCATATTGTTGTGTTAACTCACGCCCTTCTTTAAACATCGGTGTCCAGTTCTTCAATGTTGTGTTCGACACACTTTTGTCACCATACACTGCCTGCATTCTGCGATGAATGTCAACCGGTCAACATGCTTCAGCTATTATAAACCGAATCACTGCTCGCTGATCAACTCTGGACAGATTCCATATCACACCCGCCATGTTTTCAACGGTCTGCTGAGGAAATTATGAGTCAAAAGGTAATGAAATTTTGCAAACTTGACGGTTGGTATGTGCTGTTTACATCAGAAGTGACATAATGTGCATCGTACGTTGCAGTTTGGTCCGGTTTCATTTGAACACGCCTTGTAGATACAGTTAGAAGATGGTTATGTACTATCATAACGGCTGTACACCATCAGGATGGCTGTCTACTATCACAATGGCTGTGTACAATGATAATGGTTGTGTACAATGCTGATGTATATGTACAATAATGGTTGTGTACGATGATGATGGATATGTACGATGATGATGGATATGTACAATGATGATGGATATGTACAATGATGATGGATGTATACAATGCTGATGGATGTGTACAATGCTGATGTATGTGTACAATGCTGATGTGTGTGTATAATGACTGTAGTTGTGTACAATACTGATGATTGTTGGTTTGAATACCACCCTGTGGCCAATAAAAATATTTTTTTTTACAATAATGCCTTCTCACCTTGTCCTTGTCTTCCGTGACCGGTGGTTGGCAGATGGAAGCATTATTATTATTGTTGTTACTGGTGTTACTGTTGCGAAAGCAGCAGAGGATGGAGCTGAAGAGGCCACGACTCCGAGGTTTCTTGGCAACTGGGGTGACCGCTGCCAAACCTGTTGATTAACAAGAAGTTGCAATAGTGATAAAACACTAGGAAAAATATAAAGTAGCTACCAATCACCAAGGACAGCTATATGCTATCAAGAATAGCATTATGACATTACAAACTGTGTGAAGATGTTAAGAATAGCATTATGACATTAAAAACTGTGTGAAGATGTTAAGAATAGCATTATGACATTAAAAACTGTGAAGATGTTAAGAATAGCATTATGACATTAAAAACTGTGTGAAGATGTTAAGAATAGCATTAGGACACTATAAAATGTATGAAAATGTTTAGAATAGCATTAAGACACTATAAACTGTGTGAAGGTGTTAAGAATAGCATTAGGATACTATAAACAGTGTGAAGGTGTTAAGAATAGCATTAAGATACTATAAACTGTGTTAAGAATAGCATTAGGATACTATAAACTGTGTTAAAAATAGCATTTGGATACTATAAACTGTGTGAAGGTGTTAAGAATAGCATTAGGATACTATAAACTGTGTGAAGATGTTAAGAATAGCATTAAGCCACTATAAACTGTGTGAAGATGTTAAGAATAGCATTAGGATACTATAAACTGTGTGAAGATGTTAAGAATAGCATTAAGACACTATAAACTGTGTGAAGATGTTAAGAATAGCATTAGGACACTATAAACTGTGTGTAGATGTTTTAATGATAAAGTATCCCATAACACTACTTAGGCGCACACAAACCAGCTGTGATTTAATCAATGCACAAACAGACACACATAGTGGAAGCACTACAGATTAATATGAACAAAATAATGGAATTGAATATAAATTACATTACAATGTGCAGCTTTATCTATTTGAGAAGTAACATCAAAGACAGAGGACCAGTATAATATGTTAATGTCAGGATTAACAGCCAGATTAGCTATCAACTCTCTCCACTTATATACGAGGTAGCTTCAAAAAGTTCCAGGAATTAGTGGATTGTATAGAAGTAAGTTATAATATAATTATCTAGACTACATTTCCTTCAAAGTAGTTCCCTTCGGCAACCACATACTTTTTCCAACGTGCATACAGCTGCTGGAAACATTCGTGGAACCCACTCTTTGACACCTCTCAGCTGTCTTGTCACATTGGTGATAACGTTCTCAGCATCCTTGAATCGCTGTCCTTTCAGGGCCGATTTCAGTTTAGTGAACAAGAAAAAATCAGCAAGTGCCAGATCGGGAGAATATGGAGGATGTTCCAAGGTAATCACATTGTGATTTGCGAGGTACTGCTTCACCAGTAGGGATCGATGTGCTGGCGCATTGTCATGCGGCATAATCCAACTGCTTGTTCTCCATTTTTCTGATCGTTTTCTTCTGATTGCATCTCTTAGACGACGGAGGATTTCAATGTACATTTCCTTGTTAACTGTTCGGCCTTCAGGAATGAAATCATGGTAGATAATACCCTAGGAATTTAAAAAAACCTCCAACATAACTTGTCCTTTGCTCAAATGAAATTTTAGGGGCCGGGAGATTTCCATTCAGAGGACTTGATGTTTTGTCTGAGGATCATACAAAAAACACCAGGTCTCACCTCCTGTGATTATGTTGTTGAGAAAATTGTTATCTTGATCAGTCATTGTGATTAGGTCTCCTGCCATAGTCAATCTCGTTTCTTTCTGTTCAGGAGATAACATTTTGGGAACCATGTGTTGACAAGCACCGTGCATGTGCAGTTTATTGTGGAGAATGGTGTGGCAACTTGCAACTGATATTCGAACTTCTGAGATTATTTTCTCGACACTACGTCTTCTGTCAGCACACACGTTTCGAATACACTCAATGTTTTCATTGTTGATCAAAGTTGACGGTGGCCCACTACATGCATCATCATCGACACTAACACGACCTTCACGGAAACGCTTGTGCCACTCAAATACTTGAGATTTCTTCATTGTGGCATCACCATATGATTTACTAAGTAATGTTTGTGTCTCTGAGGGTTACTTCTAAGCAAAACACAAGAGTTTGACATTTGTACGTTGTTCAATTAAGGACATTTTCAACCCTGACAATGCAACGAGAACACACAAACAAAATTCTGTAACTTCTGTTCGAGAGTATATGTGAAGGTCATGTCATTTCATCAAGGTCACTACCAACTTATAAATATATATTCTCCATAATATCTTTCATTCAAACACGAGTGGACTATTCCGAGATCTTTTTGAAGCTACCTTGTTTAGCTCTAGCTTTTTCACAGAAAAATAATATCAGAATTTTAGCACGTAAAAAAAATGTGTCCTACTACATGCCCTGAAAGCATACCACGTTACCATGTCACATCCCCCCACTGTAAGCCTTCACCAACAGATGTTTTTGAACATACTTCTGTATCAGATAGCTTAGATACAGTTCTGTCAAGCTGCACAAACATTTTCAATTATAACCAAAACTCTTGCATACCAATGTGAGGTTAATCTTATGAACATTTGAGCACGATTTTTAAATCAACCAGTTGGTTTGTTTCAAAATTGACTGTATGTTTCCTTCTGTTTGATTTCAAAAGTTGAGCATAATATTCATAATTGTACAAATGCACACAAACAATTTCAAAGAGATGCGTATGCACGACTGCGGGCAGAACACTAACAAACAAAAATAAAAATCCTGAGGACATGCATCTTCCCTGTCGCAAAGTAGATAAGCAACATGGACCATCACACAAACACTATAGAAGGAAATGAAATACTTTGAGCTAATGCTACAAAAATATTCTATGTAATACCATAGATAGTAAAAATAAAAACTACATAGACATCCTAAAGGAGTTGAATGTTCTGTTTAACTGTTATCCGCAGCAGTACTTGCAGTATGGTGTATAGTCTGTGGTCACTTTGTGTGAGTGTTTGTTCAGTGGCACATGTCTTGCTTACAACCTGAAAATTGTACTCTGGCCTCTTAGCTCAAATCGTTGATGTTGCCTTTGGGACTGGTTGAGACATGTCTGCATATAGAGCTCTTGTAGACACACCTGTATCCCATCGGTCTATCTATTGCTGTTGGCAGTTGTAGATTATGTTTTTAGTAGACTTTAGTTGGTTGGGACGATGGGTTGTGACTTGTTTGCTCCTGTTTTTGCCAGTTTATCTGCACTTTTATTGCTCCTAATGTCACATGAAGGATGGTTACTGATATCACAAGATGCAAGTACCATTATAGATTAAAGAATATTTGTCAGGATTTTCTGGGATATTATCCAGACTGAAGGAGTTTAACATCGAATGACCTAAGAAGCCAGAGCAGAGATGTATACAACCAGTGAACTACAGAACCGATCAGCATTCATACCTGTCGTCATTTACTGAAAGATACTGAGCATATATGGGCCTGTCCAGAGCGCAGTGATGTTGACTCTGACTTACATATCACAATTGCAGCCTCACACACATTTCTTGAACAAGATAAATTGATAACAGCAAATGGGGATAGCAGGCTGCAACAGAGCATACTGGCTAAAAAGAAGGGATCGAAGAGATAATGCTAACCCGGTACTAAAAAAATGCTTGCTGAAGTCAGATGTGTTGGACCGAAAGATGCAAATATCGCAGTCAAGATGTAAACTATGACACAGCGCATTCAATTCTCTGGACTACATTCTGCTACAGAAGCCACTTTTAGGACTAGAGCAAAGCCAAGTCAAGTCATAACAGCAACTGGTCAGGTCACTGAAGTGGATACTATTAAAAAAATGGGAAAAATGGATTCACACTGGAGACAAGTTATCACCCTGGGGAGGAGATGAAGAGACTGATGTAATGGGAAAGTAAACCTTGAAGTTAATTAATAAATGATAATGTCCAGGAAGCTGATGCTGTCATAGATACCGATGGATTTGTACTGCATGATAAGAAAGCCGGTTGGGGCTTCTCTGCTAGAATGAGAGGCAGGGTTATTTCTAAGAGGAACAGTGCATACATGACAACAACTTTCAGTATGAGAATGGAAATCGAGGCAGCGAGATCGGCTCTGAAGTGCCTGACTATCTGAGACCTTGTTAACATGTATTGTAATCGTCTCTGACTCTCAAATCTTGTTTCTAAAGGTACAGATGGGTAGGTAATAGCAGATCTTATATGAATCTACTGTACTTTACATGCTGTCATTTGAGGGAATGAAAAAGTTGGCATCCTAACCTCGGGGCCGCACATAGTGGGACATGGGCAATGAATACAGATGAAATTTTGAAGCTGATCAATAACCGCCCGTTGGATGAAGACACTGCAACTGATGAACTGGTGTTGCACAGATTATAAAGTTTTAAAATCATATGCAGATCCAGCAGAAAGGGGCACCTGAGAGGATGTAACAGAAGTGTGTACAGCCAGTGAGCTATAGGAACTATCAGTATTTACACTGGCCATATATTGAGAGGTACTGAACACCTATGAGTCCGCCTGGACTGCAATGACGTCAGTTCTTCATAGAACAGATATTGATAACAACATAGGCATAGCTCATTTGAACAAACAAAATCACGTTACAACCAAAAGGTCTTCGTCGAGGACAAAGAACAATACAACTGAAAACACCTAGCAAAGATGAAAAAAAGATGTTCGAAGCTACTCATGCTGAGTTAACCTTTGACATTTCTTCTTTGGTAGGAGATTACAGTTGTGCTCTTCTTACATCCTGATACATACATGATAAGGTGGACTCTGGTCTTTCTGGCTTTTGGGTAATGTGAGGATCCTCAGTGAGCTCACCACTATGGGGATGACAGTGGTGATCCCCACTTCGTTGGTCAAGAAAAGGTCTTGATCAGTATGTTTCACCTGACTCTGATTACACTTGGCTTCACAGTGAAAGGAGATAGGTGAAGCACTAATCTGATGACCAATTCTATTAAAAAGGAAGTGGAGGTAGCCAGCAATATGTGATTTAAGCACCATCCATCAAATGTTCCTTTCTCTCAGCAGTTAGAGGTTAAGCCAGAAAGATCAAAGGATATTCCAACAGATTATTTGACACATTGCCACCTATACACTACTACAGTCTGTTACTACTACTAACACACCTGCTGTACTACTCCAACTTCTAGTACTGGTACCACCCACTGTTACCTTTACCAGTGGTGCCCAATCTTGTCATACGTGTGACCACCAGTAAGGTATGATTTTATTTAGAAGATTCTTGCCACCACATAAATCTATCTGTCTATCTATGTTCTTTGCGCGCCAAATACGACACATAAGACAGAAACAATTGATCTCCAGTTAGAATGGTGTGACGCCACTGTTTTTAGATCTTGTATGCTGCTGAAGCCCATAGTTGGATGAATGTTCTTTTGAGTGTTTCCATGGGTCTTCCTCTTTTCCGAACGTTCCTTGGTGTCCATTTGAGTGCTTGCAATGGACGACGATTGTTGTTCATTCTAATGTATGTCCATCGTTTTTTCCTGATGATGGTCAACATGCATAGTTGGTTTGTGTCTGTTCTTATCGAGTCATTAGTAATGAACTGGTTCCAACCGCATATTCAATAATTTTTTTAGACATTTATTTCCAAAGACATTTAGTCTGTTTTCCAGCGCTTCTGTTGTCTTTCAGCTTTCACATCCATATTCAACCGAAGACGGATGTGTCGGACTGAAAGGTGCAAATATCGCAGTTAAACTATAAACTAGTGATACAACGCATTCCATTCTCCAGACTACATCCTGCTACTTTTGAAAACCCTGTTCAGGGCTTGGTAGCGGGAGATTGAGAACAAACGCAGAAGAAGAACATCCATATGTCAGGACTGATATTACGATTGAGTTAAATAGTCTTGAGCTTGGTATGTTTGCTCAGTTTAGTTGATTTCCAGATGTTGGTGAGCTGATTAGAGGCACATGAAGCCAAAGCAATTCTAGTGGAAATTTCTTTCGTCATCTAATTTTAAATAATGATCTATCAATAAACATTCTATATTCCAGTGTAGAAGAGGAAGGACTAAGTAAAAAGTTATTTGACATTCATCAATATTAGTTACATTTAGTACGGTAATTAAATGCCCATGTATTTCATCTGGTTAGGGATTGTGTATAGGATATATTGAAGAAACAAACACAAAATGTACTGTCACACAAGCTTTACACAAAACCTTTGACAGTTCTAATGTGAAATCTGAGATCCAATCTTGAGAATGAAGACCTCCATTCTCAGATTTATTTTTGATATGGCCACTCTAAGATCAAATTCAAATTATAGTTTTAGTTCAGTGTTTTGTCATTATCTTGGTGGTAGCTGAATAAAAGCAGTGTCATCAAACATTTAGGTATTCCCTTAACAAGCCCTCTGAAACCCAGGGTTGAGCACCGCTGACCTATACTAGAGCAGATATGTACACATGTTACAGCTTATGTGACTCATAGCAACCAGTGCCAGGTGTAAAGGCAGCAAATAGAGAAATATTTTTATTAGGTTTTGGTATGTTCTGAACTTGACACTTCTAGTTCCCATATAACATATGTGTGTGGTATTTGCATGTTTCCTCAGTTGTTTTGGGTCTCTATATGGGGCATTGGTGATAGAAAAGATTGTTTCACTTCCTTTGTCAGGTAGTGGAATATGCATTGTTCTCTCCCTTTGTTTTCTGACTCATAGGGTGTTGTGATGGAAGTGGTTAAAATAGTTGCCTTTTGCAGTTTTGACAATGAACAAGCAAGAAGGTGTTGATTTACTGTTGTTGGGTATTATGAAAACTGGACAAAAGGTCATGAGATCAGAGATGTGAAGATGGTGAGTGAATGAATGCAATGTCTGCTTCTTCTTCGTTCGTTCTCAATCTCCTGCTACCAAGTCCTGAAAAGGGCTTTGCAAGTAGCAGAATGTAGTCCTGAGAACGGAATGCGTTGTGACGCAGTTTACAGCTTGACTGTGATATTTGCACCTTTCGATTCGACACATTCGACTTCAGCAAGGAATGCAATGTAAAAACAAAACTCAGAACTAGCAGACAACATAACAGAACCCTGCAATAACATAATGTAAAAAAATTGTATAAATAAAAGACAACATAATAGCAAACCCTGTAACAACACGATGTACAAAACTTAGAAATGGTAATAATTTGTATAATATCTGCTGAAGTGCTAATGTCTGCTGTGATTGGTTCTGCTGAGATTTATTCTGGCCAGTGGCGTTACCATCTCTCAGTAGCATTAACCCTTTGAACCCGTGATCCTGTGCGTGTGTATATAACATACCCCCCCCCCCCCCCTGAATAACCAGTAGAGCACACATATCTTATAAGAACGGGCATAGTATGGATAGACACGGCAGAATTTGCATACTACTTCCGAAATGTTACTTCAAAATGGTGGCGCCCATGAACTGATCACATTGCAACAAATTTTTACAATATTTTCACGAAAAAAAGACATGCAGAAAAACCAGTAAATGACCGTTCTAAAAGACTAACAATGGAACAAGCTGTCGAGATTGTTCTCAATGATTCGGAAGACGATGAATTAGATTTAGATGGCAACTACTATTCTGAAACTGATATAGAAGTTGAATCAGATGATCATTTGAGTGATAACATGTGTTCATTAGACTCTGATGAAGCTACATCTTATCCTGTTCCTGATTTTTCTGGTGATCAGGCTGTTTTACAGGGGCGTGGAAGGGGGCGTCTCCCAGGTAGTGTCTCTAGTAAATTTGATGCAGGTTGGTCTCCAATAAATATATTCAGACCTGTGTCTGCAGCAGACACAACATTTATGGACCAGATAGGCACTAAGAACATTTCAGAATCTATTAACCCAGAAAGTAAAGCCAAAGAATTTTTGGAACTTTTCCTGGATAATGATTTCTGGCACAATTTGTGTGAGCAGACAACTCGACGCGCTGAGCAAGTTTGAAGCAAGAAACCAACCAGTTACTATGCAAACATTTTTTAAAGTGTAGTAGTGCCAGAGATGAAAGCATTCTTTGGATTGCGTCTTCAAATGGAACACAGTGTGAGTAAACCACATTACGAGGAGTACTGGTCTAGCTCGTCTAACTTCGTGTCTCATACTCCTGATTTCCGCACTGTGATGGACCATGATCGCTTCCTTGCTCTCTGGACTTTTCTTCATCTTGTTGATGAGGAGGACCTGGCTTTGGATAAAGCAGATAAACTTTACAAAGTGAGGCCTATGTTGGATGTGTTGCTACCAAAATTTCTGTACTATTATTCGCCTTAACAGTATGTGAGCTTAGACGAATGTATGATCCCCTCGAAGAGCAGACTTGCCTTCAAATAGTATATCAAGTCAGTCCATAAAGTGGGGAATAAAGACTTACATGGCTTGTGAAGCAAGCTCTGGATATATTCTGAATCTGGAAATCTAAACTGGAAAAGCAGACAATATTATTCTAGATCTTGGTATTGGTAGCGTCGTTATTAGAATTTTAACTTCTGGGAATTTGGTCAACAAAAACCATATTGTTGTTATGGACAGATTCTACAACAGTGTAACTCTCTTTGACAAGTTGTACACTGATTATGGTACACTTGCTGTAGGTACAGAATGACAAATTGGAAATTTTATTCTAAAGCACTGGCAGGAAAGAAGAAAATGGACAGGGGTCACTCAGAATTTATTTGCAATAACAACATCGTATGCCTTGTCTGGATGGACCAAAGACCTGTAAATTTTATATCCAACTACCACAACCCAACAGAAATTGGAACTTTTAGAAGAAGGAGAAGAAAGGATGGAACAGCTGTAGATGTTCCAACTCCTCAACTGTGTATTGACTATAATGCTTTCATGGAGGGTAACGGATGTCAACGACCAAATTTGTCGTCTCAACAAGACACGGCAGCATTATCGCTGGCCTAGGCGGCTAATTGTGAAATTCTTTATGTGGGCATGTAATAATGCCTACATACTTATGCATCATTATAGTCCCCACAATACAACAGGAAGATGTGTCGATGCACAACAGAGACTGCAAAATGTTGGTTCCCATCATCCACAAATGTCTCCAAAAGCTACAGGAAATAATGTTTGTGTAGTATGCTCATTTAAATTTAATAAGCATGTCAAGGACTTCCCAAACATGGCCTACAAAGACAGACCATTCAAACAAGTCAAGACAAAGTGTTGGTGTAAACATTGTGAAACTTATCTGTGTCTAAAGGATGGGTCTACATGCTGGGAGGACTAGTATAATAAGCAGGAATTTTGGAGGTGATCAGGTCAGTCTATTTGAGATAAAATAATTGAAACAGATCACTTAGTTTTGTCATTGTAACTAGTTTTGTTCAGCTGTCCATTTTGGGCTTTTTTTCTTCAGGAGCCCAGGGGAGTGGCGTTTTACAGGCCAGGTGACCAGGGTTCAAAGGGTTAAGGCTTTCTTTATTTCTTCTTTGTGATTCAGATGATGAAAACTGTTCAAACGATGAAGCAGAGGTTGAGGCTATAAAAACAGCAGTTCAGATTTTCCACCAACAGCTTGACTTGGGCAAATTGTTGCAGATGGATTTAGTAATTTTTAGTGACTCCAAGTCGATTCTGGAGGCGCTGAAGAACGCTCCATACAAAAAAAAAAGGAGATATTCTTGGTGGGGAGGGCGATCAACGGAATAATCCGTATTTCTCCATATCCCACAGGATAAATGTCACCTTGATCACTGGACATAGTGGGCTACTTGGGAACGAGATGGCCGACAGATTGGCAAAAACAGGAGCCTCGAAACAACAATTGGATAGACCCTGCAGTAACCCCACAGTAAAACGAATTATTAAGAATAATACTCTGGAAATCTGGATGAACAAGTGGGCGTTGGGAACAACAGGTCACAGTGTATTTAGTGAAATGTCACAGCCAAAAAGTAACGATGACATTAATAAACTACATAGAAGAGATCAAAGTCTTATCTTTCAGTTCCGAACAGGGCATACCAGAGTCAATAGTCACTTGAACCGCTTCAATCCCCAGCACCTGCCCTTGTTGATACATTGCTTTCATCCTAATGAAACAGTTCGACATCTACTATTTGCGAGCAAGGCGCTTGCGGACATGAGGAAAAAAGATTCTTACAAGCACTGCTGACAATTACCAACAGTACGGAGCAATGACACAACTGAAGAAGACCTGTATATATATTAGAATGGCATTAGGCTGCCAAGAGCTGGCTTGCTCAACAGCTATGGGATAATAACAACAACAACATTTCTTCTTTGTTAAGTCTATTTACAAGTTAAAAATATTCTGTCCATCTCTTCATTTGCATTGCTTATCAATTTTCCTTTAATAAAGCCATTCCCTTCTTATATTTGCCTTTGCATTTCTTTGTGTTGTTCTATAGCATCATCATTCACCTTGTCATTCCAATGTGAAGCAATGCCACCACTATCACTGGCCTCTTTAAAAGGTACAATCACCTTTTTGTTCCAATTTAAGGCATAGGTTTTAACTGCAGTAAGCCCCTCTCCAGGAAGCATATGTCCCAGCTTTTCTAGTGGCTGATCATAGTGGCAATGTTGGGTTTTTTGCATGATAAAGTTGCCAGCCCCAATCACAACTCTCTCTAGTCATTTTTTAGAATGTGGCACAGGTCTTATTCTTTTCATTCCGGGCACCACTGTGCTGTTGTACAAGTCTTTTCTGCCATATTTCCTTTTGTTGCAGCCACCAAATCATCAATATATTTTATCTTTTGATGCTCTTCCCTACTTCTTTGTTTGGCATCAGTGTACATGTCCCTAGCCTTGGATCTATTATTTCTGGTTTTGCTTCTGTTCAAATCTAAATTCATCATTTTTCTTTCCTTTATCTTTGTTACAATTTATGTTGCTATCTATGCTTTGTGTAGGTGTTTCCCCCAGAAGTAATCCCCAAGTCTTGCTCCATATATTTGTTATCTGTTGTAGTGCTTTTCTGCATTCTCTATTTTTTCTGGTTGTAGCACCTGATACTTATTTGATATCTTAATGTGTTTATACTGGTTTAGAAGATTCTGTATACAACCAGTTTCAATTACATCTCTTTGCTATAAAAGCTATGCGCATACAATCTATTTTAAAATGCATTAATTGTCCTTGTCTCCACTACTTCCTGTGGCAATGCATTCCAAGCATTCACCAGTCTTTGACTAACAAAATAGTTCTTAATATCCAATCTGGACCTTTCTTTAGTTAATTTGTATCTGTGCCCTCTTGTTCTTGCAGGTGGTTATATTTAGAAAAACTTGTTATAGCCTAATTTATCTGTTTCTTTGATTATCTTATAACCTGTATTAAGTCACCTCGAATGCTTCTCTTTTCTAGACACTGTAGGCCTGTTTTTCTGAGTCTTTCCTCATAACTGTAATTCTGGAATTGCACCATCAGCTTTGTTGCTCTTTCTTGTTTCCTTTCCAGCATGTTCATATTTCCTCTACGATTAAGGACTCCACACATGTACACAGTACTACAATCTATGTCTAACTAATGCAGTTTGACAATCGCTTCCTTGCTCCTATGTTTAATTTTTGTTTTTATCATACCTAACGTTGAATTTGTCCTTTTCACTGCTACCTGGACTTGTTCACGCACTTTACCTGTATGATCTTTTATAACCCCTAGGTCCCTAACGTAACTTTAAATTCTTGCATGGTGCGTGGTTAATGTTGACGCTGGCTTCTAGTTTGTTTAAACATGTCATATCCCGATAATTTCCCTTTTTTTTTTGCTTAGATGTTTGCCTCACTAGTTTCTACTGGCGGAGGCGCGCCATTTTCCACCCCAGACCGTAGTCAATTGGGCGATATCAGGGCACATAAACCAGTGCTTGGATGCATGTGTGCATCTGTATGTACCTATGCTAGGTTTGTGCGCCCTCAGAAGCTAGCCCAACCAAAGTGCAATGGAAAGGCTTTACCACGAGGAGGGTGCGTTGAAAGTTGTGCAAGGGTGTGACTGTAGCACAGAGTCAAATGAAACAGAGTGCGTTGAAAGTTGTGCAAGGGTGTGACTGTAGCACAGAGTCAAATGAAACAGAGGGAGGTAAGAAGAGAGAAGAGTTGCCCCCAGGGTAGAAGACCTTGTTCTTTCCCCTTTTCAAATTTTGGGTTGTTATTTAAACATTTATTGTAGGTTGGCTCTTTGTCCTAGTCATTAGTCGTTATGCCGTGGTTTCTTTAAGTATCTTTGTATATTTCTTTGCAATATTGTTTCCATCTCTTGTGTATATCCTTGCTCTATGTCAGTGTATTACCTTCATCATTTATTACATGCAACGATGGTCTGAACTCACCAATTAGTATTCTAATTTCTTGAAACATGCCTACTTACTTCCCTTGTCTTTGTAATGCTTCTATCCTACTACAGGAGTCAAATATGTTATTTCTTATCCATCCGATTTTATCTTCTGATATTTTAGGTGCTATTTTTGTAGATGGGGGTTTTGCGTTCTATATCCCATATTGTTTTAACTATTTTTTTTAATGTATTTTCTTTCTTCGAAGTTAACGTCATTATACTGGTTTAGAAGACTGTATACTTTTTTAGGTGTCTTCGTATATTTCTCTGCAATATTGTTTCCATGTGCCTGCAGATTATCAAGGTCCTTTCTGTGATGTAACTGATTTTTGTGCCATTTCCTAGTTATTTTACTACTTGCTGCTATGCAAGAAGATCTGGCACATCTCAGTATGGCCAAGAGCACTAGTATATTCCACTTCCCAAAAATGGTGAACTAAAGTAATGCACTAGCTATTGAACCATCCTTTAATAAGTCATCCTAGTAAAATCTTCCTAAGGATCATCACGAAGAGGTTAGGCACAAGGGATCACATCCTCAACATGCAAAATATTATCAAAAATGTACATATTTTAAGTTTCACCGTTATTTTGGCTACAAAAAGATAGTGGGTCTATAATAACATTATATAAGAAGAAAACAACTTACAAATATAAGATAACATTCTTAACTTAACGTCTTTATACTGGTTTAGAAGACACTGCAGAGTCTTTATACAACCAGTTTCATTTACATCACCTTGCTCTAAAAGCTATGCGCATCCAATTTATTCTTAAATGCATTAACTGTCCCTGCCTACACTACCTCTTTGGAACTACATACTTTGGAACTCTCGTCAGAGCAAAACATATGGACCTATAAGTAGTCAGCTTTCTGTAACATTAAAAAATACAAACAGTAGCCAGGCCGGAAAATCTGCCATTCCCAATTATCTTCCTCATTGGTCACTGACTCTGTCATGTGACAAAACAATAGAAGGCACAGAAACATCATTTTTTTTTCCATTTCTTATTCATTTGCCTTGTTTCATAAGGCAGTGCTAGTGCTTTGACTTGTCTTTTGTGCCTTATGAAACCGTGCATCCGACTTCAGCATTCATAAAAAAGATTGGTTCACTAGTACCGTCACCTCCCCAAAAACAAATATAATGGACAGTCAATAAAGAGCATGTTGTAAAAGGCTACTTCTTCTTGGTTCATTCTCAATCTTCTGCTATAAAGCCCTTAAAAGGGCTTTGTAAGTAACAGGATGTTGTCCAGACAACGGAATGTTTGTCGTAGTTTACAGTTTGACTGCAATATTTGCAGCTTTTGATCTCACGATCAACTTCAGCAGGCATTTTTGAGTGCCGGGTTAGTCTTCCCTCTTCGATAGCTTCTCTTTATCCAGTCTGCTCTGTTGCAGCCTGTTATCCAGGATCACTGCGTGGAGGTGTAGAAGGGTCTTGGCAGCTCTGGTTCGCTAGCCCTGACGCCAACAGTCAGCACTGCTCAGCATCTTGATCCATAAAAGGCTGCTATTATTGATGTTTAACCAAAGTTGGGTAGAAGACTGACAGAGGCCATGATAGGCTCACTGCCCCACTGATATCATCTTGTAAAAGGTTGCTAGCAATGCTGTCTAACCCAAACTGGGTAGAAGACTGACAGAGACAAAAATGTAACAACCACCACACTCAGATCAGGGCTTTCGGTTCAAACTATAATACAAGTCTTTAACACGTGAATTTGCACAACCAGCCATTCAAACATGCTTAAAGTTTGCAGTTTGGAGCAGCCATCTTAGTCTAAAAGAAACCTCTAGAAACAATATAACCTATATAATAAAAGAGTAACTCGCTTTTCCTATGGATCAGAAGAAAATAATCAGTTGAGGGATCTTGACTGAGCAGATCATATATAGAATCTACTGTCCCTTAAACTAGGAGATGACACATTTGTTTAGGATCTAGGAGCCAGGTAAGAATTGAAATGTTAGGTGCTACAGCAAATTCTGGATTTGTCATGCCCTGACTTAAAACAACGTGATACATAAGAAAGAGCATATTGACGGCGGAAGAAGCAAAAACAGGGTACCAGATCATTGTGAATACAGCACAACAGAAATTAGACAAAAATAAAAAAACCCATTAGGTTTTGTCAGATCATTTAAGAAAAGTTTACCTAGTCAGGAAGAAACATTTTCAAAGATTGAAAATTATATCAAGAAGTTAATGACAAGATAAATAAGCCAGAAAAATGAGATCATGTTCAAATACATTTAAAACGAACAAATCTGAATGTCAGAAATTACATGTTACAAAGAGTACAAACACATTTTTTTTTAAAACAACGACATTCTTATTGCTGAAGTCCACCAGGGTGCCCAACAGAGCTGAGTAAAATAATGCAACTTGCCATGACAATGTGCAGGCTAGGTTTCTCCAGCCTAAAAAGTGGAGGCTTGAATTGAATTAAAAGGGTAAAGAAATTAGTAATAGTTGCAGTTCTAGGAACCCTAGCGCATACCAAAACAAACAAAAAAAAACCAGGAATACTGGAGATTGTGTATAATTCAGGCAAAAAAAAAACAAAAAAAAACACTTGGTGTAATTTGATGCTGTAGTGTTTTCTTTCTGCAGAAAAGGCAAAAATTGACAGTCTGTAAGTCTGGCACAGATGATTTCTCTAACTACAATACACATGTCATGGCAGAATACTAATAGCCTAAACATCAGACATGTGGGCCTACATCTTGAGAATAGGACACTTGTCATATTACACATCTGCTAACACATATCATCTACTAACAATGGTACATGAGGTTTATAACTGAAATGGGAGACCAGACCTAAGAGATAATTTTGTAATGGGCACTGCATATTGCCATAAATAAGTCTACAGTGTTGTATGAATCTAGGTTAAACACCAAAACAGCTTTTAAAATAGTGAACTATGTGCATTGGTGCCTGTGTGGAAACAGAAAACAACAAGATTCACAAAGTCAAAAATGCAAAAGTTTTAGACTTGTGATATGGATGGTTTGGGATTTAATATAACTATGACAAGAACTTGGTGTAACTTGGGTACAACTCAGGTGAAGAACATATGTACATTGTTATAATTGGAAATGGACAGCTCATGGAAGCAATTGTCAGACCCTCCATACTGATTCCAGAAGAGAAGGTAAGAGATGATGACTTAAAACAACTTGACGAAGGGTCACAGAAGCCAACATGAAAAATCAGGTATTGGAGCTAGAGAACCATACAAAGGATGGTCTCAAGGAAAAATGTGCATGAGACTGTTGATCACATCATGTAAAGCAAAGTGTTACAGAAATCATAAATGGAAGAGCCGTAATCACTTTGGTAAGCTTTCTGACTGATAATCAACTGTAGTGGTGGCCTCATACTCCTAATGAAGCTAAAAGGAATGAGGTAATTTATACAGGTGATAGGAAAGTTGTTCTGTTAAAATAGCCTTGTTAAGTTCATTCATTTAAAATGTTTTAAGGGAAGAACATCTCTAACCATCTTCATAATCTGGATCTCTCATTTAAAAGTGAAATGTGTGGCCAAGGAGCTGCCAGTTTGCTTTATAAATCCAATGTACCAGGTTCAAATTATGTTGTAATTGGTTTAACAGACTAGTTCTTTAAGCCATTTTCAATTTATATTTTCCAAGTGGGACATAAGGCAGTAGCTATTACTTATTTGTCTGTCCATCCGACTAACTAATTTCTAATAACTTGATCTTCCCTCTTCTGTCAAACTTCCTGCTCACACAGAGACTGCAACCATGCAGACTGGGCAATAGATTAGGTATCAAAAAGGGAAGGCAACCACGGTCCCAAAAATGATGTGCTGAAATCAGATGTGAGAGGCTGATAGATAGATATCAGAGCTTTGCTATAGGCCATAACACAAATGCCCTATTCAGAACGAAGAAGAAAGCTCTAGAAACACCTTTTCAAATATAAATATAATATACAAAATGCAAGAGTAAATAACTCATTTCTCTGGGCAAAGAGAAGAACTACATTTGCTGAAGAACTCTTCTGTTCTGTTTCTAAGCATCAACCTCACAGTACCCAGAGGTACTGTCTTTTTTGGCAAAAGCAAAGGGTGGTGGAAACTGATGGTTCCTGCAGCTTGCTAGCTGCACACATTTCTGCTTTGCCTCTCTGGTGCCCCGGTCTGCTCAAACCTTGTTTGACATCAAAGATATGCAATCTGTGAATTACTGGGTCATCTTTTCTGGTCTCATCATCTAACCAGCAGTTGTTGATAGATTTCAAAATGTCAGTCCTATTCATATCTAGTGTACCCAAAATTGGTGCATGTGATGCCAGAGTGTTCAGAAGACCAGAGATAGGAAGCGACCACAACCTAGTTAAAATAAAGAGAGAAATTGAAAAACACTATCCAGCCAGGCAACACCCATCAGCAAGCATGAAACATAACACACAAGGGGAAAATAAAATTAAGGCTTACAAACTACGAGAACCAGATGTTAAGAGGAGATACCAAGGGCTCATAACAACAGCAATACAAAGGATAGAGGAATCTGAAGAAGATATGGAAATGCTCTGGGTAAAATTCAAAGACATCCTCAAAGAGGCTGCAGCAGAGGCATGCGGTCAAGCCAAAAAAGGGTGGAAGAGAAAGGGTACACCATGGTGGACAGAAGAAGTGAAAAGAATAATAACTTAGGGCTAGGAATACAGAAGAACAAACAAAGAAATATAAAGAATATGTAAATTTTAGAACAGAAGCAAAGAAGACTGTGCTGAAGGCCAAACAGAAATCCTGGGAAGAATTTGGAGAGAAACTGAAAAATAATGCTGGAGAAAACCAGAAACTGTTCTACAGGACCTTAAAGAACATGAGGATAGAAAAGGAATGGCCCCTGAAATTTGTTAAAGATAAACAAGGTGCGCTATTGACTGTCCCAGAAGAGGTAATGAACAGATGGAAGGAATATTTCTCAGATCTCCTTGGAGTGGAGGAAAACCAAGCTCTGGAAGTAACAGTCCCAATTCAAGAAGAGGGTGCCATGGAGGGAAACGATAATATCACAATGGAAGAACTAAAGGCAGCATTGGAGAAAATTAAGATTGGTAAAGCAGCAGGACATGATGATATAACACCAGAAATGGTTAAATACATGGGAACGGCAGGACAGATACTATTCATGAAGATTCTCAAGGCAGCTTGGCGCCACAAGAAGATACCAAGAGACTGGGAGGTTGCAATAATAACACAAATATTTTTAAAAGTCGACAATCGACAACGTGAAAATCACAGAGGTATTTCCCTTCTCAGTGTCCCCGGGAAAGTCTACTCTAGGATTCTAGAATGGCCATTAAGAGGTCTAGCAGAGGCAAATATGGATGAAACTCAATGTGGGTTTAGGGCAAACAGAAGTACTCAAGACCTTATCTTTACACTCAGACAGCTAAGTGAAAAGGTTCTTCAATATGATAAAGAGATGCATCTCTGCTTTTTGAATTTAGAGAAAGCATTTGATAAAGTTCCTTGGGACAAACTCTGGGAGTGCCTGACAAGGAAGAACATCTCAGGACCCATGATCTCTGCCATACAGAGTTTCTATAAAACATGCAGAAATTATGTGCGGACATCAATTCAAAAGTCAGGAGAGTTCAAGACCACTAGTGGAGTAAGACAGGGGACATTCTATCACTGTACCTTTTCATACTCCTCATGGATGAAGTCATCAAAGCCTCAAAGGAACGGACAAAAAAGTATGAAGTAGGGTACTGGAAGATGAGACCAAGTTACATATCAGAACTAGCATTTGCATATGACGTGGCCCTGATCACAAAATCCGAAGCACATCTCCATATCAACTTGCAGGTCTGGGAAGAAGAGCTGAAAAAGAGAGGAATGCACATCAGCAACTCCAAAACAAAAACCATGGTAATCGCCAGAGATAACCCTGGGAACACGAGCACTAGAGCAGGTCAGGAACTTTAAATATCTAGGAGTGGTAATAGACAGCAGGGGAGGAATCAAAGAGGAGTTAACTGCACGAAGGGCAGCAGCAGGTAGACGTTTCCGTGCAATAAACAGGTTTCCTCAGTAAAAGAGAAATAAGCAGGAAAACAAAGATGGATGTATACCGCTCGACCTATGTGCTTGTCCTGACATATGGGGAAGTGAGTCATGGGCAATGACTACAGCCCAAGAAAGGCAATTACAAACTTCAGAAATGAGGTACCTAAGAAAGGCGGTTCAGGTGACGAAAAGGAACAAGATCCATAGCCAGACAATACATAGCAATCTTGAAGTTCAACCCCTGCAGACACGAGTGGAGCAGTCCCAACTACAGTGGTTTGGCCATGTCTGTAGAATGGAAGAAGATCGGATACCAAAGCGGTCATGGGAGATAAAAAAATCAAGGACACAGACCCCCAGGACACCCCAAAGTACATTGCAAAGACAACATACGACAGTCCCTAAGTGATTGAGGGCTGGATTGGAAAGAGGCCAGGAAAAAGACAGCGGATAGAGCAGTGTGGTGTTCTCTCTGGCAAACCTCTACACCTCATGGTAGAAGAGGAGCGACTAAGTAAGTAAGATGCCAGATTGGCAGCTCTTTAATTGACATAAACCCCAGAATGACCAGGGCAGTAGATCCATACCAACCCCTGCAGGTTTGATGTCTTACAGCTGGCATTCCCTTCGGCCTTTTGTACCTTCTGGATTGAGATTCTGCCACGATGACTGCCCCTATTAAAGTGGTCTCAGAGCTGTCAATGGTTTCATCTCCATTCTCTTGCTGGAGGTTGCTGTTCTGTACACCTCACTGCTCAGCGACGACCTGCCTGCTCACTCTAGCATGTTATTATTAACCAGCTGGTTAACCTCAAGTTCTGCTCTTTCATTGCACGACACTCTGCAGTCCCTGCCTAGGGTTGTGATGACTGCAATAAGTCTGTCCTAGTATCACCAGTGTAGACCCATTCTCCCCTGACTGGCGTCTTAAATGTGATCACCTGTCCAATTGTTCTCTTTGCTCATGCAATTAATGACGCTCTTCTCTTGATCTCTTAAAGTGTTATTGTGTGCTGCCTGTTTGTGGTAACCCACAAATAGGATTTGGCCTGTGCAATTTAATATCTGGATTATCAAAGAAAGTCCCATCATGTACCGATCTTCAAGATCTGGGTATCTCTAGTGCATCCCAGAACCAGACACATTCCTTCATTCTGGATACTTTTTAACCGCTCCTATTATAATCTTGATAGTGTGAAGGATGCCTTGTCTGTAATCAACAACTGACAATATAGGATAAAAACAGTAATTGTTTCAAGTTTGCAGCTGGCATTGTCTTGAGTGCTCTCAGGCCTTGTTTGCATCTCTGTATGGTCTGGTTGATATATAGATCAAAAGTTACCCTAGGTATTTTAACCTGCCACACCTGTCAATGGCACATCCATCAAAGGTAACAACCAGTAGATCAACTTTCACTATAAAGTTGTTCAAGAAACACTTCATCATGCAGGCCTTGGTAGGATTGATCTGGGCACTGGAGTCTGCACATCACTTTGATATTGCCGCAAGATCTCTTGGGTCTTTCTGATCATTTCATGTCTAACCAAGCCAGTCCTGCATGTCAGGATGTCATATGCAACTGTTAGTGTTCGCCTTGGCACTGTCGGTTGAATGGTGGCGACTTTTATTGTGTTGATGTTAAACAGCACAGTTGAGACTGGATAACATTATGGAAATCCTGGGCAAACTTACATTGGCTCTAATGTCCAAGACCCAAAGCCGAGTGTAACTGTTTTTTTCCATCAGTGCAGCTGATATCCAGTGTTCTTGTCATAGGTTGATTCCGCTATGCTTAAAAAAATGCATTACAATCCCAAAATTGACTTGCTTGTATGCATCTTCGAGGTCTAGAGCAACTGTGACTGTTTCCTGCCTGTACTTGACGTCTTCATACTATCATATGCAAATGTTCCAGCACTATCCAAGGTCTCCTTCATTGGACTGTAACTGCCTAGTGTATCAGGAAGAATGTGTTCATGTTCTAGATGAGACATTTTTTACTGATAAATATATTCTCAAGAAAATGACAATAAGTGCTCTGTAGAGTGATTATTCTATAGCTACTGAAGAGTGATGAATCCTTGCCATGCTTAGGGTGTGGGTACATCTAGCTATGAAGCCACTGTGTTCAGGAACTGATGCCTTCTCTATATTGGTATTGAAATCATTTCTTCTACTTAATTTGACAAGGCAGCTCCTCTAAAATAAGGAAAACTCAGATGGCAAACAACAAATACTTGTCATCGCTTTAAGCTATGAAGATCGTGTCTCGACATTGATGTCTTCAGTAGACAGTGTCAAGAAATGTGGATGCAGGAGAGACAAGGGGAGAGAGAGAAAAAGAGAAGGGCTGGGAAGGGAAAAGGCAGAAGGAAATAATAGACGGTTTAAAAATGTGCAAATTTGCTAGTGGAATTGCTGCAGCTCTAGTAAACATGAAGTGATTCTCCCAAAATTGGTTAATAACTTTTGACATCCTCATGAAAATTTCACCATCAAATGTCCAGGATACTGGTGACACAGAAATCCATGTGGGCCTTGATGGTGAAAGGCTGGCTATGTAAATGAAGAAAGAACCTACCCACATATGAATAGATACTAGTGCCAGTAAAAATGAGAATGTCAAACTACAGGGGATCACAGTGATGACCAATAATCAAAATTTAGGAATTTATAACATGCATGCACACGTCAATCGCCTAGTTGGTGAAGTGGAATGTTTAGCAGAATTGTAAGTAAATGGCAAAAAGTATCTCATTGCTGGTGATTATAATGCTAGATTGGAGTGGGAAAATAGGGAAGTGACCACTTTGATCTAGACACTACTCAGCACAAACCTCCCAGTCATGAATGATGGACACGCAACAAGGCTGACATCTCTGTCTATGGATTGCAATGATCTCATTGATCTGGCACTGATATCAAGCTATGTTGACCCCTCTACACATATGAATGTATTGGGTGTAGAGGATCGAGACCACCTGCAATACATCATCCTAATTGCAAAAGGAAAACCAACCAGACACAGGAAACCTACAGGCTTTCAGATATCAGGCACTTGACCAGACCAATACTTTAGATATAAAGATTCCCTTTTATCTAACCAGACACAGGAAACCTAATCAGGCTTTCAGACATCAGGCACTTGACCAGACCAATACTTTAGATATAAAGATTCCCTTTCATCTAACCAGACACAGGAAACCTAAACAGGCTTTCAGATCAGGCACATTACCTCTTTTGTCCACCCTGGCAGATCCAACAGCTAGAACAGGCTAGAAAAGAAAAAGGAGATGCAACAAAAGAGTGGCAGAAAGCCTGAAAGAGATGGTTTAAGAATGTCGAGAAGGAAAGAGATGAATGAAGAAAAACAGAGCCTCCAGTTGGTTTAAATATTTAGCATGGGAGTAAAAAAACGAGGTGGGAAGAATTTATAACAGGAATGGGTAACAATAATACCCTCCAGAAGTTCGATGAATGGAAATAAAGCCAACTCACTCCCCTATTTAGGACATCCCTGACGACTAATGAAGAGAATGGCCGTAGACTTTTTATACTGGAGTTGTGCACAATGAAATATACTCTAGACTGCCACCAGGGAAGAGAAGTTATAACTGAGCCAAAGGTAGCATGCATATTTATACGTTCCAGTAAGAACACTGTCCCAGGTACTGATGGAGTGCAGTACTCAGTACTGCCACAATAAGCAGCTGTAGAACACTTCTGATTACTGCTATTACTATTAGTCAGTTCAGTGAGTATTACTATTAGACTTACTCACTTAGTAATATCTCTTTAATGATCTCTACTAAGTGTGTTACTGTTAACTTATATAAATAGCTCTATTTAATAATAAATAGTTAAAATAGGTCTAAGTACAATAGTACTAATTAAATACTAAAATAGTAATTAAATAATACACACAATCACATGCATTGTGATTGTTTGTGCAAAGAGCGGTACCTAGAGATGACTGCTGCATCCTTCTATGTGCATCTTTAAAAGTTTAAGAGACCACTAAACGTGTTAGCAACCTCGTGTAAGAATTAATTTAATTGCCTTACAGTTACAGTCTATAGAAAATACTATTACCACTCCAACTACTCAGCTACTAGTACTACTATTACTATAACTTAGTAGTAACTACTGAGACTACTCACTACTGCAAGAGCGCACGTCGTAAGCGATCCGACACAAGCTTCCAATAAAAGGGCGCCAGCTGCAGTCGTGTCATTGTGCTTCATATGTGAATAAAGGAGGCACATCCAAAAAAGAGAAAGCACACAATTACACTGAAGAAAATGATCCTAAACTGAAGCGACACGGCACAAGTTTGTTGACACTAAATGTTGGCACGACTTGCCCCGGCCGTACCAGGTTCTACAACTCACAACTTATCCTCTGACCTCAATCACGCCTGGTTGTATTTCCACACACCAAAATGCACTCATTTGCCTCGCTCATAACACAGATAGAGAACTGATCTTAATTGCAACCGCTGCAACTTTAAAACGTGCATCAAAAGATGTATATAAAGTAATCAATATTACAGAGATAAGCTTCAAACAAGCAAACATTCCTGCAGGTGAGGTACAAGGCAACAACAAGCGCCATTTTGCAACCACTTGCATTCTCCGCTTACCTTTTTCCGACGTCGAGAATGTGTTAAGTAGCTCGTCATCTCGAGTAACTTGGGTAATAATGGACGAACTGTCCATTTAGATGACAACTGTAACCTCCTGTTGGCGACGTTTTTGCTATTTGCGATACAAGTTAGTAGAGAAACCGTCCAGTCCAACACATGTAGCCATTAGTGTACATACTAACTGTTGTACTACACAGCACAGGCAGTAGTCATGAATATTAATGAGCACAGGACAGCGCCGAGGCCGAATAGATGAATCGCAGAAAATACACAAGAATCACAGCTTCATGAACCTAAACATGCACATGTTTAATGTGCATACGCATATATATATAAAAAAATCATCCGATAAGTGAGTCGTTCAAATTGAGCATAAACGTAATATTTTACAATTTAAGAGTGTTTGTTGCCCTTGGTACCCTGGTGTTTTGCATTGAGTTTCGTGGCCCAGGTCTGCTGATAACCAATAGAAAATGAGGTCAATGTATGACTTAAAGCTTAAGATAGTGAAGTGGGGTGTTATGACCATGAAAGCGCTTACTTAAAGTTACACACAAATAAAAGAAAAAGAAGAATGGAAGATGCTCTCCCTGATGTTAGCAACAAAGCAGATAACTAGTTTTAGTCGCATATCTATAGTACTACTTATTACCCCAAAATTTAAAGAGCCTGTAATATAACTGTAAAATATTGCGTTCACTAAGTTACTCCTCTTCTGCCATGTGGTGCAGTCTTTTCTTTTTATTGTGGCTTAAAATTTCTATAGAATGAGGCAACTGGCCCCATGCCCAACGCTCCTTAGTCACCTATTTTGACGTGTCTGACAAGTTACATTGCAACTATTTTTGGCTCCCCTTTCAAGCGCCGGTAATACACTGGCGCAAAAGTTATTTTACCTTGCGTTATATTGTTCTAGTGATCCACAGGAAAAACGAATAACTCACTCTTCATTCTTATGAGTACACGATCATGTACGATAATGTTACTAATGCTTACTATCAAACCATGTACAAACCCACAAGACGACTTCCAGAATCAACCATTCCGGGCAGACACATAGGTTCGCGCGCCGTCTCTTTCATGAAATAGGGAATGGCTCCTGTAGCGCTTTGGCTATTTTAGTGCATCTTTATTTTCTCAGGTGCCTAATCATCCTCGACCGATGTTTGATGATCGCACATAACACTACAATTTGTAAATTAGCAAGCCACAGACTGTATGAGTTGGAATGAAAGCTCTTCAATGCTGTCGGCATTATAAGGCACGCCCAGAACCGGATAAAACAGATAGGATAATGTGCTGCAACCATAAAGAAAGAGAGACGGAGAGAGAGTAAGAATGAGAGAGAAAGGGAGAGAGAGAGAAAGAGAGAGAGAATATGATTCTCGTTATCTTGACATCTAATTCCACAACACTTTCATATAATCGGTGCCGGATTTAAAGGCTATACTATGGCCTTACAATCCGCAAGGGCCTCACTGCATTTCAGAATCCAGGAAAAGAATCAAATTTGCCACAAAGATGCGTATCTAATCATCTTCCAAGATAAGATTAATTTAGTTTTCCATAATGTGACGAGAGGAGGCATGGGTAGAAAACTTTAGACAGATATTAAAATGTTTTGTTGCTGAAGTCGGATGTGTTGGACCGAAAGGTGCAAATATCGCAATCAAGCTGTAAACTACGACACAACGCATCCCGTTCTCTGGACTACATTCTGCTACTTAAGCCCTTCCCGGGTTTGATAGCGGGAGATTGAGAATGAACGAAGCCAAGCCAAGCCAAATGTTTTGGACATAAAAAAACTCCATACTCTATTGAAAACAATGTTGGATGGGAGCGTTGACGGTAGATTGACAAAAGCGAGCAGCGCTGTAAGTGGGAGAGCAACGTCGAAAGATGGACTAATGTTCGCTGTCCAGCTGTAAACTAGCGACACAACGCTTTCCGTTCTTCGGACTACATGCTGCTATTTGCAAAGTCCTGTTCAGGGCTTGGTAGCGGGAGATTGCGAACTAAAGCAGAAGAAGGACTAATGCCAATCTGACAGTCTACCATCAAGACAATTGACAGAGGATATTAGAGATCCGTTGCGGAGAGGGCACTTAAACTTAATTGAACTGAATGTGGAAGCAATATTGCAATACTGCTTTTTTCTTTTTTTTCTTTTTGTTTTTTTGAAATGTCTGATGGCAACAAATTGTAGGATCATTTTCACATCTAAAAGTAATTAACAAATGAACTGAGAGCAACTATACCTTAAACGATAACTTCCCACTTAGCACCATATGCGTAGTTGGCGATAAGCTGCGTATCATTTGAGGACATCCATCATTCAGAATTTTACTTTGGGGAAATCAAAAAGACAAAAATGCTTTTAGTTGTAGAGACATTTTTTTCTCCTTTGATTTGGTAAAAATAGTTGCTGTTGCCTTTATTAATGAAAGTGACCTTGATTACTTATTTTGTGCACACACACGCATATATGTGTGTGTGTGCGTGCGTGTGTGTGTGTGCGTATTTGTGTGTTTGTGCGTGTGTGTGCGTGCGTGTGTGTGTGTGTGCAAGCAAGCGCGCGTGTGTGTGTATGTTAAAACTTGTTCAAATATTTCGTTTAAATGTTGTTTCCAATTGATGCCTTACGATATTATAATCTGTGATAGAGATCAATGAAACAAAATGATAAATGTGTAATCAGTAAATGCAATCATTTAAAGAAAAAAAATTGTATTTTTCACTTGAAATGCATTGCAATTGAATTATTAAGACACATACGTTTTTAAATTTTGTTATACCTTCTTGTGTGATTTAAAAAAAAACCCGTCAAGTTCTATACAGCTCAGGGCTTTACCAAGTCAAAGGAAGGCGCTCCAGCGAGTGCTAAATGTTTATGGCACATCACTTAGCTGCTGTTTGTGTGAGTTCGAACATACTTACAGTTAATTGCTGACGTCCCAATCGATTTACTTATATTATCTTAACTGTTCACTTTTGTAGTGAGGTGTAGCCTTATTTATGGTGTCATATGTCTGTTCGTTTATAACTTCATCCATGCCTCTGTAGTGCTTCTTTAGCACGAACAATCCACCTATTTCATGACCTTCCTCTTTCTTCTGGTGTTCTTAGACAAGGAATAACTCACACAAAAAGCAGTGAAAATAGTCCGGACGTAATGTCTAAAACTTTCACTATGGAAGAGTTAAAAACATCTTTATGGAAACTAAAAGACAAGAAATCAATAGGTCTGGATGGTATAACCAACGAAATGCTAAAACACCATGGACATTCAGCAATGAACAAACTTGAAAATATACCATTAATTAGATGATGTGCCGCAGACATGGAGAGAGGTGTATATGTGCCCCATCGTAAAGAAAGGACAGAAAAAAAAGACCACCAGCTACAGAACAATGAGCTTAATCAACTGTGTATGTAAGACAATTGAGAGGGTGGTCAACAGAAGACTGAAATGCAACCTAGAAACAGGGGAAATACTAATACTAGAATAAGGAGGGCTTAGAGAGTGTAGCAGCACAAAAGATCAGATCACATACTTGTTCCAAATTGCTGAAGTTGTCTTCCAGAGAAAATAAAAAGGTTCTTACACTATGGATATATTTCCAGAAAGCTGTCGATAATGTATGGAAAGATGGACTAGTGGCAAAACTACAAAGGAGTGGCATCAAGAGCAACATGATAAAATGGATCAAAGAGTTCCTACACAACTAGAAAGCTAGAGTTACCATGGATGGTTCAGTTCAGTTCATGTCCTATCTCCGCATCGAAGGTCGGCTGCAATGGCACTGGAGTGCACTATATCTCTTATCGTTAAGGTCCAATCTGAGAGGCTTTTCCCAGTCCATCTCCTGATGTTATGCACTCACTTAAAACTGTGTCTGCGTCTTGGATGACTGCCTTCCACCCTACCCTCCAGTATGGTCACCAAAAAGGAGGTTTTACTTGTTATTTGACCAAAATAACGTAACTGGCTAACCTTGATCTTGGTCAATAATTCTCTTTTCACCCCCAACTTTTTCAATACCTCCAAATTTGTTTTCCTTTCTTTCCAAGAAATTCTATCAAATCCTCTATATACCCATATTTCGAAGGCTTCAATACTCTTTTTCAACTTGTTATTGTTCATGTTTCTGCACCATAAAGTATAGACGAGTATACATAAGACCTGTCAATTCTCATTTTGAAATTCTGATTTATCTGTTTGGATGTCAGTTTGTGTCGCATGTTGTCGAATGCCATCTTGGCCATACCTATTCTCTTTCTGATTTCTTTTTCTCAGCTGCCTTCTTCCGTTATTAAATTACTTAGTAGAAATGATATACCTGTTCAAGTGGTTGATCTTTTATTTGTATCTGCATACATTGTTTCTTTTCACTTTTCCCAATTATCATAGTCTGTGTTTTCTTTATGTTTATGTCTAATCCAAACTCTTGACTCAAGCCTGATTATAATGTTGCCACAAGCTCCTGTAATCCTTACTTACTTTTTTGCCATAAAAACTGTACCATCCGCATATCTAAGATTGACACTCCACCAATGACAATCCCTGGCATCCCCTCTATCTGTTTGAATATTTGTTCTATGTAGATATTAAAAAGACAAGGGGATAATACACATCTCACTTTTCTTTTTACATCTATACTTGGAGAGCATAACTTTCCTGATTTTACTGTAGCAGTTTGTTCACTAATTATTGCCGCAGAAATCATTAGCAACACAGCAAGTCAATGCCAGCAGATTATATGCCTTACAGATGCAATGTCAGTTCTGCAAACCCTAAAAAATGATAAACTGCTAGAGGTTAAGAACGTTTTGGCGAATTAAAACTCAAGAGAAGGGTTTGGCTACAGTGGATATTATCACACTGTGGCATACCAGGAAATGAGACAGCAGACAGGTTGGCAAAGGAAGGAATAACACGAGAACAGAACGAACAAACAATCATTTCCCACGAAAAGAAGATCCTTATCTAAGCTATAAGGAAAGTCGACCAAATGAGATCCCTGCCTTGATCGAGCAGAACACGTGATCATGTTCCGCATGAGAACATGACATAACTGACTGAATAACCACTTAGACAGGCTAAAATTGGCTCCATCGCCAATGTGTATGTGTGGGCAGGCAGCACAGACGTCAGAACATCTCCTGCAAGACTGTTATACAAGTATGCTTAGTTTTTACAAGTATTCTTGTATGCTTAGTTTTTACAAGTATTCTTGTATGCTTAGTTTTTACAAGTATTCTTGTATGCTTAGTTTTTACAAGTATTCTTGTATGCTTAGTTCTTACAAGTATTCTTGTATGCTTAGTTTTTACAAGTATTCTTGTATGCTTAGTTTTTACAAGTATTCTTGTATGCTTAGTTTTTACAAGTATTCTTGTATGCTTAGTTCTTACAAGTATTCTTGTATGCTTAGTTTTTACAAGTATTCTTGTATGCTTAGTTTTTACAAGTATTCTTGTATGCTTAGTTTTTACAAGTATTCTTGTATGCTTAGTTTTTACAAGTATTCTTGTATGCTTAGTTTTTACAAGTATTCTTGTATGCTTAGTTTTTACAAGTATTCTTGTATGCTTAGTTTTTACAAGTATTCTTGTATGCTTAGATAATTGCGTACTGAGCACTGGCCTACAGAGACGATCCTCCACGCAAAACTGTTTGGAAGTCTCGAAGAACTTTCCATTATAACGACCCTTAATCCAGAGAACTGGACTTAGGTGTACACGTAACAGTAAAAACCATGACGAACGAGAAGAAGACTAAGATCTATATAAGCCATGAATAGCGTTGTTCTTCTATTCTCTGGTGCCTATATAAGCCATGGATGGCGTTGTTCCTCTATTCTCTGCCTGCCTAAATAAGCCATGCTTGGTGGTGTATCTCTATTTTCTGCCTCCCTAAATAAGCCATGCTTGGCGTTGTTCATCTATTCTCTGCCTCTCTAAATAAGCCATGCTTGGTATTGTATCTCTATTTTCTGCCTGCCTAAATAAGCCATGCTTGCTGTTGTTCTTCTATTTTCTGCCTGCCTATATAAGGCATGCTTGGTGTTGTTCCCGCGTTCTTTTGGATTTCTTCAACTCTCTCTTCTAGTGACCATGACCTCCTTTCGCAAGAACCTCATTTGACATTTTGTGATATTCTGTGCTCGTGCTTTAGTCATAACCAAACCTGGCACTGATCTCACTTATCTACTAAAAGGTTTGTCTCATAAAAGTTACAATGCTGTCGGGGAATAAAGTTGTTAGAGACTTTGTATAATAAGTCACAGATCACAACATATGATTACAGCGATGTTTGTTCCAATTGCTGGGGTCCTCAGGGAAAATTTGTGGGAATTAGGATTAAAGTCCGCTCGCACCTTCATTCGCCATGGGCTGTAGAGACTTTGTTTTTAATTTGACCTCCGATAAAACAAAACCTATGACATCGGGGATTTAAACCACTCGGCAAGGCACTCCCATCCTCACCGCCCCTACCCCCTTTACAAGTCACTCCCCCTACGCTGATCGATTTGTTTAAATTGAATATGGCTTCTTCTGATCACGTGGAAATCGAGTTATCTCTTCTCTTCTCTTCTCTTCTCTTCTCTTCTCTTTTCTTCTCTTCTCTTCTCTTCTCTTCTCTTCTCTTCTCTTCTCTTCTCTCTTCTCTTCTCTTCTCTTTTCTCTTCTCTCTTATCTTCTCTTCTCTTCTCTTCTTTTCTCTTCTCTTCTCCTCTCTCTTCTCTTCTCTTCTTTCCCTATGGGTGTAGTGGTCCATTGTGTACATACTTGAATACCAGGTGATCACCCTACTGTGCTATTGCATCATGGAAAAGCCGTCTCCTGATCGCTTTAATGCAGGTCATTATTTTGTAGGAATTTCGCTACGTTAAGAATTTTTTCTGGTACAGCGACTAACATCGTATTTTTTTTCCATTTTCAACTGTCAATGAATTCGTTGATGTACACATCGAGTTTATTGTCCGTCTCCGACAGGACTAGGCACCCGATCTCAATTCCCTTGAGACCAAGAGACGCTTGAAACTTACGGGATTCGAAAACCTACCGTTTCTCTCTTTCATACTTTCGTTTCATTCTTTCATTGTCCTATTCTCGTCTCTATTATTGGCTACAATATGTTGTATGGTTTAGACCAGCGGTTCTTAACCTCTGGTTTGCGGGTCCATAGGGGTTTGCGAGGTTTTCTCAAAAGGACTTCGAAAACTTCAACAGATGGTATGAGTTTTTACCTTTAAAACAAACAAAATTAATATAAAAACAGAACAGACAGAAACAAGAATAAATACAATAGAAGTTAATTTATAGGGGATCAAGATGCTGAGCAGCGCATAAGCTGCAGTGGTCAGCGACCCATAGCTGACTGCAAGCGTCAGGGCCAGCGAATGAGAGCTGCCAAGACCCTTCTACACCTCCACGCGGTGATCCTGGATAACAGGCTGCAGCGGGGCAGACTGGCTTAGGAGAAGGGACCGAAGAGGGAATGCTAACCCGGCACTAAAAAAATGCTTGCTGGAGTCGGATGTGTTAGACTGAAAGGTGCAAATATCGAAGTCAAGCTGTAAACTACGACACAACGCATTTCGTTCTCTGGATTACATTCTGCTACTTAAGCCATTTCAGAGTTTGGTTGCGGGAGATTGAGAACGAACAAAGCTAAGCCAAGTCAAGCCAATTTATACAATGTTCACATAATTAGATAAATGTCGATTCAAAAGACGTCCCAGTGGAAATTACAAAAGTTAAGGCAGTAGTATCCACGCTACACGATCTAAATAACAACAATACTCTTAAACAGCTGACACGTTTGCTGTGGCTCATATCTATTTCCATTTCCACCTTCGATCATGGTTTCCAGGCCTAATGTCCAGATGATTTTTTGCAATCTTCAAAGTGGTTTTGTAATACATATACAAAACCATTTCTTTGTCAATTTGAAAAATTAAAAGTATGATGTCATCCGGCTATCTGAGGCTGACAACATTGGGCAAGCGTGTTGACCTCTGACCAGTGACGTCACTTTCAGTATAGCCATGGTACATTCGGGTCGTTTGTCGACCGAAGCGTTTTTTTTATTTGTCTATTTCTAAGAATCGATGTCACTGCACTCCGGGCATACCCATAGGTGCTCAGTCTCTCTCTCTCTCTCCTCAAATGGCGTAAGGTATTGATGCTGATGGTCCATGTAGCTCGCTGGTTGCACACTCTCCTGCTCAGTCCTCTCATGTGCCATACTCCGCTCGAATCTCGTTGAAGTCTGTGGATTGCAGCTTCGTCTATTGCGGTGTCCTCATCTAGCAGGCAGTCATTGATTGATTTCAAAATCTCACTTCTATCCATCACTAATGTGCCCATGATGGAAGCTTGTGAAGCCATGATGTCAGCTCTTTCATTGCCTTGGACCCCAGCATGAACAGGACAGTAGATCCATGTCTAGCCGAGAAACCCCAGCCTGATGTCCCACTGCGCAGCACTGATAAGTCGGTGTATGTGACGGCATCACTCTCCTGCGTGTTCTCAGTTATCAGCTGATTCAACTCGTGCTCTGCTCTCCCGTTGCTTAGTTCTCTGCAATCCTTGCCTAAGGTTATGATGACTCTCTGGTACTCTATCATTCTATCACCAGTGTGGACCCCTTCTTCCCCTTTGGCTATCGTATCAGCTGGAGTGACGTGTCAGATTGTTATCTCTGTCTGTGCCATCCATGACGCCCCTCTCTTGATTCTTAATCCCTTGATGTCTGAGACACTACTGTGAAGAGGGTGTCGCGTGTCTGTGGTGACACGCATATTGGTTTTGACTTGTGCCAGTGTATGTCTGGATGTCACTGATAACAATATAAACATGTACCGCATCAACACATTCGGGGTATCTCTAGTGCAGCCCAGAACCAGTCGTATACCTTCATTCTGGATGCGGTCCAACCTTTCACACTGTGTTCTTGGTAGTGTGAGGATGCCTAGTCCGTAATCGATGACAGACAACACGACCTGACGAAATAGGATGAACAGGAAGCGTTGTTCCAAGTCGGCAGCAGCCATGGTCTTGAGTGCTCCTAACCCCCTCTTACATCTTTGTACGATGTGGTCAACATGGCATATATAGGAGAGGCAACGATCAAATGTCACTCCGAGGTATTTCAACCTGTCACACCTGTCAATGGTGCAACCATCAAAAGTGATGCCCGGGAGTTCAGCCTTTACTATGAAATTATTCAGAGAGCACCACATCATGCAGGCCTTGTTCGGAGTGATATTGAAGCTTAAGTCGCCGCACCACTGTGAGATTGCTTGCAAGGTTTCCTGGATGTCTTTGACCAATTCTTGCTTGTCTGAGCCAGTCCTGTACGTAAGGATGTAATCGGCAAGCGTCAACGTTCGACATGTCCTTGACGCCGGTGTCTCCAGCACATGGCGCCGAGGAAGGTGGATGCAGAAGGAGAGGAAGGGGAGAAGAGGAGAGAGAGAGAGAAAGAAAACAGCCGGAAAGAGAAAATGTCGAAAAAAGTCAGATAGACTTGGGTTTAAAAATGTCCGTATAAGCTACTTTAAAGCGTTAGCTAGGGAGTTCAAAAGTGAGCAATGGGTGGAGTTCATTACATGTGTGGGTAATGATAATACCCTCCAGAAGTTCTGGCACATGCATCGAAAGATGAACGGAAAATCTACCAGCCAGCTTATCCCCAACATTCAAGACACCACTTGAAGTCTCCTGAAGATTCTCGAAGAGAAGGGTCTGAGTTTTTTCAGTCAATATGTTGTCCAGACTGACAAAGGCAACAGCGATGCCCATCAGGAAACTCGGAATAGCATCTTAGACGCAGCCATCAGGGTATAGCCTTATGTAAACCTTATCACCGAGGCGGAGGTGGTAAATAGCATACGTACCAGCACAAACACTGCCACAGGTCCTGGTGGAGTACAGTATTGCCACAGCAAGCAGTTGGATGAGACAGAGATCAGAAATGTGGCGAAGGAGTTCAAAAGCGTTTATTATAAATTTGCATTATAGACTAGTGACGCTGTGCGTGCTCAGGGTAGCGCTGATCAGTTAAAGTCTGAAACAACAAGAACGCTATAGTGTGTATTAAACAAGTGATACCCGGACGGATGGACTGGCAGCTGTGCTCCACCCATTGCCTTGTAGGATAGCACGGAGTTCATAAGGTTAAGGGAGAAAACACCGACAGAAAATCTCCACTGCCTTGTGGGTTAGCACGGGAGTGCGCAAGGATAGGGGAGTTTACCTCGACCGAAAATCAGGAGGGAGGAACCCTAAGGCAGGAGACGACGCGTTAGAGTCATCTGGCATCCCCTGCAACACTGCCGTTTCCAAGCGTATCGACTATGTCCTTCTTTTGGATGTCATCAGCTGGGACGAGAGGGGGAAAGTGCAAAATGGGCAAGCCACTTTCTCCATATCGGCTGTTAAACAGCTGCCCAGGCAAGCTAGGTCAATTTACAGTGGGGAAGAACACCTCACCTTTGTGTATAGCAGACCAGCTTACTGACCGTCTGTCAAGACGCAAAAGGCCATTCTAATAAGGCAGGTGATAGGACATCACAGCAGAACTGTCGTACGTGTTAGCAGACTTCTGAAAACATTGCCACTGAGCCGAATATCTAAGGACACGGACCAGACAGTGAAAATAGGGTCCAGCGAGGCCAGGAAACTTCTAAAATTGCAAAGTCGTGATGAAATAGAAAACATAAAAAACATGACTTCTTCTTTTCGTTCGTTCTCAATCTCCCACTACCAAACCCTGAAAGGGCTTAAGTAGCAGAATGTATTCCAGAGAACGGAATGCGTTGTGTCGTAGTTTACAGCTTGGCTGCGATATTTGCACCTTTCGGTCCAACACATCCGACTTCAGCAAGTATTTTTTTAGTATCCGGTTAGCATTCCCTCTTCGATCTCTTCTCCTTAGCCAGTCTGCTCTAATGCAGCCTGTTATCCAGGATCACCGCGTGGAGGTGTAGAAGGGTCTTGGCAGCTCTCATTCGCTGGCACTGACGCTAGCAGCCAGCTATGGATCGCTGACCACTGCAGCTCTTGTGCTGCTCAGCATCTTGATCCCAAAAACCTGACTCAAAGAGCATGTTGTTTTTTTTTCAAAAGTAAGAAGCGTGAGCTTTGGGAAAGTAAGAGAGAAAAAAAGCCATCAGCTGGTGGTAACAATGAAAATGCAGTTCTGACCTCGCTTGAAGTTGTTCAACTTATACCAAGAACCGGAAACCGCACACAATAACCAAACTTATGCTACCAGCTTAAAAAATCATGGTTTTTGTTTTGATCAAAGAGAAAACTGCAAAAACCTTTCTTTAAAACCTTTGTCAAATGATACAGTTAAGAAGCGAATCAACAGTTTATCAGCCAATATCAAGGAACAATTATTAGAAAGAGTTTGCATGTATATCCCCTATTTTGATTTGCAACTGGCCAAAGCAGACATAACGAACAAAGCGACGTTATTGTGTTACGTTAGATAGGAACACTAGGCAAATACAAGTGTATTATTGAAGACTCACTGTTTCATCTCCTCCCTGGTGCACACTTCGACTGAAGAAATGTTTAACAGCCCTAACGAGTTTATCACATATCAAGACATGGAGTGGTTGAAATGCTTTGAAATTGCCACAGACGAGGTACGTGCAATGTCTAGAAAGCTCACTGGACTTGTAGCACGAATTAAGGCAATCATACCGTTGGTGACGGGGTGATATTGCTGCGCGCACAGGGAAGCATCAGTTGCTAAGATGATACCAGAAAAACTAAAACAAACCTTGAACGATTCAGTCTAAATTGTGTTTTGTTTTTTTAAATGACTTAATTCAAGACTTTTTTTAATCAGCTTTGCAAATATATATCTACAATGAGCACCGTCAACTTGTATAACATTGTGTAGCTGGTTGACCATCATCAGGTACAGTTTTCGCTCGTTTTGGGGAATTGAGAGACGAGGGTTGAATATCCCTCATAGAGCAGCAATTTCCCATCAGCGATCGTTTGAAAAGAATTTTTTTCCTGTTCCCGATGCAAGCAAAAACTGGATAAGAGATGCATTTTCAGTAAATGTGTATGAAGTAGGAGAGGGGCTTACAGCAGCTAAGAATGATAAGCTCATAGAAATATTCATGCAGGCTGCTTTGAAATTACAGTTCATGGAACAATTCCTTGTAATTTCTGGGCTTACTTACAAGCAGATTTGTCGGAACTATCGAAGAGAGCTTTGAAAGTATTGATCATTTTCGTAACGACATGTGTCTGTGTAAAAAATCATTTTTTGCTCTCGTTAATCGCAAAAATAAGCATAGAAACCGTTTGAAAAATTCAGTCAGAATTTAGAATACAAGTTTCAGCTATTAACCCGCTGTCCAAGACGGATGTGTCGGACCGAATGGTGCAAATATCACAGTCAATCAGTAAAGTTGTGACACAGCGCATTCTGTTCTCCCCACTATATCCTGCTAGTTGCAAAGCCTTGTTCAGGGTTTAGTAGCGGGAAATTGAGAACGAACGCAGAAGAAGAAGAAGAAGAAGAAGAAGAAGAAGAAGAAGAAGAAGAAGAAGAAGAAGAAGAAGAAGAAGTAGCTTTTAACCCCGATATAACAAGACTTGAAAGGGAAATAAGGTGTCAGGCTTCTGAGTAAATAAAATCAACAATTCAATTGAATTTGCAACCAATTTTGACACTGGAGAAGGACCGTTATCTAAGACCCAGATGGTTTAAATAAACACAAGAGAGTACGGATTGTTGAGTACCAGTAAAACTGATTCAGAAGAATATATATTCGATACATATCATTTAATTTAATGTGACAAACAAACCAACGATCCAAGATACCTAATATACGGACACCAGCAGAGGTTGACAGAGAGAAACAAACAGACCAACGATCCAAGATACCTAATGTACGGATATCAGTAGAAGTTGAGAGAGAGACAAACAGACCAACGATCCAAGATACTTAATGTACGGACACCAGCAGCAGAGGTTGAGAGAGAGACAAACAGACCAACGATCCAAGATACCTAATGTACTGACACCAGCAGCAGAGGTTGAGAGAGAGACAAACAGACCAACGATCCAAGATACCTAATGCACGGATATCAGTAGAAGTTGAGAGAGAGACGAACAAACCAACGATCCAAGACATCTAATGTACGGGCACCAATTGCATACAGCGAGACATACGTCTAGACGGAGATTTTAAAAAAAACAAAAAAAAACAAACCTTTCCAAGAAAGTCCCCGAAAACGTCGCCTCTAGAAATGGCGCGATAAACACCAGACTGCACGCGGAGCACACCTACCATATCCAATTAGGGGGTCCTTAAATAGACTTCGGTCCAGAGTTTCCCGATACAGAATCCTGGCGAGATGGGGATACTGTAACAACGATATCTGTTAATGCAGTGATGTTCAAGACCAAAAGCACACCATGACATGCCTAAACCTACCACAAGCATGTACAATTTCGACGATTTCTTTTCGAATTCTCTAAAGCAGTAAAAGTTTCTCTCCCCTTTCGCAACCTTAATTTGATATCACTATCAAGTACCTCCGACCTTGTCTGTATTACTGATAAGATATATGAATGAATCTACTTCTAGAAGTACCGTGTCTCCCAGTACAATCTGATTGTCGATATGGGATTTTATTGTCATAATCTGTGTGTTTTCTCAGTGTGCCGTCGGATCTAATTTCAGTAAGTATTATTTATTGTATTTTGGTTGTGACACAGAAGAGCCAGGTCATCGGTAAAGTCACAATCATTAACTCCTTTCGCCAAAAGCCATTTAATTCCATTTTCGCATGCTACAAATTGCAAAGCTTTACATGGTTCTTTTTATGGTTAATGTCTTCTTATCGTTCGTCTAGATCTTTATTACGTCTACGCGTGATGTCCAGTTGTATGAATAGAGGTTTCTGTTGTGGAGAGTTCTTCAAGTCTCACAAATAGCTTCACGTGAAGGTTAATCTCCGGAGACCAATGCTCATAACCCAATTGGCTAAGTAAACAACAGTGTGGTAGGATATGTTCGGCTGTATGTGCTGCTTGCCCGCAGAAGTGACGGGGCAAGTTTTAGTTTGTGTAAGTGACTATTCAATCTGTTGGTGCTGACGTCAACTAAGCAAAGTTCATGACCAGCTCTATAATCACAAACATCAACTTAATCAGAGCTGGAAAATTCGTAAATCTACAAATCACCAAACTTGACTTGTCAACAGTCTTTAACAGTGCTAGACTTGGGGATGAAGTGACCTGTTAGGAAAAGAACGGTAACGCAATATCGTTACGTCCCACATGTCCCACACGTGACCAGAAAAAAAGGCTGCACTGCTCCTGGTCGTACCAGATCACCATGACCGAGTTGACTGTAACGTTGAAATCCAAACTGTACGAGCAGCATATTTTCAAAGTGGCTAAAGAGAGCGACCTGTTAACATAGCCGAGGTTAAACGATTCCTAGTCAAGGTTAAAGTTATAGTCATAGTTAAAAATGTCAATTAAAAGCTTCAACGCTGATATCACTTCCTGGGAGATGCTTGTGCAGAACCATTCCACCTGACACGTAACATCACACAAGATGCTCAGATCGCACAGCGAAATATCATTGCCGAGGTTCAGAGAAAGCCAGTCACCCAAAAAGAACAGATAGCACGACGATCTCACATCTGACTCCTCATGTGTGTGCCCTAAGCGCCAGAGTTTGTGGTGCCTGGATTGGACTTTACAGTCATATGAGATAAAATCCCGCAGCACACGTCTGATGCTGCTTCACTTGCAATGGTATGCAACCTGCTGAAGCAATTAGGCCTGAAATGGCAGGCAAGGTTCCCGAGTGGTCCGTCGGGGTCTATGTGTATGACAAAAACAAGAGAGTATGTTGTAAGAGTCGAAAAACTGTGTGACGTGGCATAATACCGGCCTGGTTAACTGGTTTGTTAAGAGGAGCATAGGTGGCGCCTAACAGGTTACGGGTTTACTTTGCTCAAAAGTCTGAGTCTATTAAAATGGATTCGTATATTGGTGAACCATCCTCCGCAGCACTTATCCCAATGCAGCGCAGTAATAAGTTACTCGAGCCTAGCCAGCTAAGCAGCAAATCCTCCTTCCGGCTACATTAAGCTCACGTCAGTCTGGGACCTGCACAAGGGCATCTGCCCTTGTAGAAGTTCAGGTCGAGACTAAAACTAAGATACCAGGCGAGGACAAGAGCAATGAAAGACTTTGAGGTAACAGACGAAATGGCACGAAGCTATCAGTGTCACAATGGAATGTAAGTAAGTTTAGACACACATGAAATACTTCTACAGTATCATCCGGGAACTGAGACGCTAGTCCAGTCAGGCACAAAATACTGATCAGGACGTCACGTCAAGGTCATGCACAATACACTGACCAAGACCACAATCTTTTTTCCATGTAGCGTTCCATGGAATAGTTTTTAAGTAGCCTGGCTGATGAGATGTGGATCGATGTGATCCCCGTAGTAGTGAGCGCCACACAGATGAAGCCAGGCTTAGCAATACCGCCTATAGGACCGCAGTCCACCTTCATCAGCATGTTCGGGGTGTGAGGAAAGCAACTACAACCCCCACTTAACGTCCTTTAGGGCGCACAAAAAAGTAAACTTACTCATTATGGGCATTAAACAACAACAGCAACTATAGTATCGACAGTTTTATTTACTGGCTGCGTTGATAAGTCACAGACCTGGCAACCAGAAGGTTCTGTGTTAAACCTCCAGTTTTGACAGTGATGGAGAAAAACAATACGAGCAATGGGAGGATGATCCAAGCAAGCACGTCCCCTTTAGAGTGTCAAGAAACAAAAAGGCCTGAAACACTTCCTCAATAAGTGGACTTTGGCGAAACTAGAAGGCTGTGAAGAGTGCGGACCCCACTGTGTGACAGGATCAGAGGAGGTGACACAAAAATGACTGTCTATACAATTTCGGACAGCACTAGACGTTTCGACTACCAAATCTTCGTCTGCGTTCGTCAGTAAAATGACTTTTTGTATCATTGTTCCGTAGTATCTGTGCCTTTCAGGCCGATACATCCGGGTTCAGCAGTGCATTTATGGGTCTGGATTTACCTTCCCTCTTCGATCCACATTCTTTCAGTCAGGCAGCTAGCTATAAGCTGCTATTATGTCAGCTCATTGATTGCTTCGTCATCGACGCTGCGTTCATATTTGAATGTGACTTCGTAGACTCCCCCTCCTCCCCCGACTCCCCCCAACAACCCTCCCTGAACCCTTTCACTCAATCTTACATTCAATATGACGGTCTGTTTGCATGTAGATTCAAATGAGATTGGTTTTTCAAAGTTCATTCTTAAAACGATCTATTTGCGATGTTCCATGCGACAGTCGTTATGAGTTACCACAATGACTGACATTAATCCTGGTAATGCAATTGGGTGGACAACCTCTGAGGATCAGATTTCCTCCTGACGCATTCCTGTCAATTGAGTTCACCAGTGGCAACACTAGACAAGCTCTATGGCAGTGTCGACAGCCTCTGCTTTTTTCGAAAAAATAAAGGTTGACGTCTGACAGCGTACGAAGAAGAAGAAGAAGAAGAAGAAGAAGAAGAAGAAGAAGAAGAAGAAGAAGAGTTCCCTATCAGCAACAGTAATCATATATGTGTAGCTGAAATTCGAATACTTTACCTTGTTCAACTTCACATCATCTAGGTTTGATCAGTCGCTTAAGGTCTGCTTAGTATAGCGATGTTTCCCATGGGGATCTGGCCTTCCTCCCGGGAAGTGTCAATACACCAACTGTACCTCAAAACAAGTCGTTAAATAGGAAAAAGAAAGTTAGACATAATTGAACTAGCAACCTCATCATATACACAAATTTGCTACCAAAACCAGGGCTGCAAGAGCAACCAGGAGCTTTCGTGCAGGGTTCTGTCACAGCCACGTGTAGTGGTGGCACTATACTTCGCGCCAAATTATGAAGAAGAGGAAGAAGAATCTATTTCCGTTTAGATTTATTAGTTAGTTTCATCTATGTTTGTTCTCTGTCCCTGAACTGTAATTTGACCAATTGTATTTGTCCCCACGTAAAACGTACGCATACTTGTTTATGAGAGAACTTACATTGAAAATCATTAAGTTCAAATATAACGATGTTGTTGTCCATCACAAGTGATGAAGACCACTCTCTTTGTTCAGCCGTGTGGACAGTCGTATCTCTTGCTGTGTCCGCTGAAATGGGTGACTTGCACGGTGATTTGGATTAAAGTGAGGAAGAAACTGCGCCTTTTGTCAACCTCACTCACAGAGCCTAAGCTAGCTGTTGCCAGTGGCAAGACATTCATCGAGATGACTAGAGATAGCATAGAATGCAGATTTTGTCTCAGGGTTACCACCGAAGCCTTTCCGTAAACATGTAACCCGCAGGGTAGAAAGGTGGGATGTCGTGCCTTTTCGATAACCACAAGAGGTCGCATGGACAACACTCAGCGTGTGAGTGAGTCTGGCATCTCTCCCCAGCTGTATTCAGCTCATCATAGTAGCATCTAAAATTCCCACACGCCAAATTCGTGAAGGTGAACCGGCAGAACTAACCCGTGAAATGCGACACAGGTATAAGCGTAGTGCCATTCAGCCGGCGTCCAGACCAGGATAAACGGATGGAAGAAATCACAAAAAAAGAACGAAATAACAAGTCCCGGCGGAAAACAAAACCACGTTTCCGTGAACACAAGTGTAAGTCGTCGACTAGTGTGAATTCCAGGCAAATCCGTGGTCTGGCGGCATCCATAATGATCCAAAACAGTAGAGAAATGTAGACTGGCAGCCAGTTATGGCGCCATCTTTGCCGATGTATAGACAAGATAATAACCACCCACCAATAAATAACCTCCTTCACACTGAGAACACGATGGAAGTCCATGGAAATGAATCCCAGAACAGAAATAAACAGTCTTCTGACCTAAAGTAATGATGTCCATGAATTTACGAAATTTATGGAAATCGAAGGAAATTAAGTCCACTAAAGAAATACAGATCTTCAAATACGATGTCAAGTTCGTCCTTTTGTATGGCAGTGTGACGTAAGGAACAACAACAGCAACAACAACAATTCCCAGGCTTTCATCAATGGATGCTTGAGCCGAACTGAAAGAATGTTGTTTTATTTTTGTTTGCGTTCGCTTTAGTTATCTTTTCCTCAAGGCTGTATGCGTTGCACTGTGGTTTTTATTTTGCGCCTGTCGGTCCAGTGCATCCGACTTCGGCATTCATTTTTATGTAAGGTCTGCTTCATCCTGCATTTTCTAAGGGTTTGCTTACCCAGGGTAACGGCCAGTGCTGTCATGGGGATCGAACCCAACACCTTCGGGTTGTGAGCCATGTCACTCGTTGCAGACCCCACTGTTTGCCCTGGCCGTTATTCTAACTTAGTACATTATCACACTCATCCACATCATTCCTGACCACACACTGCAAATAACATAGCACACAGCAGATCGCATATTTATTATATAATACTCATACCAGAAAAATGAGTAGTGAAATTACAAACACAATACAATACATATCATCTTAACTAAATATTCCTATATTATATATATGTTATATAAATATTAAACTAAAGCGGAAATTTTAAGCATTAGCTCTTGATGGAATTCCCAACTATCTAAAACCCAGTTCTATTGCCTTGCAATTACATCACACACACATCTCCTTAACTGCGTCATCAACACACCTTATCAAATACTCTTCCCCACTCAAATCCCCTCAGGCGGGCGATCTGGACATACCTTGTTCACAATGTGCCCTGCTTACAAAATACGTTAAGATTATCTATTAATACAAAACTCACACACCTATTTGAGCGATCCTGTTCTACCACTAACATTCGTACGACAGTCTATCAATCGCTCCTCTGTCTAAGTCGGTGAGTTAAACATACTATCTAAATTCAGTTTATCTCTCTCTCTTTCGCTCTCATCGCCTCTCCATCCAGCCTCTCTCCTCCAGCCTCCTGAGCTAAACTTTGTCTCGCGGTATATACACTCAAGCAAAGAGTTTGACCAATGGATCTCAGGGGATGGCTCTATTCAGTCTTATTAGAAAGAAATACTTTGCACACCTGTCACTCATCTATCGCAGCAAGCTCCGTTGCCAATCCGTCTGTCACTCATTCTCCCCCTACCCAAATCGGAAGGCCAGTGGTCAGCTCCTACCTGTCCACATTCTTTGCCCCAACTCTGTTCTCCTTTGTTGAGGCGGTGAGTGACCTTGACACGCATTCAGGTACCTTTGAGCTTTAACATGTTCAGGTACCTTTGTTATAAGCAACCACATCACCCCTGTCCTAAACTCTTTGCTCCGGCAGGAACTGTTACACACTTAACCACTAGCCCACACCGTCCCCTATAAAAAGATTTAATGAAGACACGGAAAGAGCTGTAGCTGATGGCACAAAACAAGGTAAAGTGGCATGTATTTGTTGAAGGCCTGTGCTTCAAACGCCCGCGTCTTGATGGGACCCAAAATGGGAGCAAAGGAAAACAACACTGTAATCTGCCAAACATCTCATGAGAGACGATCAAAAATGGTTGGGAAGGCTACCTCATTCTGTAGAAATGTAAAACCACAACAACTTCAACAAAAATGGACAATTGAACTTACAAGAAAAACACAACTCAGCAATCAAGACAGTAGAATGATTTCTTTCAAGATGGCTCGTGATGTGATGCACCGCTGACATCTGTTTTCTTCTAGATAGATCTGCAGATTTGGTAGCTGGAGAGACACACAAACTGAGACGAGAGCACGAGACAAACATAAAGGAAACAAGAAAGACGGGAACGTAAATGGATCGGATGGCCTAGAAAGGGAAATATTTGTTGAAGACATGTGCGCCATTTGGGAGCTGAAAGGTTTCAACTGATAGTTTGATTGATTGATTGATTGATTAAGCTTTATATCGCACTGTAAGGATTAAATTGATTGAATAAGCTACCTCCGATTCGCTTCTTATACTTTAACTGCTTTATGAAATGCGTACCTTTAACATGCTTTAACAGGGAGCAATAGCCAATACCCAACAGATAACAGATGATTACGGTCCACTGCGAAAACAATAATTGTTGATTACGTTAGTGTCTATAGACACACTTTTCATCCTTACATATTTCTTTTATCGCCACTATCTCGTATGATACTTTTGTTACAAACACATTACCTCATTGTCAATGATGGTCCTTGCTTAAGTTTTCCGGTTAAAAGTAAATTATGGATTTTCGTGGATTCGTAGATAACCGATTTGACATTTCCACTGAGATTAGTACGTATCTGTTCACTGAGCTGGATTTAGACTTGGCGAGACTCTAAGTTATGTGGAATTGTTCAAGCCACATTTGACTATCATTAATCCAAAACATGGATTGGTAACATCTTAAATTGACAGGAAGGCCTACCATGATGCATAGCAAATCCGTGCTGGGCGAGTAGTGTGGTTTTATTCTTTTATAACTTTAAAAATATATCATTCACTAGTTTCAATATGTCATAGTTTAAAAAAATACCCACATAAGTGTTACAAATGTTAATGCACGCAAATACAATTCGACAGTCTTGCAGACCATTTAAAGACTTCCTATCAGTTATAAAAGCAAGCAAGTTTCAACGGTACGACCATATGCTATGTACAATTGAATGAACTACATAACTCAGGTGCCAGTTCGTGACAAGAGAATGAGAGATCGCATTAATACACCGGACAGTTAATATTCTAAAGTGGACGGATACAACTTTGAAAGTGACAGAAACACAGACACTGAACAGATCGCTGGAATACAGAGATGTTATATCCATACGCCCTATTAGATTACACAACCGACGAATCGAGAGGTAAGTAATAAAAGAGAAGCATAATTATATCTAATAAAAATTGACATTTAAACATAATTACAAAGTAACGAAATCTAAAAAAATTGTTAAAATAAAAAAGGTTATCTTAATTAACTTAATTCATTATCTAATTACGACATAAAACAGAAAATACATGTAACATTTGCACAGCTCGTTTTTGTCTGGAATTTTTAGGTAAATGTAACTTTTTTTCAGTGCTTTGCAATGTGTTCTTCCTGAGTTAATTAACATAAACGAATTTCACATGTTTATAGTGAATGTATTATTTTGGTATACCGTGCAGTGGGAATGTTTTAGCGTGGCAGCTAAAAGAAGAATATTAGTTCCCCAAGACTAGTTCATGTTTGGAACTGATAAGTATAAGAAAATTTGCTAAACACATTTCAAGACCAGTCCCATAATCACAAACACCAACTTGATCAGAACTGGCAAATACGTACACACCCAAACCAGTAAGCTTGACTTGGCAACAGTCTTTGACAGTGCTAGACTGAGAGATGGAGGGACCTGCCAGGATAAGAACGTTACACGACATCGTTAGTAAGACCAAATTCAACCAGATAAAAATACCACAGTGGTCTTCATCGTACCATAACATCATGTGGAGGCAGACACGATTTATAGCCTCATAAAGTCAAAGTCATGGTTAAAAATGTCTCTGAATGAGTTTCAACACGGATGTCACGTGCTGAGAGATACTTGCGACAGAACCACTCCATCTAGACAACGCGAGCGTTTTGATGTGTTGACAAAACATATTCCAGAAGTATAAACATTTACTAGGTCATCTCCCCATTGCGAGCAATCTGTTTTGTAACTTTTGTTTTTTTCACTTGAGTGCAGTGTTATTCTGACGGAGTTTTCTAAATTAAGTGAATATTTCGTATAGAGTGATGCTGCCGGTTCAAATGCTAATTACATTTTCTTTTAACTATAAAAAAAAAACAACAAAAAACGGGAGGTTGTAGCAATCAATGCAACTTATTTCACGTCGCTATGTCAACTAGACGTCACTATCGAATTGTGTGTATTTTAAAATTGTTATTTTTCGAGCGAATCGAGCGCTAAAGTTCTAGTAAATTGTGATTTGAAGAAAGTTCTACATTTTTAACTAGCATTCTTCAGAATATCAGGTCCTAAACTGTACATAGGCGGAGCGCGTGAAACAACTTTAAAACTGATATTGAAGTGCTTAAGACGCAGCAGAAATGACCCTACAATAACCACGTACATAGGAAAAACATGATACTAACTGACATACAGTCAGGTATAACGTCACACTAATCCCACAAGAGCACCGAAATGAGGAAAGCCTTGGTGAACATGTATGAACATTTCATGAAAGCAGTGATTCAGTGGATACCATCGCAATGCAGCCTCAAGGGAAACGAAGTAGCCGATAGTAAAACTGCAAAAATTTAAGTTACGACGTGTAGAACGCTTTGCTTCTGCTGTTAGCCACAACATAAACATCAGCAACAATAAAAGATGTTCTGCGCAAACTCCATCTGGCTGTGAGCTGTGATTTCGAGGTCCACCTGTGAAAGTTGTTACTATGATCTCCTTTAACATTGTTCTTAGCCATATGTTCCTTTGATTCCCTATTCTTGTCTTTTTCTGACTGGTTTAACCCAGCTGAGGTCTTGTTATATTGCCCTGTTTCTCCTTGAAAGTGAACCATTTCCATCTTTACTTGCTCTCTCAAATCTTATGGTAATATTTGTTGCTGATAACTTTAAGAATTGCATGAGCTTTTGGCAACCATATACACAATATTTAAAGAGTTTGGATTTGACATAAACATAAAGAAAACAAAGACTATGATAATTGGGAAAAGTGACAAGAAACCATGTATGCAGATAATAATAAAAGATCAACTACTTGAACAGGCACATAGTTTCTCCTATATAGGTTATATAATAACGGAAGATGGCAGCGGTGAAAAAGAAATCAGAAAGAGAATATGCATGGAAAGATAGTATTCGGCAACATGCGACACATACTGACATCCAAACAGATACATCAGAATTTGAAAATGTCAATTGTCAGGTATTATATATACTCGTCACTACTTTGTGACAATGAATAACAGGTTGGAAAATAGTATTGAAGCCTTCGAAATGTGGGTATATAGAAGATTGGGACACATTTCTTGGAAAGAGAAGAAAACAAATTTGGAGGTATTGGAAAAGTTGGAAGTTAAAATAGAATTAATGACCGAAATCAAGGTTAGACAGTTACGTTATTTTGGTCATATAATAAGACATTCCTCCTTGTTGAAGACCATACTGGAGGGTAGGGTGCAAGGCAGTTGTTCAAGAGGCAGACAACGTTTTAAGTGAGTGGATAACATACGTAGATGGACTGGAAAAAAGCCTCTCAGATTGCACCATTACAGCAAGAGATATAGTACACTGGAGAACCATTGCAGCAGACCTTCGATGCGGAGATGCTATTTGCACTGAACTGAGCTAATAACTAATAACTTTGCCAAAGATATGTGATAATTATTACATCCCTGGATTTACCGGGGTTCGAAAAGGGACCAAATAATAGAAACATTGTTCCCTGCCAGGAATATCGCAAGATTAGACGAAGGAAGTTTGGGTATGGGACTGGTTAACCCATCCTGTTGTTGTTGAATGCACATAATGAGTACATCTACTCTTTTGTGCTCTGAAAAGTACGTAGCTGCGGCTTGTTTTAGTTTTCCTCACTTCCCGATCGAGCTGACGAAGATGGACCTAGGTCTTCCAAGCGATTATGCTGTGCTGGGCTTCATCTGCATGTCGTTCACTACTACAGGATTACGTCGATCCCTTACGTCATTAGCCAGGCTGCTATGAAAACAGCCCGTTTCCAGGGAGGACTACGGGAAAGTCGAGGTGAGGGTCTTGGCCAATATATTTTACCTGCCCGTGACTAAAATGTCTAATCAGTATGTTTTGTAAGCCACATAAACTTCAACACATATGCACAAGTTAACATTTTATACTTTTCATGTATTTGCTCAAAACATAGGTTCCCCGATGAAAATGTTTTGATTGATTGATTGACTGATCCAGCAGCATCATATCCATCTTGACTTTCTCTCTTTAATCTCCAGTTATATTGGCTGTAAGGTGTATAAGGTGTGCTCATGCTCGGCACCACATTCCAGTGGCGCTGAGGTCGGCTAGCTTTTCCCTGGAAGAGTGAAAAGTGAAATTAGTAGCCTGCCGATTAAGTGAGCTCACAAGCCAACCCCACCTCCTCGGGGTACACACTGGGCAACTAGAACCGTGAGGCTCTAGGCTAACGAGGCAATGGCTCACCTGGGGGGACGGGCTCCTCCAGGTTAAATGCAGATGTTGGCCCACCGCAGATTGGAGAGGAGATGGGCGCCTTCAGGTGATTTCAAGCCTAAGAATCACACATGAGGACAAAAACGAAATCTATTATACCGGATCGGTCGCAGCCCGGGTCAACAAGGACCGCGCCTGCCGTCCCACACCAGGGCGGGGGTGTTAAGTGTGCAACTGGTGATACCATAAGACTCAGAAGAGAGAATTTCATTCTGGGCACTTGGAATGTTAGAACTCTAAGTGCAAGTGGGAAAATAAAAGAACTGACCCATGAGATGGATAGATACCACTGGAATGTGCTTGTCATATGCGAAGCACGTTGGAAAAATTTCGGAGAACAGACCACAGAAGAAGGTCACAAGTTCGATTACAGTGGAAGACCTGACAAACACGTTCATGAAGTCGGAATGCTGGTGCATAAAGACACAGCATGTTGTGTATTGGGTTGCCGACCAGTATCAAGCCGATTGCTCAGTTTACGACTAAATACAAAGCCCGTCGATATCACGGTGATACAATGTCATGCACCTTCCTCAGATTACGAGGACAGTGAGGTTGAGAGCTTCTACGAGGACTTGCAGGCTTTGGTGAACGAGGTACCGAAGAAGACTATATTGGTGGTACAGGGAGATTGGAATGCCAAAATTGGCGAAGACATGGTACATGACTGGAAAGGCACATGTGGAGCATATGGAAATGTGACCACGAACGATAGAGGAATGAGACTCCAGGAATTTGCGTATTAAAATAAGCTAGTAGTAGCGAATACGCTAGGACCACATAAAATGTCGAGACGGTGGACGTGGCACAGCCCAAATGGTACTCTTCATAGACAAATAGACTATATTCTGGTCCAAAGGAGATTCAGATCTAGCGTCAATAGCGCCCTGACAAGAAGTTTCACAGGGGCCCATATCGGGAGCGACCACGACTTAGGGCTGATGGCCATGCATCTCAGACTAAAGAAAGTTCTGAAAAGAGAGATAACTAGACTAAAATTTGACTTGGAGAAGTTGAAGTACCCGGATATAGTGGAGACCTTTGGAGCGGTGATGGGGGGAAGATTCGCACCTCTCTTGGTTCTTAACGAGGAGTCAGATGTTGAGACGATGACTGAAGCCCTGAATTCGGCATTAATCTCCACGGCATCTGAGGTTCTAGGTAGGTGCAGGATTAAGAAGAAAGCATCGATCACGAGTGAAATACTGGATTTATGTGACAAGAGACGACAAATGAAGAGAGCGAAGAAAACACTAGATGGGATTCAGCGATATATAGAGATAAATGGTAACATAAAGGCCAAGATGAAACAGGCCAAGGTGGAATAGATAACGACTCAGTGTGCAGATATCGAACAAAAACTAGGAAGTGATGCCAAGAGGGCATATAAATTAGTCAAGGACTTAGTAAGGCCTGTACAAAGTCGAAATACGATTCAGGACAAGAATGGGAAATGTCTCACAGAAGCTCAAGACATTCGTGAGCGCTGGACAGAGTAATGTTCAAAACTATATAAGTATGAAGGTCGAGATGAACCCAGAAATACAATGTCTCCTGAAGTGAGTCTGATAGAGGAAAATCAGCCGATAACAAGGGAAGAAGTGTATGAAGCCGTGAGAATGCTGAAGAGAGGGAGGGCTGTAGGTGTGGATAATATCACAGCAGAGCTCCTACAAGTGGGAGGTGAGACATATATCTGCAATAGAATTTGGCAGACAGGAGAGTAGCCCTCCAGCTGGACAAAATCAGTAATTATACCACTGCCTAAATCAGGAAACCTAAATATGTGTCAGAACTATCGAACAATCAGTCTGATAAGTCATCCAAGTAAAGTTCTCTTGAGGATAATACTTAACAGACTGAAACCATAGGCAGAGAATAGCATTGCCGAAGAACAAGCGGGCTTTCGGGCGGGAAGGAGTACCATCGAGCAGATATTTAATCTTCGGCTAATGAATGAGAAGTACTCAGAGTATCATCAACCACTCTACCATGCCTTCATTGACTTTAGAAAGGCGTTTGACAGAGTGTGGCATGCGGAGCTATGGTCAACAATGAGGCATTATAAGTTCAACAGTGATATTGTGAGGGTAATTGCAAACCTTTATAAGCAGGCGACAAGCGCAGTCTCTGTAGAGGAAACGCTAGGTGATTGGTTCCGTACGACGGTGGGTGTGAGACAGGGATGTATACTCTCAACAACACTCTTCAATATATTCTTGGAAAGAATAATGGAGAGGACCTTAAAAGAACATGTTGGCACAGTTAAAATAGGTGACAGGCTTATCACAAACTTCCGATTTGCTGATGATACTGATGTATTGGCAGGCACAGAAAGGGAACTCCAGGAGTTGATTGGTAGCTTGGATAGAGCGGCCCAGAGTTTTGGTATGGAAATAAATGCAGATAAAACAAAGCTCATGACCAATAACGTAGCAGGGTTAAAATCTGCAATAGAGGCAAATGGGCAGGAATTTGAGGTGGTAAAACGTTTTAAACATCTGGGATCATTGATCAGTGAAGAGTGATCGAAGCCAGAGGTAATTGCAAGAATAGCACAAACAACAGAGGCGCTGACTCGGCTGAAACCTATACGGCAAGACAAGCGGCTCGCTCTCGGCATAAAAGTTAGACTAATACTCTCCTTGGTGCTATCAATATTTCTGTATGCCTGCGAGACCTGGACCATTACAGCAGATATCCAGGGCAGAATACATGCAACGGAAATGAGGTGCTATAGAAACTCCTAAATGTTACATATAAAGATCGTGTCACGAACGTAGAAATACGTCAGAGAGTTGAAGACGCTATTGGTCCATTTGAAGATCTGTTCACAGCTATCAAAAGACGAAAGATGGCCTAGTGCGGGCACGTCGCGAGGTGCAACGGAATTACCAACTCGGTACTCTTTGGTTCCGTACCGGGGCAGAGAGGGCGAGGACGTCCAAGGAAGAGATGGGTGGACAACATCACTGAGTAGTCAGGCCTTCGTCCCGATGAGATACGACAGGCGGCGACAGATAGAGAGGGATGGCGTGGGATTTTGGGAGTGTGTTCATGTGTGCCCCAACGACCTGATGGGTTACGGGATGAACTGAACTGAAATTGATATTGGCTGTTACAAAGTACTCGTATTTCTCCAAAGATCTCTGCTTATGATCACAACCACCCATTTAATACGAAATACATGTATGCAACTGAGACATTTGCTGCATCCGAAGTCTGATTGTACTAATCATAGTTACCTTCAATAATTATTTCTCAGTAGTGTGGTTGAATTGATATGATTTTATACCCCACCCCCCCCCCCTTAAAAAAACCGGTTGTGGATGATTTGTTTGAACATTAAAAGTGTCTTCGCGGTGCCCGTCTACATGTTGCCCTTATGCCATCAATGTTGGTCTTATGCGTCCCTCCATGGGGTATGAGTTTCAGACCCCTGTTATAGATCACATACAGAATGTCATAAATAAATGAGCACTTTATTGCCCGCTGACCTTTACGTCAAAGTGGCAGATAATCGCAATGGTTATGACGAGGTTATGTGAAATCATAAACTAGGGCAAGTTAATAGGAATATGTTTGCAAATCTCTGCCCAGCAAACAATAGTAGGTTGCATATTTTTCCGCAAAATAGTCATCATCATTCGTTATGCGTCGTGGTACTGGCCATCAAGTCACTACGCAACTATCACTTCTTTCGATTTAAAAGCGCTTCAGATGTCATCTGTTTTTTCATCCAGATTGTCGTGTCAATTTATTTCACGTTCTTCGTTACTTGTGACCTCATTAATATTCGTTTTTCTCGTTGTCACAAAATAATGCACAAGACAGTGTTAATATTCACCAAGTAGCAAGACAGAATGTCAGACATGACTTAGTAACAACCAATACCACTGGAGATTAAAGAGAGAAAGTCTAGATTGATGGCGGGGTGGGCTTTAGTGAACAACACGGTGATGACGAGATATAGGTTTGAGTTGATCAGGACAGTTATGGATACTCTACAGAATTATGAAGAGACAGAATGTCGCGAAAATGCATATGTGCAGAGGCTGATAGATTTTGCAAAGTCCTTTGATAGAGTGCCTCATCAGAGATTATTTCGAAAATTAAAATCACATGGAATAGGTGGGGGGGGGGGGGGGGGAGGGGAGGGGGGTTGCCAAATGGATTGAAAATTGGTTAACGGGAAGAAGGCAAGGGGTGGGTATCTTCTTCTTCTTCATCGTACGCAGTCAGACAGTAACCATTATTTTTTCGAAAAAAGCGGCGGTCATCCTGAGGCTGTCGACACTGCCATAGAGCTTGTCTTGTGGTTCCACTGGTGATGGCCACATTTGCTCTCTCTGATCCTCGTATGTCGGGCAGTTCTGCAGCAGATGCTCAGCGGTCATTTTCCCGGTACCACACGGGCATTCGTCGGTACCACCTATCTTCAATTTGTTGAATAGGTGGTACCTCAGTCTATTGTGGCCAGTGCGAAGTCTGAAGACAACGACCTGCTCTCTTCTGTTCAACTGGTAATAGGCATCGTTTTTGGTGTAGCCGGTATTTTCAGTTTCCCATTTGGTCATGTATCTGGCTTTAATAAGCCGTTTTGACTCTTCGTACGTCATGCTAGTATCTGTTTGTGGTAGTCTTGCACCTTCTTTTGCCAGTCTGTCTGCCTCCTCGTTGCCTTGGATGTTGCAGTGTGATGGGACCCACTGTACCACTACCCTTTTTGGTGCGGACTGCTGGCATAGTTGACAGAGTACTGCTCTTAAGTCATTAAGCTCAGTGTTTTTCTGGCTTTTTAGCGCTGTGAATACGGCCAGAGCATCTGTAAGCAGGACTGTATGGCTTTCATTTTCTTTGTGTGTCACCATTTCTTCCACTGCCGCCCTCAGTGCCTCTGCCTCCGCTCTGAAATTGCTTGTGTACTTACCAGTAGCGAATGACAGTGTTATTTTTCTGCCATTTGGTAGGTTCAGGAGGGCTCCTGCCCCTCCGTTCTGTGTAGTGTTTGTTACAGAACCGTCGGTATATGCATGGGTCCAGTCCATGCTTAGGTAGTTTTTCGATATAAGGCTTAGGGTAGTATCTCTCCTTTCTTTTTCAGTCTGGCAGTTTTTGTTTCCAATACCTGGTACATTTTCTACCACCTCTGGAAATATATGCTGCCTCCAGGTAGGTTTTCGTACAGTAGTGATGGGCTTTGGTGTTGTTAGTGCGTTTATGGGATCTTCGTGCATCTTTGCTTTGGCTATTTCTGCAAAGTTTCTCCGCTTTAGTTTCCCATTTCCCAAATTGTTTAGTCTCTGGTGTATTGGATGGTCAGTCAGTCTTCGGAGTTTTTCTGACTGCAGCTGGGCTCTGCAGTCTCTTCTATCGGTCATGGATTGCAGTTTTGTAATCTTTTCAAGTTCTAAGGGGTGGGTATACATGGGGAGTGCTCTGAGTGGTGTGAAGTGAGAGGTGGAGTGCCACAGGGCTCGGTTTTGGGACCAATTTTATTCTTGATATATATAAATGATTTGTACATAGGTATGGGATCCATTTTTGCAAAATTTGCTGATGACACAAAACTATGCAGTAGTGTCTCATCTAAAGCAGAAGTGGATATATTGAGGTCGGATTTAGATAAAGTTCGAGAATGGTCTGTGATCTGGCAAATGGAGTTTAATGTAGATAAATGTACAGTCATGCACATGGGTAGATCCAATATGGAACATAATTACAGAATGGGAGAGAACAATATTAGAAAGATAGATAAAGAAAGGGACTTAGGGGTTATAATAGATCATACATGTAAGGTGAGGGAGCAAGTTCAGGTAGCAGTAAAAAAGGCAAATGCAGTGTTAGGGATGATAAAAAGAAATATTAAACATAGGAGCAAGGAAGTGATAGTCAAACTGTATAAAGCTTTAGTTAGACCTTGATTGGGTGCTGTGTACAGGTGTGGAGTCCTTATCAGAGAGGGGATATAGACATGCTGGAGAGAATACAAAAAAGAGCGACAAAGCTGATAGTGGGATTCCAGAATTACAGTTATGAAGAAAGATTAAAAAGAACTGGCATACAGTGTCTAGAAGAGAGAAGAATTCGTGGGGACTTAATACAGGTGTATAAGATGATCAGAGGAATGGATAAAGTAGACTATAACAAGTTTTTTAAAGTACAACCACCAACAAGGACAAGAGGGCACAGCTACAAGTTGACTAAGGAGAGGTCTAGATTAGATATTAGGAAGTATTTCTTTAGCCAGAGAGTTGTGAATGCTTGGAATGCATTGCCAAGTGAGGTGGTGGAGGTTGGGACGGTCAATGCATTTAAGAACAGATTGGATGCGCACAGCTTCTAGAGGAAGGCGATGTAAATGGAACTGGTTGTATACACACTCTGCAGAGTCTTCTAAACCAGTATAAATACGTTAAGTTAAGTTAAGTTATTTGGGAGTGACTAGAAAGTGTGTCATGTCTGGAAAGATCCAAAGAACACGAAATCAACACCATACTGGGACTAAGTATACGCTTGGTTGGGTGCTTGAACAGAGCACTTGTGGAAATGTCCGCTGTGTGATGACGTTGTTTTCTAGAATCCGTGTATTCGTGTATTATCCGTGTATTTTTGGATCTACCTCTCTCTCTCGCTCTCTCTCTTCCCTTGAGGATTCCATGTAAGAGCCTGTCTGGCTATGTTGGATTGTGCCTTTCACAACGTATGCCCTACACATCCCCATTTTCTTCGCTTAATTTGACGTTCCAGTGAATATTATTGGCTCATTTTATATAGGTCTTCATTCCTCACCTTGTCCTGCTACTTTATGTCCTTTGTCCTTCGTAAGCATCTGTTAATGAAGGACTTGAGTCTTTGTTGTATGGCTTTGATCAAAAGGGTAGTGGTACAGTGGGTCCCATCACACTGCAACATCCAAGGCAACGAGGAGGCAGACAGACTGGCAAAAGAAGGTGCAAGACTACCACAAACAGATACTAGCATGACGTACGAAGAGTCAAAACGGCTTATCAAAGCCAGATACATGACCAAATGGGAAACCGAACATACTGGTTACACCAAAAACGATGCCTATTACCAGCTGAACCGAAGAGAGCAGGTCGTTGTCTTCAGACTTCGCACTGGCCACAATAAACTGAGGTACCACCTATTCAACAAATTGAAGATAGGTGGTACCGACGAATGCCCGTGCGGTACTGGTAAAATGACCACGGAACATCTGCTGCAGAACTGCCCGACATACGAGGATCAGAGAGAGCAGATGTGGCCATCACCAGTGGAACTGCAAGACAAGCTCTATGGCAGTGTCGACAGCCTCAGGATGACCGCCGCTTTTTTCGAAAAAATAATGGTTACTGTCTGACTGCGTACGCAGAAGAAGAAGTATGGCTGTGATCGTTCTCCACGTCTCCGCTCCATACATAAGCATCGACTTGACAATTAGGTTGATTACACGAAGTCGGTCCTGTCACGTGACTCGGAGACCTGGGGGGGGGGGGGGGGGGTGTGTTTATTAGGGTACGTCGATCACGGGTTCTAACATCAGATTGAGGATTTTAAACTCTATTGTAAAATAAATGCTGCCGTATGACCCGGACACATGTCAGACTACCTAGTTTCTGACAAAGAAGGTACAGTCTTTCATTAAGACTGATATGGTACGATAAGGTCTCCAATACCGATCTGATAATCAGAACGTGCCGACGGTCCGTAGAACAAGACATTAGAGATCTCCGATGGCGTTGGATAAGTCACACATTGAGATCTCCATACAGCTTTTGTCTCATATTTGTCTCACACTGCCAGTATAGTTCTCTCTTTCCCCGCATGAGCATACAGATTTGAAGGATGTGTTCTACGTCATTGGTATGCTTCAAACATGGACACCTGCCATCTGTTCCAATCCTCATTTTATTGCCCATTGAGTCATAATGCCCACAATGAGTAGGTTTACTTTTGTGTGCGCCCTGAAAATGACGTTAAGTGACTGGTTGCAGTGACTTTCCTCACATTCCGAACGTGCTAATAAAAGTGGACAGGGGTCCTCCAGGCAGTTATGCTATGCTTGGCTTCATCTGCGTACCTCTCACTACTACGGGGATCACATTGATCCCTCACCCCGTTAGCCACGATGCCATGAAAACACTCCGTTTTCAGGGAGGACTACGAGGAAACCGAGGTGAGGGTCTTGGCTAGTATATTTTGCCTGGCCCTGACTAACATGCCTGAACAGTATGATCAGACCAGACCAGACCAGACATGACCAGACGTTAGTCTTCCTCCCCGTCTTCTCTAGTTAAATCATTATAGTTGTCTTCTTTTCGGAAGTTCGCTTTAACTATGGTCTTGGCCTCATTATACTTGATGCCTATATCTGTTTGTGATAAAGCTAGTTAATACTTTGGTAGTTTGTATGAGAGCTTCATTGCCCTTGATATTGCAGTGGGAGCGAATCCACTGAATGACCAACCTTGGCTAGTCTGCTGAAAGGTGTATCAGGGAGTACATACATTGCTGGAGATTATCCTGTTTATATTGTTTCAGCGCTGCTAATATTGACTAGGCCTCATCTTGGTGGACATCTTCATCTTACATTACAAGCTCAGCAGCGGAACTAATGACCTCTGCTTTTGCGCTTAGTTTCTTGAAGCATGACAAAGCTCTTAATACTAAAGTTTTTTTCTCTTTGTTCCTAAGTCTGTAATAGGCCCTTCCACCTCCATTTTGTGTGGCTTTGTTAGCTGAGCCATCAGTATAAAACGTGTTTCCATGTTTCTGGTGGGTAATACTCTCCTAAGATATTCTTCCGTGATGCATTTCCTTTCTAAATCTGTCTGAGTTCCTTACTACCCTATTCCCTGTATTCCCTATTACCTGATCATCTTAGGATATTTTACTTTTTCCCATAGTGGAATTTGGGATGTTTGTTTTACGTATCTGGCATGATTCGGTCTGCTCTTCCAAGTTCTTTTGCTTTCTATAAAGAAGTAGTTTCGTTTTAATCTCCCTCTTTCCGTGCGATTAATCCTGGCAAATTTTGGATGATCTGGCATTCGTTTGAACTCCACACACACACAAATATTTGGGAAACATGTAAGCCATTGGATGATATGACAATCTGGCGCTGAGTGTAGAAGACATTAACTACCCTCGGAGTTGAAAGGTTATTGATTGATTGACTGATTTATTTATATTTATATACCCTATGGTAGAAGAAAAGCAACTAAGTCAAGTCAGTATATTTACGAAGCAGTTGATTGCTTAGCTAACAATAAGAATATGTGTATGCTAAAATCAATAAACGAGCATTCATAACACTATACTAATTATAATTAGTATATATAATTACATATTAAGAACATACATTAGATTATAAGAAGGTAAGCCAGTAAGTTATTCACAAAATGATATGGTATAACTGAAAATATTTCTCATGAATGTTAAAAAATTGCAGATGAGGCCCGACCTGGTCGTATTGTTCAAATTGCAACATAAGCAAGTTTGCGGCAAGTGGAGAAGATGATTCGAGCTGACAGGCGAGTAACGATAGACAAGGTAGTAACTGTACTATAGTGACAGCGTGGTTATAGACTACAGCATTATCGATTGTTTTCCTCGAAAATGTGCTCCCTGTGGTTATCGAAACAACTGAATGACGAAAACAAAATGAACGGAATGGACCTGTCCTTGCAGAATCACTGCCGGTATGCAGATGATGGAGAAGACATGCTGAAGATGAATGTTACTGGGGACGAATTATGAGTGCATCACTATCAACTCTAGTCAACGCGTGCTTCAATGTAACGGAAATAACCTTCTTTAACTTCTGCCCAAAAATCCGAGGCTACTCCATCTGCAGTGAAGTTTATTATGTCTATATAATTTTGGTATTCTCACTAGTGATATCAACCAATTTTCCGAAGAAGCGGGATATGTGCATATTGTATTGTACTGCGAAATTATGTTAATATTTCGGGGTGCAATTCGAAGATGAGTGCCGCTCCATTATGGCAATGCCATATGACATTTGGCGTGGTAGCCGTGCTCCAGCTTTCGTGTTTCCTTCTGATTACATGGCCAGCCCAGCGATGCTTGAAGTTGTTGGCATGATGTAGGACATCATTGCGTGTGACATTGCCCGGATGTCACTATGATGTATGCCCATCTGGCGATGTTGCCTGAGTGATAGGCCTATGAGACGGCGTTCAATTGAAGCATGTGTCGTCCTTAGCTGGTTCTCCGTGGCTTTTATCAAAGAACAGGTTTCACTTCCTTCCATAGCATAGCGTTAGAAGGACCACTGAATCAAATAGGTCTACTCGTAGTATGGTGTCTTTAGTGACATCTGTTGCCGTCTTGATCGAGTTAAAGGCGGCCCAATCCGCTCGTCGGCGCTTGATGATCTCAAGCTTCACGTTATTTTCCATGTTGAGAAGATGGCTGAGATATATATATTCGCCGACATCCTCTAGGGGTGTTTTGTTTTGAGCATAGGGTTCAGTTCTGGAAAGCAGCTGCACATAGCTTTGGTTGTTCCTATGTTTATGGTGTAGCCTGGTTTCTTGCCCTCCGCTTCCAATTGTGCAAGCATGTGTGTCGCTTCAGTTGATGTCTCTGTGAGGAGTGTAATGTCGTCAAATCTTTAATGGTCGAGTAATCGCCCATCTATGTCGATACCATATTCACCCGAGTCGCATTGCTTCATCGTCAACTTCAGGCATGCGGAGAAAAGGTTGGGCTAGATGGGGGTATCCTTATTGCACAGCGTCTCTCGTTGGGATAGTTATCGGTCGTATGAATTGACAAATGATGGCAGAAGGTTGTTGCTGATCCTCGTTAGCAATTGGATAAGTGAATCAATGTTGGTGGCATTTATGTTTAGAAATAAGGAACAATGTACGTGCAATAATAAATGGTTTTTAATATCTCATTAAGTTGTCCGTTATCGCTATCTGTGGCCTATTTTCTAACTTGTCCCCATACCTACGAATTATTATTTCGCAAGATGGAAGAATTGACGGATAAATTGAAACCTGACGCCAGAAAGCTTCAACTGTCAGCACAGCGTAAACATGAGCTTGGCAACATAAATTGATCAATAGCAAATTTATACCAACCTGTTACTGTCAATGTTGGTGATATTGAATGCCCACAACGAGTAGAATGACTTTTTTGTACAGGGAAGTCAAGGGGAGGGTCTTGGCCAGTATATTTTGCCTGACCCTGACTAACATGTCTGATCAGTATGTTTTGTCTGACCAGACATTAGTCTCCCTTCCCTACTACCAATGTCAAACTTGGTCTTTATCCAATGCAGAATAGCCCAAGCTAAATCGGTCTTCCAGACCATGAAAGGAATATTGTAAAAAAAAATCATGTCGCTGGAACTGAGAAAGAGAGTCCATGGATGCCCCGTGGAACCAGTACTGGCATATGGCAGTGAATCATGGACAATTAGCAAGCTACCGCTTAGATCTTTGGAAACAAATGAGAAGTGATTTTACAGAAGAATGCTGCAGATCACATGGACTGCAAAGAAGACTAATGATACAATACTCGAGGAGGCACAAACACAAAGACAACTTATTGCAAGAATCAGAACAAGGCAGTCGTAATTTTTAAGGCATGTTATGAGGAGAAGCGGATTGGAGCACGCTGTGACAATGCAAAAGATAGCAGGAAAGAGAGACAGAGGAAGGCCGAGAGAGGAGATGTGGGACAGCCTGAGAGAATGGCATGGGTGACAATCAACAACAGAGTTGGGAAACGACACACGTGATAGAAATGGATGGAGGTCCGTGATCGCCAACCTGCAGAGCACACGATGATGATGATCCAAAGCACGGGAAAGGAAAATTATAAGTTGTGAAATGAAATATCTGAAAAAGTTATTGGTGTCACCGGGGGAGATTGAATGACAAAGGATGACATTATAAATGTGTTGAGAGCTACCCGTTATGTTGAATACAAATCAAGACAGAAACTTAGATTGCTCAGCTCATGAGAATACAGCTCGTTCAAATACAACCGTACGTTAACAACACAAGATTTGGTTACAATCATGAGAAAAATCAAGCGGATGGGTACATTACATAACATAAATCCTATATGAACATGGAACAATTGACGCAACAAAAGATTGACACTTAAATCTCGAGACGGCGTTAAGTGGACGGCAACGCAAGGAAGGAGAGGTAGCCTAATGAGACGGGGGAATGTGTAGAAAGTAAGCCAGCTTTCATCGGCTGTTGCTGCCGAGTGCCCTTGCTAGATTTTTATTTAATCTCTAGTGGACAGGGATCCGAATCCGTATCTCCTGATTTCGAAATCTGAAACCAAACAACTCGCTTTTATTTTGTTGCCTTTTAAATTCAGAGCTTTCCGTTCAGGTGTTAGGGGTTACAATCCACGATCATTTGTCGCAGGCGCCAAAATAACTACACCACTAATCTCCTCTTTGTTATTCCTGTTAATTTATTTGACGGTAAATCCGGCTTTAATCGAGCGAGGAACAGGTCAGACGTTCAAGGTCACTGGAACTCCATCGCGCAAGGGTAGTCGGGCTGACATTCCCGATTACCGTTCAACAGCTTTTTAAGAACAGGCAATAATTACTTTTATGGAGGACACCTGAAGCTTGACTTCTGGGATGACTGAGTTTGAAGATGAAAACCTCGCCTTTGACTCAGATGGTGTGAATGGAGCGAGGACAGCAATTGGCTTCTCGCCGCCTACGTATTTTTATCATATTTTTGAGATAAAATAGAACTACCAATAAATAAAAGCATGCGTCATCAGTTCCAGCTCACTCCAAATCTTCGTTGTCTTGGATTACTGAATTGTACTTACTTTTTATTGACTTGCCTAATTGTTATTGAAGTTTTCGTTCTTAAAGTTTGAATTGCATGGGTTAGTCAGCCCCCCTGCCCAAACCGTCTTAGTTGCTTCACAGAATATGCTAGGCAGGTTAAAGTATTACTGTTATATGCTAATCTTTCAGGCTCAAGTAACACGTTGTTGAAATGTTGCTACTATATATTTTATTTAAAAACTATTCGCTTTATGCCGTTAGGTAGTTAATCATTTTTTGTTTGTTGGTGTAAGTGACCACAAAAACCTGGTACACTAAATGTAGGTAGGTAAGTATGATATAATATTCTACTGTAGTTCTCTCATTTTGGCATATAAAGACCGTTATTTCTTTTGTTTAAAGTGTCCATAGAAAAACAGCACAATAGAAAAGTCTCATTCATTTATTATTTCATTGCAAGCAGAAGAAAAGTTGTTTCACCGTTGCCATTTTAACTGCGATATCCGATATCTGCGCTTTTCTGCCCGATCCACCCACTTTCGACAAGTTTTGTTGCTGTTTCTGTCAACTTCGGTAGTCGTTGGCTCTCACGATAATAGCTACAAGACAGTAATTGGTTTGAAGCCAGAGTTTTACTTATCATATTTCTGTTTAGGTGTCATCTCCACAGCGAAGGACAGCTGTAATGGGTTTACAATGTTCTCCGTCCCTTGCTTTGATGGTACAATCTGCCAGATTTGTTTCATGTCCATCGCTTGATATTATCCTCCTTCTTATAGCACTTTTTACCTACAGCACGTTTTACCGTCATCTTTCTTTCCAGTTTCATTTTTAGCAAGGTGGTATGTCTTTTGGTGGTGACCAAAATATCTTAAATGTCGAACTATGATTTCGTTCATCCCTTTTCTTTGCATCCCTAATTTATCCAAGACTTCCTTATTTGTTGTCTTCTCTTTCCAAGAGATGGACCACATTCTTCTATGTATACACATTGAGATGGCACCAATTTTCTTATCGTGTGTTCATTGTCCATGTGCCAACGACATAAAGACGAGTACTGTATTTATTGCATTAGATCGTTCTCATTTTCAATGTGTGAATTACTTGCTTGGATACCAATATACAAAGTATGACACATGTTGCTGAAAGCATATTTTGTTATTTTTAATCTCTTCCTGATTTCTATTTCGCATCTTCTATTTTCCGTTATTATATTGTTAAGACAGGAGAGGTTCTTCGCCTGTTTCATTATTTTATATTTGGATCCGTAGTCTAGATTACCACACATACATTACAAGGAGGCAGCCTGTCCTATGTGTTACAATCCCAATCCATCGGGTACGAATCTCGTTGTATCCAGTTTGGCAGATATTGGTTTTTTTCTTCGCAAGATCGCTCCTTCACGTACTGAAAGTAACGGCAACCTACAAGTGCCAAGAAATGTATAACGACCAAATAGGTTGGCAGTTGTAAGAAACCACGTTCTGAAAAGGACATGCTACTTATTTACATTACGAGTTATTTAGGGCTTGGCTTGGCTTCGTTCGTTCTCAATCTCCCGCTACCAAACCCTGACACCGGCCTAAGTAGCAGAATGCAGTCCAGAGAACGGATTGCGTTGTGTTGTAGTTTATAGCTTGACTGCGATATTTGTACCTTTCGGTCCAACACATCCGACTTCAGCAACCATTTTGTGAGTACCGGGTTAACATTCCCTCTTCGATCCCTTCTCCTTAGTCAGTCTGCTCTGTTGCAGCCTGTTATCCAGGATCACCGAGTGGAGGTGTAGAATGGTCTTAGCAGCTCTGGTTCGCTGGCCCTGACGTTAGCAGTCAGCTATGGGTCGCTGACCGCTGTAGCTCATGTGCTCGTATTTTTTATTTTTAGGACGTCAGAGACTCGGACCTCGCCCCTTCATGTGTTTGTAGGAACAGCCTCACATACAACTGAATGCAATGTATACCAGTATCAAATGAATAACAGGTTCCAAATGTGTATGTACCGAAGAAGAAAAAGAGGCGGTACAGTTCTGTTACTGCTTTGTATAATTTGAACTTTCTCGTTGTTTAAGTTTTTTTGTATTGTCTTTTACTACAGTTCCTCTGTGAGCAAAGAGTAACATCGGGATCGGGTGAAACATACCGACCAAGTCTAATAACTCACTTCAGTTCTGCAAGCCATCAGGAGTGATAAATTGCCAGAGCTTAAGAAAGCCTTGGGCAAACTAAAAACCAATAGAAGGATAACGCAACAGTGGATACCATCACACTGTGGCATACCAGAAAATGAGACAACAGACAGGCTGGCAAAGGAGGGAGCAACACGAGAACAAAACAAACAAACAAGAAAAGAACACCCGTATCTAAGCTGTAAGTAAAGGAGAGACAACTATAACTGCCTTGATCGAGAGGTTAAAGTGACCATGTTCCGCATGAGAACGAGGCATACCAAATTGAATAACCATTTACACGGGCTAAAATTGGCTCCATCGCCAATGTGTATGTGCGGGCAGGCAGCACAGACATCCGAACATATCCTGCAAAACTGTTATATTCTTAGTCAATTGTGTACTGAGCACTGGCCCACGGAGACGGATCTCCACAGAAAGCTGTTTGGAAGCCTTGAAGAGCTCTCCATTACAGCAACCTTTATTCAGAGAACTAGACCTCGCGTGCAGAAGTAACAGGTACAAACATGACGAACGAGAAGAAGAGGAAAAAGAAGAAGAAGACTTCCTCGTAGGGCTTCTGGAAACAGGCTGTGGCACTAAGAATGGATACTCTAATTCCCATAGTGGTGAGCTTACTCGGAATCAACGCATTGGTCCCGGTGCACATTCTTAAGGACGCCATCAAGAGAAACGATTATATCTTTCCACTAAATATTGATGCTGTGGCTATTTTTAATCTTGATCATCAAGATCAAGATTACAAATAGCGACAGCATCAATGCATCAATATTTAGTTCAGGACAATTCGTATTATGGTTCTGATAAGAGAAGCAGTCAACGAATACATTACACATTTTGTACTTCCAATGAAGATTATGAGCAGCGCATGAGCTGCAGTGGTCAGCGACCCATAGCTGACTGCTAGCGTCAGGGCCAGAGAACCATAGCTGCCAAGACCCTTCTACACCTCCACGCGGTGTTCCTGGATAACAGGCTGCAGCAGGGCAGACTGGCTAAGGAGAAGGGATCGAAGAGGGAATGCTAACCCGGTACTCAAAAAAATGCTTGCTGAAGTCGGATGTGTTGGACCGAAAGGTGCAAATATCGCAGCCAAGCTGTAAACTATGACACAACGCATTCCGTTCTCTTAACTACATTCTGACACTTAAGCCCTTTCAGGGTTTGATAGTGGGAGATTGAGCATGAACGACGAAGAAGAAGAAGAAGAAGTACTTCCAATGATCTCAATGGTGTATCTACAATGTAATGGAACACCAGGAGCTGCTGCTGTTAAGCTGAATGATAAATGTAAATAGTACATAAAGATGTATAGGTCAGTGTTACGTGCGTACAAATTCTAAGGAAAAAAACCACCACCAACAACAACAGGAAAAACTCACCATAACCACAACCTATGTTACGGCAAAAAGATCTCCGTCAGGTACAAAATAAATTTTGGAACGGACTTCCTAATACTTCTGTTGGATCATATGTCTACCTCTTGTTTTACGGTCGTTGTTATTAGGTGAGGAGAAAACGAAAACGTTAAATACGATACTCATTCAGAAAATCAACTGATGTAAATGACTTGTTTCATCTGGCATTTGAGGATCATATAGTTTTCTGCAAGGCTTCTCAACAGGCTCACCAATATGGGTTTGCAGTGTCGATCACTACTTCGTGACGATACAATTCGCCCCATTCCATTTACTATCTTTGTGGTTAAAGTGATAGATACTACTTTATTTTAGCATGTAAAATGTTTCAGCTTTTGAGAGCAGCCGTGGCTAGTTCCCTTTCTTGATGCATTGATTGCGTTCCCTAACCATGACCAGTCTTATATCAATTTACAGCTGGGTAGTATATTGTATGGGACGACGAGGTCGCGAACCCGGTTCCTGTGCTGTGAATGACAAGCGTTCCAACCGCTCTTCAGACAATTAGGCACCATTGCTAACCTTACAGAAGCCCAACCCTCCCATTGAGGGTTCCTGGGTTGTTCCTTGGAGGGAGGTATACAGAACAGCGTACTGTTTATTTTTGTTCACCAATCGCCTTGCTCTTCTTCATTTTTACTCTGGAATCTGATTGGCTATTGGCACTGGCTGTTCTGAGAATGCGGCGCTCTTGGAATTGTTGTCTTCTGCAAAAGCTGGCCGGCCCCGCAACATTTCTATTGTTTCTTCATGGTCGGCGCTGATGATTCATTCAACATAAATCTAGCAGTTTTGTTTCTGGTTAAATAGTTCATAAATGTAATGCTTTAAAATTAGAGGGTATAACTACGTACTCCATAAAGATGAAGTGGTGATGTAAGTGACTTAATTTAATCGTCTTTGTTTTTCAAAGGAGATCATACATCAGTTTTCTCAACATGGCGGTACAGCGATCTCTCAAAAGGACTAAGAACATTTTGTACATGTCTGCCATTGGGGCTGTCCTATGTTTTGCACCAAATGTAAGTGCAAACCAATATCAAAAGGAATCGGAGTACGTGGCGACTCACGGAAAGTGCGAGAAGATAACTATACCTCTTTGTAAAGATATTCAGTACAATGAAACCATCATGCCCAACTTGTTAAATCACATGAAACAGGACGACGCAGGCCTGGAGGTGCACCAGTTCTTCCCGTTGGTTAAAGTGCAATGCAGCAAGCAGCTGAAATTTTTTCTATGCACCATGTACGTTCCAGTGTGTACAGTCTTGGAGGATGCTATTCCACCATGTCGTTCTCTATGTAATGAAGCAAGAACCGGCTGTGAGAGCTTGATGAATAAGTTCGGTTTTGAGTGGCCAGAAACGTTGAAATGTGACCAATTTCCCCCATCTGGATTGTGTGTAGGAGAGAACACTACGGAGACATCCGAATCAACAAAGAGGCCAATTTATGGTAATAAAGATAAGCCGTTTATGTACTCAGTGCTGTGAGTGTGTGAGAGAATAAGAGTGCAATGGAGGAACTGAAAGTAACACTTGTACTACCATTTCATTTGTCCATATTACTATTACTATTATTATTAATAATAATATAACTATTGATTGACCATCCATTGACCATGGCCAGTGGAAGTCTCCACGTTTTATACATAGTTTGCATACACACCCACATATATGTACACACAACAGGTCACATAGATGGAAGGCAACAACTCATAAACACAACATGAATCGCTGGTATTGGGCTCATTGTCTCATTCCACGACAACTGATGACTGCACATAAAACAACTCTGGAAATGGCCCTAATCGCTAATCACAAGTGATTGACAAATCCTTGTTCCATGACAGTAAACAACTGTACATCATACGTAGGAGACAGCTGGCTCACAAACACATCATCAAGCACTGAAATGAGCTGAATATCTTATTGCATGACTGCAAACAACTGCATCAAAAGGCATCATGCATGGGAGACTCAAGACAGCTGGCTCTCAGACACATCATCAAATACTGAAAATGGGGCGCAATGCCTTATTCTATATCTACAAACAACCATGCATTGAAGACAACTGGCTCACAAACACATCATGAAACACTGAAAGTGGGATGCAATGCCTTATTCCATATCTGCAAACAACCATGCAGTCAAGACAGCTGCTCAAACATATACAACCCTGGAAATAAACCTAATGAATGTCTTTTTCAATGACTGAACATGTACACAACATTAAACTATGCAGAAGATCCTAATGCCTTGTTCTGTGACTGCAAATAACCATGTATCATCATCATGCATTGCATCGAATGCAACAGCTCACAAACACAGCATTAAGTTCTGGAAAAGGGCATATTGTTTTATTCTGTGTCTACACAAGCACATATATATGCACACACACATACATGCATACATACATAACCATACATAGATTAAAAAACTGTTAACATAAACAAAGCATTCATCATGGCCTTTTTTACTCCAGTGTGAGTATGAGGCCACCCCTACAGTAGGACTACTTGCAGAAACCCTACATTAAAGCATGTCATGTCTTTACCATTGTACATGTAGTTTTACCACACTTAACTGTCCATCCACATCAACTCATTTAGTTGTCATCCATATAGACACACTCACTTAGCTGTCATCCCAATAGACACACCGACTTAGTTGTCATCCACATAGACACACCCACTTAGTTGCCATCCACATAGACACACCCACTTAGTTGCCATCCACATAGACACACCCACTTAGTTGCCATCCCCATAGACACACCCACTTAGTTGCCATCCCCATAGACACACCCACTTAGTTGCCATCCCCATAGACACACCCACTTAGTTGTTATCCCCATAGATACATTCACATAGTTGTCATCCACATAGACACACCCACTTAGTTACCATCTACATAGAAACACTCACTTAGTTGTCATCCCCATAGACACACTCACATAGTTGTCATCCCCATAGACGACATACACAGTAGACTATTTTATTCTCATGCTGTTGAGAAGGTGATTGTTCCGAGGGATTGAAAAGATTTGTTCAAAAAGGACATGAAATCAGATCCAGCCAATTATAGACCAGTGAGTTTCACGAGCATACTCTGCAACATTTTAGAGTCAATTATCAAAGACAACATAGTAATGCACTTGGACAAGTTTAATGTCATCAGGAATAGTTCAGCATGGTTTTACTAAAGGGAGATTGTGCTTAACAGATCTTTTAGTATTCAAGGAGGAGTTAGATGGTGCAGCGCCGATGGATGTTATTTATCTGGATTTTGCAAAGGCCTTTGATAAGTACCTCATAAAATATTGTTTCGGAAGTTGCAATCACATGACAAAGGTGGTGGAGTTGCCAATCGGATAGAAAATTGCTCGACAGGCAGAGGACAGAAAGTTGGCATAAATAAGGGCTACTCTGAGTGGTGTGATGTAATAAGTGGAGTGCTTAAGGGATCGATATTGGGACCAATTTTGTTCTATATATATATGCGGCAGGGTCTCATCTTAGGCAGAGGTGGATCTATTGAGATAGGGTTTAGATACAATTTAAAAAATGGTCTGAGAGCTGGCAAATGGAGTTTAATGTAGATAAATGTACAGCCATCCACATTGGGAGAAAACAATATTAGGAAAACAAAAGAATTTGTAAAGAGGGACCTAGGTCTTATAATAGATCATACAGGTAAGGTGTGTGAGCAAGTCTAGGTGGTAGTTCTAAAGGCTAAGGGGTATGATAAAAATAAACATTAAATATAGAGCAAGGAGGTGATAGTCAAACTGTATAAAGCATTGGTGAAACTTAAAATGGCGTACTGTATTCAGGTGTAGTGTCCTTATCATAGAGATTACATAAACATGCTAGAAAGGATACAAAGAAGAGCTACAAAGCTGACCATAGGATTCCAGAATTGTAGTTACAAGAAAAGACCCACAAAAACTTTTCTACAGTGTCTAGAACAGAAGAATTATGATACAGCAGAGTCAAGTCATTAACAAAGTTAAGATTATCACGTTGTTCTGCCTGATTTAGTTTAATTCCTTCTTCTTCTGCGTTTGTTCTCAAATCTCCCGCTACCAAGCCCTGAACAGGGCTTTGCAAGTAGCAGGATGTTGCCCAGTGAATGGAATGCATTGTGTCGCTAGTTTACAGTTTGACTGCGATATTTGCACCTTTTGATTCGACACATCCGTCTTTGGCAGAGTTTAATTTCTTTTTTGTTGTTTGATGTTGTTCTCTTCATAATCCAGTCAATAATCAACAGAAAGATATGAGACATTTGTGTCACATGCCAGTTCTTATCTCAAAGGACTTCTTCATGTATAACTCTACATTTCATATCTTCATTTGTTTTCTGAATTATGTTAGTGAAATTCAGTGCCTGAGAAACTCTGAGTGATTCTCTGTCCAAGCTGTCCAATGTTTTATCATAGTTCACAATCCTATATAAAGTGGTGAGTTCCATTGCACACTTTGTTCAACTATTTTTCTCAGTGTAGCTATCTGATTTGCAAATGCCTTATTTTGTCGAAAGCCTGCCTGGACTTCTCTCAGCTGTTTGTCTGTAGCCTCTTAGTATGATCATATTCAATATTTTTGCAGGAACTGATATTAATATTATTCCTCTATAATTTGTACACTTGCAGATCTCCTTTCTTTGGTAACTTGACTATATAGCATTCCTACCATTCTGATGGTATTTCTTCTCTATCCGAAACTTTACCAAATAATTTGTATAATATCTCTGTTGAGGTGTCAATGTCTGCTTTAAATGTCTGTATCTCTCAGAAAAATTATGGCTTTCTTAATATCTTCTTTGTTTGGTTTCTTGCATTTAACTTAGATTTCCATTCCAAATATTCTATCCATATCTATATTTGCTCATTTGCATTGCTTATCAAATGTCATTCTTGTCTATAATAAAACCATTTACTTGATTATATTATTTTGTAAGTTTCTTTTGTTGTACAGATCTTTCATATTTCCTTTTGCTGCTATTTCTTTTGCCTCTCTTGTCAACTCAAATTTTCTCTTGTCTCTTCTGATGCTTTAAAAAAATGTGTTTGCTGGTTTCAGTGTCAATTTCCTGAACCTTGACTCTAGTATTTCTTATTTTACTTCTGTTTAAATAAACCTAATATATTTTTCCTTCTTTCTTCTTTGCTATATTTTTGTTTGACTTCCATTCTTTGTGCCGGCTTTCTCTTTTCCCTAGAACTGCTCCACAAGTCTTCTGGTTTTCTGTTCTGTGGTCTGGTGTAATTCTTGTTGCTTTGTGTATTCTTTATGTGGAAACATGCAGCCATAAATCACCAGTTGAATTAAAGCACAGTCCATAGGTAACTCTATTTTCATTTAAAAACCCGATCCCATGATTTCTTCAAAATCGATATCATTCCTAATCTTAGCATGTAGGTTGCCCATGAAGATCATCATGTTTTTGTTATGTGTTTCTCGAGTGGTGGTTTCTGTATCCGCTTGTTTTACATGTGGCGGCTACCTCAATCCAAAACCATCCCTAGTCACCATTTACTAACTGCATAGTAGGGTATGGTTAGCCTTTTCTTTACTTCCCAATAAGGGTCACCCTGGAATTTACATGTTTATTGTGTGTGTGTCCATTATTAGATTAGGTTATGATATAATTTGATGATGTCAAATTTTCTATGTATTTCCATCTTAACATGTGGTTGAGATTGTTTTTTGCATCATCTGTTTTTGTCATTTCTTTCCTGTGCCAGGTGATGGCCCTGAAGGAGCACTTCGATATCCAGATGTTATTCGCATTCAAGGTAATCTTGTATTGTAATTGTTGTCTTCTCATATGCTATATAAATTTCTAGAGTCTGTTTTTGTCTGAAATCATCCAATGACAACCTGTTAGATGATAACGATGCAATACAAAGAATCAATATACAGACTGCAAAAGATTGAAATCAAATGTAGGTTGAGCAGGGAGGGGAGTGTGCAAGGGCAAATCAGGACTGTGCATAACCCGTGTGCTACAGGAGCCAACATCTACACCATAATGTTTGCTGAAAGATACTGATCAACTGGGGGTCTGTTCTGTCCATAGTGTCATGTAGTTGGTTGTGCTTAATATGGATTACTGGATGACCCGTTGCTCAGATGCAGTTACACTGCTGTGGGTCCCAACTTTGCATCCATTGTCTTATGTCTTGGAACATGGAACGGGTGAAAGTGGGGGTTGAGTTGGGATGAGTGGAGGGTCAGCTGACTTCAAGGGGAGGGGGGGGGGGGGTGGATGAAGTTGTTTGTAACCATTACAGTTTTTTGCTGGCAGGGGGGCTGGCCTAACATTTTGAATTTGACCATGATCTCTCTGTCTATTCAAAGTCGGTATCACTGGTTTCGATCAGTTCTGTTCATGTCTCAGTTTTCTTTTTCCGCTTCTCTGGGGTTCTTTTTTTTCTTGCTCTAGCGATTATTGTGGTGACCTTGATTCTGAGAATATTGTATTCTTGGAGTTTATCTGTGGAGTAATTTGACTGTGTTGATGCTGCGAACTGGGCTAGAAGGGAGATTTTGGAGTATTTGAATTTGTTTTGTTGGAGTTACAGCAGATATGCCTGTTTAATATAAATTACTTTCCATATTTTAGTAGTATTTCTGGATATTTATTACTGCAAGCTGCTGCTTTGTTCTGTTTGATTTTGTTTTCTATTATCATCTTTTTAGGACACAATTATAAAAGAAAAGGAAAAAAAGCACATTTAATAAATGAAGACCAGAATAAACAAATATGCTTAAAATATCTATTTGGTCTGCTAGTACCTCAAGGCAGTCATTACAATATTGGTAGACCAGAATGCGCGCGTTTGTGTGTGTATATATATATATATATATATATATATATATATATATATATATATATATATATATATATATATATATATATATATATGTGTGTGTGTGTGTGTGTGTGCGAGTGTACTGAATGGCACAAATTTGAACAAAATAAAACAAATGACAAAATGCAGTCGAATCAAGGATACCACACTAAGACTCATTGCATCCAGAAGATGACTCAAAGTCAATGGAATAATCAATACAATTGAACTGTGTGAAATCAACAGGATGATTAGATGCAAACTCAAAGAAGATTATGAACAACATAGGCTACAGATATTGATCAAAGCGGCTGAGACAAGACATAGTACGATCAAATGTCGAAAAGACAGTCAGAAATGCTTCTGACAGCTCTAAAATAACCGGATAGTACAACTTTGGCAGACAGAACAAAAATAGAAGAAGAATGTCGGATATTCTACTCTGACCTCTTCGCATTCAAGGCAGTAATCCATGAACGGCCGCTCACTTCAGGTTCTACGCCAGCACCGAAGATCCTAACGCCAGAGACGGTATTCGCAATCAGAAATCTAAAAATAGGAAAAATCCAAGGACTTGGAGTTATTGCAGATGTTATTCATGCGGGAGGGAAAACACTGGCAAGCGAGTTGACGAAACTGTCCAATAACTGTTTAAATGAAGGTAAAATCCCTAACCAGTGGAAAACTTCCAAAACAAAACTAATTTGTTAAAAAGGGGACACAAAAGACCTTGTCAACTACGGTCTTGCTATCATCCATCTTTTCATGAGAGTAATTATGAACAGACTAGAAAAGCAACTTGATGATGAAAATTCGATGAGGATTCAGGAAGGGCTATTCCACCACTGGCCACCTCCACACTCTCCACCAGCTAATGGAGAGCAAGGGAAGTGCGTATGCCCCTATGTCTGGTGTTTGAGGACTATGAAAAAGCCTTTGATAGCATTGAAGTAAATGCAGTCACAAATGTCCTACGAAATCAAGATATTGAGGAACAAAATGCGCGGCTAATAGCAAATATAAACGAGGACTGCTCTACAAATATCACCCTATAGGCAGTTGGTCTAAAAATAAATAGACTAAAGACACAATGCATGCTGAACAGTTTCTGTTCCTGTGAGGAATATCGGCTCGGAACTGTTTCCGTCAAAAACATGAATTCGTACATATACTTGGATAAAAAAATGATTAAGTCCCATGACATGCATAAAGAGATCTCCTGGATGGTTCAGCTTTAACCGCATCAAAACAGTACTTCAACAGATGAAAATCAACAAAGCGAGAGCTCACATCTTCAACAACTTGGTTATTCCAACGATGGTATATGGCTGCTATGAAAAAGCGACATGGCCCGGCTCCAAGCTACTCAAAGAGCGATGTAGCATAGAAAATTATCACTTTCACTACAAGACCACATCTGCAACATCGCCATCAGGAGTCAAACCTGCTTCAATGACGACGTAAATATGACGTTACTAATAAAGTATAAGTGGGCAGGCCATGTCATATGCATGCCTGAAAATAGATGGACACGTAAAGTGATGTCATGGTGACCCTACACCTACAATCGTTGCCCCTGGCATCCACCAATGAGATGGAGAGATGGCCTTTGACAGGACCTTGGTTCGGCATGGTACTTAATGGCAAAGGACAGATGAGTTTAGACATTTGCCTACTTGGCATAGGGGACAAAAGGTGCCTGAATGAACACCAGTATTACAGTATGAAAGGAAGGAGGTGTCAACTTCAAGTTCAGTTTCAGTTGTAGGTATGAGGGTAAATGATTTTAAGAATTACTCTTAAAGATGTCATTATGAATTGTTTTCTGTATTTGTAATTGTGTATTTTTGTCACTAGGTAGTGATATTGCAGGCTGGGTCAGTGGAACATCATCACATGATCTTGGATTCCAGTGCCCAGCAGTTCTGACAATGCCCAAAGGCTTTGACTACCATCTAAAAGTTGGAGACCATTTGGAGAAAAACTGTGGTGCCCCTTGCTATGACATGTTTTTTGACAAAAGTGAGCGTAAATTTTCACGATGGTGGATTGGGACATGGTCATGTATTTGCCTGGCCTCAACACTGTTCACTGTACTGACATTCCTCATTGACATGCAGAGGTTCAGATATCCTGAGAGACCTATTATATTTCTATCTGGATGTTACTTCATGGTAGCTCTGGCTTATGTTGTAGGCTTTTCTCTCAGGGAGAAGATCTCCTGCAGTGGACCCTTCGAGCCTCCAAGTGAAAACACGAACAAGGAGGACATGCTGCTAGTTGTTACGCAGGGAACCAAAAAAGAGGGCTGCACCATTCTCTTTATGATGCTCTATTTCTTCAGCATGGCCAGCTCCATTTGGTGGGTCATCCTGACTTTGACCTGGTTCCTGGCTGCTGGTATGAAGTGGGGTCACGAAGCTATTGAGGCCAACTCTCAGTACTTTCACCTGGCAGCCTGGGCTGTGCCTGCCATTAAAACTATTGCAATTCTGGCTATGGGCCAGGTAGATGGAGATGTCCTTAGTGGTGTATGCTACACAGGAGTTTTTGATGCCAATGCTCTCAGGGGGTTTGTACTAGCTCCCCTGGTTGTATATCTCATCATTGGCACATCCTTTCTCCTAGCAGGATTTGTTTCTCTGTTTCGTATTCGGACAATTATGAAGAGTGACGGCACAAAGACCGACAAACTAGAGAAGCTGATGGTTCGGATTGGAATTTTTTCTGTACTTTACACTGTCCCTGCAACTATCGTCATTGCCTGCTACTTCTATGAACAAGCCTCTCGTGATAAGTGGATGGCTGCTTGGTATGATACAGAGTGCAGACACTTTAACATCAATTGTCCTGATGGAGTGACCTCAAAGTCATGGCCAGATTTCAATGTTTTCATGATAAAATATTTAATGACCGTCATCGTGGGCATCACTTCAGGAGTTTGGATCTGGACTGGGAAAACTTTCCAGTCTTGGCGGACATTTTCAAGCAGGATATTTGTCCACGGAAACAATGGGTCAGTTGTGTGAAGTCCTGGCATAATCTCTAGCATTTAATACTCACTTTGCATGAATATCAGAAGACATAAGTGGATGGCAGACATAGAGCTCTCAGACCTTCAGGAGCTAGTCTGGGAAATCTACTATTCAAGTTACTGGGGTTCACTGCAATTATAGGGCGGACATACTGATTTGATGATGACACTGCAATCAATAAACCAGTAGCCACAGATTGCAAGCAGGAGTTTGAAATCAATCCTAGTTCAAGAAGCAGGGAGAGATGCCTGTGAGAATGGAGCAAGCATGTGTACTACCAACGAGATGTAGGAACCCATACCCTTCGTCATCTGCTGAATGAGACACCTGTAAGTCTGCCTGGAGTGAACTGATATTGATTCTTCTTAACAGAAGTCATATTACTTTATTTGTGAAGTAGGTTGCAACGGCCTAAGTAGATATGATTATATATAGAACCATGTGGGGTGGATTTTTGGGGGACAAATTTAATGTGGCCTAGATTATGGGAAAAAATAGCCAATTTCAATGTTCAAAGTGTTGTTGCTAAGCTAACATGTGTATGTAGGGCAGGGTGGACAATAGATACATCACAGTTCACTGCACACATTTGCCAGGTGAGAGATTGCGAGATGGAACATGCCGACTAGAGTCAGCAGGGGTCCAAGCCGAGTCACCCTTTCATAGATGCCACCTTGACCAGACCAAAAAGCAATCTATCATTCAAGACTCAGCTGTTATCAAGTAGGGCCAAACCCAGGTTGGGTGCCACACAGTGAAAAAGGTAAACATTACAGTATAAACCAAAAAGTGTCTGTCTGTGGTTGAACAGAGTTTGCCTCTACAAAAGAAGACAGCCCTACATATGACATATGGTTAAGACAGTACATTAGCCCACAATGCTCAGTGGCATAAGTAGATGGAAAACTAACTTAACACATACTGTTGGAATTGATCAAGTATTAGCACTGCCTTCCCTTCCCTGACAATCAGGTATGTATTTTCACAGCTGGGTAAACTGGTGCTTGTCCTGATTGGGTCATGAATATAAGAGCCTGTAACTGCTCTGCCATTCATATGCTAATAATAACAGTGTGGACTGTCTTTTGAGACAGTTATAAGGAGATCAGACAACCTTGTAAATTATAGAAAGACCTCTTAAAATACAAAGGCAAGTCAATAAGCAGATCACAAACTGATAATGGGATAGCTGAAAAAATGTAGTTGATAGTTTCTGAAGGTGTCATTGGGTTACACCAACATTCAGCTTTTGTCATTACTGTAGATAGCAGACTCTAGGTGTCGCATGCACGTGCGCAGCTGAGACACAAATTAACGCCCATGCTCACAGAATGCACAATCAAAGAACAGCATGCTTTTCTTGGAGGTAGAAGGATGTTCTGCAAAGATATTCATAATGAAATGCTTTCTGTTTTAGGTGAGAAGTGTTTGGGGTGCATTACTGAGTTGATACATTTTCTCAAGGATACTCAAAAATTGCTGATGATGCCTGACCTGGCCATCCTGTTCAGATTGCAATAAAAGTGCAGTGGGTGGGATGATTTCAACTGACATGCCAGTAATGCTATGTAGTGTAGCAACTGCAATCGGCTGTTCGCACGATTGAATGTCCAGGAAGTGTGCTCATGGTGGGTAACCAGACAAACACAAAATGAACCGATTGGGCTTGTCCTTTGCATTTTGGGATAGGTGTATCATTGTTGGTGGAAATTATATTGAGAAATAAGGGGCAATAAATAGTTATCAAGTTTGTATCATCTATTTTGTTTCAAATAGCCATTGTGATCTATTTACTGACTTGCCCTCGTATTATATTCTTCTGCGTTCGACCTCAATCTCCCGCTACCAAGCACCGAACAGGGCTTTGCAAGTAGCAGGATGTAGTCCAGAGAACGGAATGTGTTGTGTCGCTAGTTTACAGCTTGGCTGCGATATTTGCATCATCTGTATTCGGCAGGTATTATATAATAACAATGATTATGTTTTCATACACTCACTTCCTCATGTGAAATTATGATGCGCTGTTTTGTTAGGCGTGTGAACCTGTTCATCTAATCTTAACAGGCATTTGCCTGTCTGCAGGGCAACAAGTTTGTGTCAAGTACTTTGTCTGACCCCCTACCGTTTGACCTCTTCAGCTTGAGAAACATCTACAGCCAGCATGGCTCTGAGATTCATAGGGACACAAAAACTGCTCTTCCATAACAAGCTGGTTACTTACAAGTTGAGTGAGAAGATACAAAAGGAATATAGGAATGTTAAACTCACTGTCCCCATGGGTTACTTAAGAAGAACAAAACGGATAACTATGCATGGGTGATGATAAGCAAAGGGTGCTCATTTTTGTGTTCGGATGATGGACATTTATTTGCTGTGTGGATTAGAAAATAAACTATCATCCTTGACTGCATTTTCTCTTAGTCTACCTCAGTAACGGGCAAGCAAGCAGCTCGACACATACTAAAAACGGTACAGTTCATTTAGTGTTGGTGTGTTTTTGGTTGAAAGCTACTTACTGCTGTCTGTTGTGAGCATACTCGTCTGACATTTTATTATGTAAATTAAACTCTAAAATAAACATGAGGTGTATTTGTAACAATAAAGAGAAACTGATTGCATTATTCTTGTTTCTTAGAAAGTTTTAATCTCCATTTAGTGAGGCCCGCTTCATTCAACATAACCACAGATGTAGTCCTTTTGGTTACATCCTGATTTATGTAATTACATTTACTGGACATAGTGAAAATGTATGATGTAAGCACTATGGCTATATTCGGGTGTAATTACATTCACTGGATATAGTGAAAGTGTATGATGCATGCACTATGGTTATATCCGAGTGTAATTACATTTACTGGATATAGTGAAAATGTATGATGTGAGCACTATGGCTATATCCGAGTGTAATTACATTTACTGGATATAGTGAAAATGTATGATGTGAGCACTATGGCTATATCCGAGTGTAATTACATTTACTGGATATAGTGAAAATGTATGATGTGAGCACTATGGCTATATCCGAGTGTAATTACATTTACTGGATATAGTGAAAATGTATGATGTGAGCACTATGGCTATATCCGAGTGTAATTACATTTACTGGATATAGTGAAAATGTATGATGTGAGCACTATGGCTATATCCGAGTGTAATTACATTTACTGGATATAGTGAAAATGTATGATGTGAGCACTATGGCTATTTCTGGGTGTAAATACATTTACTGGATATAGTGAAAATGTGTGCTGCAAGCACTATGGTTATATCACATTTAATGGGCTTGACTTAATTCTTCTGGTCCCCTGTGAAACATTACGCGACAATAGACTCTCTTCAATTTCTATTGCAAGCCAACTTCTTGAGCCCCATCAGTGAGACTTCAATTGCCTTGTTCTCCCCTCCAGTCCACTTTTCTTCTACAGGTATTCTTTGGCTTGCCAACATTTCATTTCCCTTTGAGTTTAAATCTTGTGCTTATTTGGTAATGTTTTTAGGATTCTGTATAAGAAAGTATCCTATCAGTCTTCTCTTCTCTCTTATTTAAAAGTCCATCTGTATTGGTTGCTACACACTGCTGTTTGCTGTGAATATTCTCATGTGACATTTCATTATATCTATTATTCATGTTATAATGTGACATGTATTTGTACTTGGGTGGAATGAGATAGATCGTTATTGAAACAGTATATGGGGAAGATGTATGTGGGCACTGGGAAAATGTCAGACTTAATGTTCCCATTGTGAATCCAGGGGCTCATTTCTGGGGTGGAAAGACTTAGGCTACTACACCGTGCTATGCTCATCATGTAGATGCTAATTAGGTTGGTGCATAAAGCTGGCAGCCTCGTTGTCTAAGGACCATAGAAACTGCCTGTAAAGGAGACATAAATATTTTTATGCAGGTTTCCTGCTTGGAGGTGAGCTATGGTGGTGAAACTGAAACGAGGCAAATTAAACTGAAACATTCTTATTTCCATTAGTGTATACTTGCACATAAAAATACTGTTGGATATTGTGAAAATGTGCATTTAATTTTGTTACTGGGGCTATCTGCATAAGCTGATATGATGGCAATGCATGTATACGATAAATGTTTCTACATTAAACTTGATATTGTGGAAAGGTTCCTTTTAATACTGATACAGGGATAATGTAAGTACGGGTAAAATGTATGTGGAAATGGAATTTGGATGCATGGAAAATGTATGTAGGTATAGTGAGACTGTCATAAATCTGGATACAGGGGAAAAAGTATATCCCTTTATACCAGGGTTGCTCAGCCATTTGAAAGCCACAGAACAATTTGTAAATTATTGTGCACGTCGAGGGTCATACAATAGACAAGTCTTATATACTGTTTTTAGAACTCTGAAGAAATACATAGTGGAAAGTTTGTTGAGTAAAAAATACTTGACACTAATTGCATTGTTGTTCGTGTAATGTGATTCTTGTAATTTGTTTAGCTTGAAAATATTTCCCTTGAAAGTTGTGTGTCTGAATTTGGCAATAGAATAGCAATAAAATGAATGAAAGATTGATTTACTGAGAAAACTGACTCTGTTTACTTGTTACTAATAACTCAATGTCAGGAACTATTTCTGTGGTAGCTAATCAGAGGCGTTGCTTCAGATGACAATCAGCAGTTTTTGTCTTCAATTATGAGTGCTTCTTTCTGAAAAACATCTGCTCACATAAGTACAGGCTTCCGAAGGAGAAAATCTTTGCAGCATATGTTCTTCCACCTACATTACTATATTAACATATTTTTCCTTTTCTGCATACTTTTAGTAAAAATTTTAGAAGTATTTCGGCAAGTTTAATTTTCAGGTCTGAGTCAGAATGAAGGTCAATGATATTCGTTCTGTCATTCCCTGCAGTCTCCATAACATTCACTGAAATGGGGTTAGTTACTACATTAAGAGCCATTTCTGTAGTGCAGAAATCTTTGAACTGAAGTTTCAAATTTAACTCAGTGAAACGAGAAATGTCCGTAGGGAAAGCAAAGTCAGCCAACCACTTTGGATCTTCAAACCCTGGTATTGGCTCGCCTTTAGCTGTCATGAACCCTTCAAAGGCATCGTTCAACTAAATAATTGTCTTAGTACTTTTGAACGGCGTAATCTAGCATGTGTCACATTGTTGAGTGCCCACAATGAGTATGTTTACTCTTTTGTGCGCCCTAAAAAGGGTGTTAAGTGGTGGGTTGTAGTAGCTTTCTTCACATCACCGAGCGTGCTGATGAAGGTGGACCATGGTCCACCAGGCAATTGTGCTATGCTTGGTTTCATCTGCATTGCGCTATGCTTGGTTTCATCTGCATTGCTCTCACTACTACGGGGATCACATTAATCCAAATCTTGTCAGCCAGACTGCCTTGAAAACAGCATGTTTCCATTGAAGAGAGATAGTGATCTTGGTCAGTGTATTGTGCCCGACCCTGACACAAGATCCTGGTCAGTATGTTGTGCCTGACCGGACTAGCTTCTGAGATCCCCAGCATATTTCATAGAGGTAGACAACATTGTCATGAACACCAACCCATTCTGTCTAACAAATTTTGAAACATGATGATTGAAACCCTTGATTGGATGAAAATCACATTGTCTGATAATTTTTATGACATTTTCAAAACTGATAGATGTGTCACACATTTTCTTGGTGAATAATGAAAAGATAGAGGATATATCCGCAAGCATCAATTTCTTTTTTTAAAGGTCTATTAATCTTACTTCTCTGCTCTGCTTTGTGCTATTATATATATTTAAAAAGAAATAATTTTGGAAACTCCACATTCTCTGGCCTTGATTAAGGGTCCAGCCTGCCATGGTTAGGGCTTGTGACTGTATTCTTATCTCCATTTCCCCTCCTATGAAGCTTACATCAACCTCAGTTGGTCAATTATGACAGCCTGTGACAAAATTATCAATAGTCTCAAGGTACGGTGTTTGCCTCGGGTGCTGGTTCAAATCACAGTGGAGACCGGGATTTTTTCGCAGGGATCATCTTGTTAGCGAAGCAACATAGATGGTGCCTAAAAAGCTGCAGGGTCTACCTTGCTCAAATTTATGCTTCCACCACCACCAGTCCCAAAAACAGGCGATCATATATTCCATTGGCAACCAACCTAACGTTTGGTAATAGATACTGGGATTGACCTGGCAAATCACCAGCGGATTTTTGTCTCCCAAAAATAAATGCAACAAAGGAGGTCACACCTTTCCACGATGTCTAACAAGACAAGTGGACTGAAGATAGGGACAAAATTATATGTGTGCTCTTGTAGTGATTTTCTTTATAGCAATTTGTTCTACATGATGAGGTTGCTAGCCACATGCACAACCCACATTAGTCAACTTTTCTGATGTGCTTGGAAGGGTGCAATGGTCCTTTTACATGATCATAAGAATTCGCCCTGGTGGGAACTGTGTACAGTAAGAGCTTATGAGTTAAACTGAATATTTTCAAATGTGTACAGTATAAGATTTTGTTGGATATGCTGGCAAAGTCATAGTGTCCCTTATTCATAGTTTTGTACATTAGTTTTTGACTGGTCACCATAAATGTCAGCCTAAAAGCAACTCTGCTTTCATTGTTATGAATAAGAACACTGTTATTTGTAGCAAGTATTGATAATGGAGAAGACCTGACATTTATTTGTTGAGAGATGGATCTCTGACCATTATTTGTAGCAAGTATTGATAATGGAGGAGACCTGACATTTATTTGTTGAGAGATGGATCTCTGACCATTATTTGTAGCAAGTATTGATAATGGAGGAGACCTGACATTTATTTGTTGAGAGATGGATCTCTGACCATTATTTGTAGCAAGTATTGATAATGGAGGAGACCTGACATTTATTTGTTGAGAGATGGATCTCTGACCATTATTTGTAGCAAGTATTGATAATGGAGGAGACCTGACATTTATTTGTTGAGAGATGGATCTCTGACCATTATTTGTAGCGAGTGTTGAGAGTAAAGGAGACTTGACATTTATTTGTTGAGAGATGGAGCTCTGACCATTATTTGTAGCAAGTGTTGACAGGGGAGGAGACTTGACATTTATTTATTGAGAGATGGAGCTCTGACCATTATTTGTAGCAAGTTTTGAGAGTGGAGGAGACTTGACGTTTATTTATTGAGAGATGAAGCTCTGACCATTATTTGTAGCAAGTTTTGAGAGTGGAGGAGACCTGACCAATATTTGTTGACAGTGGAGAAGACATGACCAATATTTGTTGAGAGTGGAGCAGACCTGACCAATATTTCTTAAGAGTGGAGGAGACCTGACCATTATTTGTAGCGAGTGTTGAGATTGGAAGAGACCTGATCATTATTTGTAACGAGTGTTGAGAGAAGATGTGACATTTATTTGTTGAGAGATGGGCCTCTGGCCACTATTTTTAACGAGTGTTGAGAGATAAGACCTGACCACTATTTGTAGTGAGGATTGAGAGTGGAGGAGACATGACCACTATTTTTAGCGAGTATTGAGAGTGTAGAAGGCCTGGCATTTATTTGTTGAGAGATGGAGCCCTTACCACTATTTGTAGCGAGTGTTGAGAATGGAGTATGCCGGTTTGAGTAGAACCACCGATGTAGAAACTGACAATCATGTCCCAAAATGTTTCTGACACATTGATCTTTGTTTTATTGACTGACTTGTATGTTATGTATATCCTCAGCTGTTTTTCTTAATATGTTCATCAACTGCCTGGTGTGTATGTCATGTACATAAATTGAGCATCTCAGGTGAGCAGATGGTTATCATCACATATATATTTTTCATTGTACTGGGCTGTCTGTGACATGGACTTCTTGGTGTAATTGTATGTAGACTTGTCCCAACCCAATGTAGTTAGTTGCCAATCGCAAGTGAAGATGGTGAAGGCGTCAGACATGTTTATTCAGATGTGACTGCATATGACTGTACAGTCCGATCTGAACAGCATTTGTAGTTGGGCAGTTTTGCATTATTTCCTTTCGTGCAGCTCGCTTTTCCTGCGTCTTCGCAATGGTCCTCTGCTCAGTGGAGCAAGCATCATGTGTGATGACAGTGTACCAGGCTGAGCGGTTCGGAGCAAGCAGCTCGCAGGCAGCAACATCAATGTAGAAACTATTCAAAGAAACTTTTAGTGTCTTTGTATCATTTCTTTTTGTCCCCTCTGCGAGTGCTGTCCTGAGCTCACTGTACAACAGTTGTTTGGGGAGGGGCTCATTTGACATGCTAACAACATACCCAGTCCATCTGATTTGGGCTCTGTGTAGCAGAGTTTGGATGCCAGAGAGTCTCACCCTGCTAGGACTAATAGTGCAGAATAACTTCTTTTATAATAGAAGACTCTCCAACTTGTGACACTGCACACCACACCAGTCACATGGGCCAAAACCTACCCAATGTTGCATTCTGGGTTTCAAATACACATGGAACCAAAACCCCAAATATTCAGAAATAAAAGAGGTACATTCTGGGTTTCAAGTATACCTTCAGACAGTACCCTAAATATCATACAGGAATAGAAGTAGTACATTCTGGGTTTCAAATATATCTTCTATCAGTACCCTAAATATGGTACAGGAATAGAACTTTCTTCTTTATACACTGTCAGATGTCAATGTGAATTTGTTCAAAGAAAGTAGTGGTCATCCTGAGACTGTCTTATGTTGGACAATTTTGCAGCAGATGTTCAGGGTTAATTTTCCCAGTACCACAGGTGCATTCACTAGTAGCACTTATCTTCAGTTTATTCAATAGATTCTGCCTGTCTGTTGTCGCTTGTGCGGAGTCTGAAGACCAACTCCTGTTCTGTTCTGTTCAACTGGTAATAAGCATCATTTCTTGTGTAACCAGTAAGCTGCCCACGTAGCTGGCAGTAATATAAAACAGCTGTAGTAGTTACAGAATAGGTATGAAACTGCCTATGTGGTTCCTTGGGTGGATGTTAAGGTGTCTTCTCTCTCACAAGTCCACATATTGCCGTCACTTATGTCGACACCCACTGTTGATTATCATTTTGCTTCAAGTGAAGTAATGAGCTACCACAACAGCTGACCAATTGTAAGGATGCCTGTATCAAGCATTTTCATTAGGGTTTCAATATCAGTGGTTTTACCAGCTGAGGCCCCTAACCCCACATGCTGACTTCCTTACAACATGTTTGGGAAGTTACAGTGGGCATATTCTTTTCAACCAATGGCAAGGGGACGGCATGGACTAGTGGTTAAGTGACACAGCTCACATTCCAAAAGTTCTGGATTTGATCCCCAACACAGCACCGGCCGTTACCACAGGGAAGCAAACCCTGCAAAAATGCATGCTGAAGTTGGATGTACTGGGCCGACAGGCGCAAAAATAAAAACATAGTGCAATGCACACTGCCCTGGGAATAGAGAAATAAGGCAAATGCAGAAAACAATGACAAAGGAATACTCTAAAGCCTAGTGGGATTAGAGTGAAGAATAGGCAGATGAAAAAGCAATTAGTCATGTGAGTTTTGCTTCACAACTTGAATATATTTATTTCAAACCATAGACACCCTATATGTATCTGTAAGTATGTTGTAATGAGACACAAACACTGTATTATTTGTACTGTCAACAAAACTCATGTTCATTTGTTGGGCTGGTTGCTCCTGAGAGAAGAAACTGATACATTTCATAAATCAGTAGCTCTTCTGCCTGTATGTATAGAGATCTTTGTATATCCGTGACACATAGATTTAAGCATAGCACAACAGCCTGGTAGACCCCAGCCCACCTTCATCAGCACACTCAGGATGTGAGGAAATATCCTGCAACCCGCCACTTGACGATGACCTTTTCAGGGTGCACAAAAGAGTGGACTTGCTCATCCTGAGCATTCAACATCATCAAGCAAGTGAGCAGGCAAACAGGTGATTGACCCGTTCTGGCATTACAGGATAGAGGGGCCATTTCTTTTAGCCTTCACTCAAGCCAGTATTAGGTAGGAATTTATTACCTTTAGAGTTTTTGCCAGTGCAGCAGCCAAGGTTCTTTTACTTCCACAGTGGCATGTACATGAGACCTTTAAGTTAATCGTCCATCTCTGATGGGACTAGGTATAGGTATCCCCTTCCTTGAGACTAGGGGATGCTTGAAATATGCGGGATTTCAACACCCCACCGTTTCATACTTTCATTGATTTCTTGAACGACAAGCATATTACCTCTCAGCTATACCTCTTCCGAACATTTTGTCAATCTTAATCGTCCTGTACTTCTACAGGGGCAGATGCCCCTGTGCAGGTCCCAGCTCTGACTTGAACTGGATGTAGTCGGGAGGAGGATTTTCTGCTTAGCAGATTAGGCTCAAGCAACTGTACGAGTCCATCTTAATATACTCAAACACTAGATAGAGCAAAGATACCCGCAGTCTGTTAGGTGCCATCTAGTCTATACTGCTCTAAACAAACCACCCCACCATGGTCGGTATTATACCATATCACACAGTTAGATGCCTCTTAGATAGGTCTATTATTTCTCAAATTGTTATATTATCTTTGGGATTCTTGTCTCGTTTTTGTTTTTACTTAGCTGCTAATGAAGCATAGGGCCACCTTTGCAGCTGGTCTCTTACATAAACCTACACCAAAGTCCTGAGCATGTTCTGATGATGATGTTTTCTTTTTGGAAATTGTTTTTGGAAACATTAGTGGGCCTATTCTTTGATGTTAGATATTTTCTTTTTGGAAATTGTTTTTGGAAACATTAGTGGGCCTATTCTTTGATGTTAGATATTTTCTTTTTGGAAATTGTTTTTGGAAACATTAGTGGGCCTATTCTTTGATGTTAGATATTTTCTTTTTGGAAATTGTTTTTGGAAACATTAGTGGGCCTATTCTTTGATGTTAGATATTTTCTTTTTGGAAATTGTTTTTGGAAACATTAGTGGGCCTATTCTTTGATATTTTCTTTTTGGAAATTGTTTTTGGAAACATTAGTGGGCCTATTCTTTGATGTTAGATATTTTCTTTTTGGAAATTGTTTTTGGAAACATTAGTGGGCCTATTCTTTGATGTTAGATATTTTCTTTTTGGAAATTGTTTTTGGAAACATTAGTGGGCCTATTCTTTGATGTTAGATATTTTCTTTTTGGAAATTGTTTTTGGAAACATTAGTGGGCCTATTCTTTGATGTTAGATATTTTCTTTTTGAAATTGTTTTTGGAAACATTAGTGGGCCTATTCTTTGATGTTAGATATTTTCTTTTTGGAAATTGTTTTTGGAAACATTAGTGGGCCTATTCTTTGATGTTAGATATTTTCTTTTTGGAAATTGTTTTTGGAAACATTAGTGGGCCTATTCTTTGATGTTAGATATTTTCTTTTTGGAAATTGTTTTTGGAAACATTAGTGGGCCTATTCTTTGATATTTTCTTTTTGGAAATTGTTTTTGGAAACATTAGTGGGCCTATTCTTTGATGTTAGATATTTTCTTTTTGGAAATTGTTTTTGGAAACATTAGTGGGCCTATTCTTTGATGTTAGATATTTTCTTTTTGGAAATTGTTTTTGGAAACATTAGTGGGCCTATTCTTTGATGTTAGATATTTTCTTTTTGACAATCCTTAATCCCAAAAGTCACAACAAGCTCCAGTCTGCCCAGTTGTAATTGGGTACCTGACTTGCTGTTAGAGAAAGCAAGGCAGCCAGGAAGGGAACTGATCACCCCATCTCACAACAAAGCTGAGACCTAGTTTAATGAAACCTTTAACACTTCATTCTTCATGACAGCGCCTACTATATGGGGCATTTTTGCTTCCCATTTTTTTGCCAGATATTTTTATTTTTGCCAGAGGATATTTTTATTTTTTCCAGAGGATGTTTCTATTTTTTCCAGATGATATTTTTTAGTAGGTTGTGTTTGTGCCCATTCATAAACTGTCTCATACTTATGTTATCATCATCATCATGTGGTTTCCATGTGTTTTATGTCCCTAATGATTTCATGCTCTTTAAAAAAATCTCTGGACACCTGCAGTGTTTATTTATGTAATACTTCATTGATCTTGTAAATTTCTGTGGATATTTTGTTCTGTTTTTAAACAGCAATATGCAACAATAGTTTTGACGTCTAGAGTTGTCATTATCTGCTTTCATGCTTCATGATTCGTGGCCAATAAACCAAAGTGAAAATACCAAATGAATGTACGAAAGTCAAGTTTGTATGTTATACAAGTTTGTATGTTATACAAGTTTGTATGTTATACTAGTTTGTATGTTATACAAGTTTGTATGTTATACAAGTTTGTATGTTATACAAGTTTGTATGTTATACTAGTTTGTATGTTATACAAGTTTGTATGTTATACAAGTTTGTATGTTATACTAGTTTGTATGTTATACAAGTTTGTATGTTATACAAGTTTGTATGTTATACAAGTTTGTATGTTATACTAGTTTGTATGTTATACTAGTTTGTATGTTATACAAGTTTGTATGTTATACAAGTTTGTATGTTATACTAGTTTGTATGTTATACAAGTTTGTATGTTATACTAGTTTGTATGTTATACAAGTTTGTATGTTATACTAGTTTGTATGTTATACAAGTTTGTATGTTATACAAGTTTGTATGTTATACAAGTTTGTATGTTATACTAGTTTGTATGTTATACAAGTTTGTATGTTATACTAGTTTGTATGTTATACTAGTTTGTATGTTATACAAGTTTGTATGTTATACTAGTTTGTATGTTATACTAGTTTGTATGTTATACTAGTTTGTATGTTATACAAGTTTGTATGTTATACTAGTTTGTATGTTATACAAGTTTGTATGTTATACTAGTTTGTATGTTATACAAGTTTGTATGTTATACAAGTTTGTATGTTATACAAGTTTGTATGTTATACTAGTTTGTATGTTATACAAGTTTGTATGTTATACTAGTTTGTATGTTATACTAGTTTGTATGTTATACAAGTTTGTATGTTATACTAGTTTGTATGTTATACTAGTTTGTATGTTATACTAGTTTGTATGTTATACAAGTTTGTATGTTATACAAGTTTGTATGTTATACTAGTTTGTATGTTATACTAGTTTGTATGTTATACAAGTTTGTATGTTATACAAGTTTGTATGTTATACTAGTTTGTATGTTATACAAGTTTGTATGTTATACTAGTTTGTATGTTATACTAGTTTGTATGTTATACTAGTTTGTATGTTATACTAGTTTGTATGTTATACTAGTTTGTATGTTATACTAGTTTGTATGTTATACTAGTTTGTATGTTATACTAGTTTGTATGTTATACTAGTTTGTATGTTATACTAGTTTGTATGTTATACAAGTTTGTATGTTATACTAGTTTGTATGTTATACAAGTTTGTATGTTATACTAGTTTGTATGTTATACTAGTTTGTATGTTATACTAGTTTGTATGTTATACTAGTTTGTATGTTATACTAGTTTGTATGTTATACTAGTTTGTATGTTATACTAGTTTGTATGTTATACTAGTTTGTATGTTATACAAGTTTGTATGTTATACTAGTTTGTATGTTATACTAGTTTGTATGTTATACTAGTTTGTATGTTATACTAGTTTGTATGTTATACTAGTTTGTATGTTATACTAGTTTGTATGTTATACAAGTTTGTATGTTATACTAGTTTGTATGTTATACAAGTTTGTGTGTTATACTAGTTTGTATGTTATACTAGTTTGTGTGTTATACTAGTTTGTATGTTATACTAGTTTGTATGTTATACAAGTTTGTGTGTTATACTAGTTTGTGTGTTATACTAGTTTGTATGTTATACTAGTTTGTGTGTTATACTAGTTTGTGTGTTATACTAGTTTGTGTGTTATACTAGTTTGTATGTTATACTAGTTTGTGTGTTATACTAGTTTGTGTGTTATACTAGTTTGTATGTTATACTAGTTTGTGTTACACGTTGAATATTGTGTAGAAAAGTACAGGTAGGTCCTTAGATGACACTGTAGGATCGAAGAGTAATATCTATCAAGGCTCCTCCTCATTTGTGCTCCTAGACACTCGCTGTGTCACTAGTTTTTCCAACAAGGTGGAAATCGAGACTGTAATTTTCTCACAGTGGTGATTTTACTGAGGAGTCTTTACATTGCACTACAGCCAGGAGGACATTGGTCCATGTCAAGTATGTTTTGGTATATAAGAAGAGCCATTGTAACTCACCAACAAAGAAATGTCAAGAGTTCAACTCAGTACGAGTAACTTCCACAAGTGTAACTTTATCATTTTGAAACTCAGTACGAATGCCTTCCATGAGTATAGTTCTTTCATTTTGAAACTCAGTACGAGTGACTTCTGCAAGTGTAGCTCTCTCATTTTGAAACTCAGTACGAGTGACTTCCACAAGTGTAGCTCTCTCATTTTGACTCATTTATTACCATATTTTCTCTTGATGGAAACATAGTGCTGTAATTGTCTGTCTCAACTGATTACTGTTGTAGGCTGTCTTAAGTAAAGGGTCTCATCTTCTGTCTTTATTCACTGCAGCCAGAATATAGGGCAATCATTACAGTTGACACCCCTCAGTAAGCCTGCACCAAATCAGTGTACTCTTGCATAATTTGTTTCTGTATACATTTTTTTTTACACAATGAAATTGCTAGCCCAATGCGCAACACTCTTTAGTCATCTTTTTATGACATTGAGGTGCAGTTGGTATATTCCTTCTTTCCAAGTTAGAGCCTCCGCATCCACACATGGATAACTAGAGACTCTATAGGGCTCATATTCCAGATCATGTGTGAATCAAATGTCCTGCTCATACGGGGTTTTATAACTTTGAAATAGTGAACATCCTGGCCTCAAAACATATTAGATATGGATCAATAGGAATTGCCTGTTGTGTGACGATACTGTAGATGAATTTGTGTTCCACGTTTATAGATGTTAGCATGGTGTATTTGTGAAGAAGAGAGTGGAGTCTGTCAGATTGTAGGGGCTAGACTTGAGGTGTTGGTGTAGCGGGCAGTGAAGTCAGCCAGATTGTAGGGGCTAGACTTGAGGTGTTGGTGCGGCAGGGAGTGGAGTCTGTCAGATTGTAGGGGCTAGACTTGAGGTGTTGGTGCGGCAGGGAGTGGAGTCTGTCAGATTGTAGAGGCTAGACTTGAGGTGTTGGTGCGGCAGGGAGTGGAGTCTGTCAGATTGTAGGGACTAGACTTGAGGTGTTGGTGCGGCAGGGAGTGGAGTCTGCCAGATTGTAGGGGCTAGACTTGAGGTGTTGGTGTAGCGGGCAGTGAAGTCAGCCAGATTGTAGGAGCTAGACTTGAGGTGTTGGTGCGGCAGGGAGTGGAGTCTGTCAGATTGTAGGGGCTAGACTTGAGGTGTTGGTGCGGCAGGGAGTGGAGTCTGTCAGATTGTAGGGGCTAGACTTGAGGTGTTGGTGCGGCAGGGAGTGGAGTCTGCCAGATTGTAGGGGTTAGACTTGAGGTGTTGGTGCGGCAGGGAGTGGAGTCAGTCAGATTGTAGGGGCTAGACTTGAAGTGTTGGTGTAGCGGGGAGTGGAGTCAGCCAGATTGAGGTGTTAGACTTGAGGTGTTGGTGCGGCAGGGAGTGGAGTCAGCCAGATTGAGGGGCTAGACTTGAGGTGTTGGTGCGGCAGGGTTATGGCAATGAAAGAGCTGACATCCTGGCTTCACAAGCACCAATTATTGGCACACTAGATTTGGAGAAGAATTACTGAAGCATATCAACGACCGTCTTTTGTAGGACGACACTGCAATAGATGAATTAGCAATAGGCAGACTGCGGGACTTTTAAATAAGACAAGCATAGTTAAGGACATGAGAGAACGAAGCACAGGGGTGTACAACATGTGATCTGCGAAAAACATCAGTATTCACACCCTTTATCATTTATCGAGAGAAAGTACCTTGTTGTATTCCTGGAGTGCATTGAAGTCGATTCTTAGGAAGAACGGGAGAACATTGTTGAGTTAATCTTGGTTTAGAAGATTATTTGGTTTTAGTTGCGTTTGATTGTTGTTCGTCCTTCACGAGTGATGAAGACCTGTTCTTTTTTCATTCAACCAGTCCTTTCAGTTGAGTATCCTGTGAGTCAGGGTTGTGGAAGGGCGTGAAGATGGCCGACGTGTCCGATATGGGATCTACATAATCGCAAGCAGTGATATTTCACTGGCTTTTCTATTTTGTCTCCGTTGTTTTTCTGCAGCCCTTTTTAGATGCCTCGGATGGTGCTGCTCCTCTGCGGAGAGCTGTACGACAGGTTCTACGGTCTTTCACAGCATCTTCCCGTGATTCGAGGCAAATGCTGAATGCCTTTAGAGACGTTATGTCAGATTGGCGAATACCTGGACATATTTTCCCACCTACATACTAGTGAATGACTGATCAGTGTAGTGGTAGAGCACTTGCTTTTCATGGCAAAGGTAAAGGTTCAATTTCCATAAACGTCACCCTCCAGTTACCAGCTGTGAATGGGCACCTGATTTACTGTTAAGGAAAGAAAAAGCAATGAGGAAGAAAACTGACCACCCAACCTCACACAAGTTGTGGCTTAGTATACTGAAGTCTCTGAAACTTCAGTCCCGACAAGCAGTAAGTCTGCTAGAGGATACCCTTGACCTTACAGACAAGTACGCAATACGGCTTGAACCCTATCAAGATGACATGAACACCATTTGATGAGATGGTGAGTGCATCATAGGGAGCATCATAAATAAAACCAGGGACGATGGCCATCTTAAAAATAATCAGGAATTAAAAAAAACACATGCATTTATCATGTTGAAAATCAAATGAAACTATACAATGATAAAAACGCATACCAATCTAATAACTATTGTGGATGTAGAACAGCATTGTTGATTCGTCTTCTTCAGATTCTCTTGGTGTTGGACAAATCCTCAAATCTAAGTTTTTCCTGCAGCGAGACACATTCATCAAAGTCAGATCTGGGGACGGCGTGGGCTTGTGGTTTAACGGCTCACAATCCGAAGACGATGGGCTAGCTCCCAACACAGTACCCGCCGCCGTTACCCCGGGGAAGCAGACAATTAAATAAAATTAATACCGAAGTTGGATACACTGGGCCGACAGGCGCAAAATAAAAACCTAGCGCAACGCACACCGCCTTGGGGAAAAGAGAAATAATGTGAATGGAAACAAAAAATTTTTCAACTGAAATCTTGCAGACAAAACAGAGACTACAAATACCAAAGTGAAATTCTGAAGAAAAAAAAAACTGACTACTAATACCAAAGTCTGAAAGACAAAACAGAAACTACTAAAACCGAAGTGAAAGTTTGAAAGACAAAACAGAAACTACAAATACCAAAGTGAAAGTCTGAAAGACAAAACAGGGACTACTAAAACAGAAATGAAAGACAAACCAGGAAAAACAAGGGACAGCACTTTACAAAGGCCAAACAAGAGAATAGTTATTGTCTACTTGATATCAGATGTAGTCCTGCCTGGTTGAACATGCGTGCCTTTGCATTTAACTCTGTCTTTCTCGCGTTCATTCATAGTTACATTTCTGGTCGCAACATCATCATGTACCATCCCGACCATCAAATGCAATAAGGCTCTCCACAGCTGACTTTGAAGTCTATCAATGACCACCTGTTGGATGATGGCACCGCAATATCTGAATCATCAATTCTTCACAGACAGCAGAGCTTTGACATTAAATGATGGTCGAGAGTAGTGCCGTGCATGAGAGGACGGAGCGGGAATGTGTACAACCTACTGCTTGTGAATCCTATTGTGACTGCCATAATGTTTAACTGTTGAATTATACTGTTACTCCCTTGACTACCATCCGTGTCCCATTAGGTTTGTTCAATGTCCTGGCGACCCCTAGTTATCGTTTTCATAGCATCATCATCATCATGTTAGTCAGTTCGGAGACTGGTTTAAAGTCTTCTGATCATGTCACGCCACTGTCCTCTGTTGGTCAGTTCAAAGACTGATGTTGACGTCTTCTGATCATGTCACTCCAGTGTCCTCTGTTCCCAGCAGACTTCTTCAGCTCGGTAGAAGTCTTCCCAAATGTTCTTGCACGACTGTGTGATGTAATAATTTCTTGGACGTCCCCTTCTTCTTTTCCCCTGAATGTTGTTTTGTAGTATTTTCAATAGTAAGCATCTGTGTCCCATGTTACGATCAAGCCAAACAATCTACCTTTTTGTATACTCGTCATTAGTTGTCTATGTGACCCTATATCAAGCACTTGTTCGTCAATCCTTTTTTCTGTCCAGTTCGCGTTTTGCATTCTTCTATAGCACCATATTTCAAAAGCTTCCAAAGTTGTCATATTTGTTTGCAGTGCATGTTTCAGAACATACCCCTCACATTATGTCAATTGTTTTGCATAGATAAACACACGTCAAAACATACGTCATTTATTTAATATTATTATTACAAACGTATCTTTATTTTCTTTTATTATTTTCTTGTTTAAAAAAATAATATTTCAACAGTATTAAAACAACATTTTGCTACTTAACATGTTGATACATTTGTTATGCCAGATTGAATATAGTATTAATAAATATCCATCTGAGATATCATCAATAGAACTTTTGTCACACAAAGTGAGGGCATGCTCACTTGAGTAGTAACTGCGTTGCAAAGAATACGGTCATTGTTACCTTGCGAGCATGTCGTAAAATGTGACTGAAGAGGGATGTGTATGAAACTAGTAACATCATCATCTAAAACCATTGCTGTGAAACCACCGCTGCAAATTCTTAGATACAGGCTTCCTGTAACGGGGCTCCGCATGTGCGACAAGCCGAATCAATCATAACTATGGTGCCATTACTAGATCTGAACTTTTTGTAGGAAGACTGTGTCAAAACGTGTATGTGTTTCTGTGGAGATGGTTTCTGAAGCACTGTGTTTGACACGATGAGTTTGCTAGTCCCATGTACAATCCTACTTAGTCACCTTTTACATCATACCTAGCAGGTTCCAGTAGTTCTATTATTTCCTTATTGTTTAAAAATAAAATAAGGCGAGGCTGCGGCGGCACTATGTATTAAAATAAAGTATATAAAACATAAATAGATATGGTCAGATACTGCGCCAAAACGAAAACAAATACCAAACTTACGTTACAACCAAAATGTCTTCACCAGGGGCAACGAATAACATAAACATATGACACACGCATACACATCAACACATACAGACACACGCATACACACACAGACACACGCATACACACACAGCCACACGCATACACACACATTGAGGATTGAAAAAACACATTTAATAAAGATATGAACACATAGAGCTTATTAAAAAAAAATATCTAGCTCGCCTGTAAACACGTCAGAGCCCAGATAGCAAACCAATGAAGGGAGACGGGATCCTCATGAGGAAATCCATATATGAGTGCTTATTAAATAGATTTACATTTTTACAAACATACACAAACTGTTCTGCCTGTGCTGGTTAATAATCAATTGATCAAACCAGCAAAGTGGGGAGCAGGATCCACACAAACAGACCTAAGCATCACATATAATGAGGCCAAGACAATCATTATAGCCAACTTCAGGGTAAAATGAGCTGATCAACAACCCTACGTCTGAAAAGAAAACAGCTACTTTAACGAGTCATCATCTTCAGACTGAAAACTGGGCATAACAATGGTCATCTTTACAACAAAATGAGGATTGGGACCGATGACAAGTATTTATATGAGGAGCATACCATGACCGTGGAATACATCCTACAAATCTGCATGCTGACGCAGGAAAAGAGAGAACAATACTGGTCTCGCGAGACAGATATGAGACAAAAGCTGTATGGAGATAAAACAGCCTTACAAACAACGGTGTCTTTTTATAAAAGAAACCGGGACTTTGATCTGTGGATGTAAGAGAAACTCGGACCTTTATCTGAGGTTGAACGAAAAAGAAGAGGAATCGGTCAAACCAAAATATTTCCAGTTCCACGCGGAGTATATGTTTCCAAATATACGCCACGTTGACCTGTCTACATCTGATGACATTTTTGTGGCCTGAAGTTTCCATAGGATGGGGTAGCCGGTTACAGTGTTAGTATTCTTGTTCCCATGTTGAGTCCTGGCCTCGATTGGGGGAATTATACTGAATGTTATTGATCTTCCTCTTTTTGTGATCCGTGAGAGAACAAATTGTTGCATCCAACTGCCGAAGACGGATGTGTCGGACCGAAAGGTGCAAATATCGCAGTCAAATTGTAAACTAGCGACACAACGCATTCCGTTATCTGGACTACATCCGGCTACTAGCAAAGTCCTGTTCAGAACTTGGTAGCAGGAGATTGAGAACGAAAGCAGAAGAAGAAGAAGAAGAAGAAGAAGAAGTTGCATCCATGTATCACATACGGGATATTGTTCTCAGAGAGTTCTTTTAGCCAAGAAGGAATCCCCGCATTATGTGATTTGTGTCAATGGCAGGAGTGTGGTTGGGTAATCAGTGTGGCAGTGATCATACTCTCGTCTCTATCACACACAGAATCATACCGATAAACATCAAGGCCCCTATTGGCGATACGCATTAGCTGGACTAACTCAATAAAGTTATCTGACACTGAAGACTTGGACATGCCTTTTGACCAATTTTTGCTCAGGATTTTGTGTTCCGAGTCTTCATCTCCGTTGCCCTTTTTATAGACTGTCAATGACTTCTGTGGCCTTTACTTGTCTTCTGCGCGTTATTCACACCAAGAAGCTCCGTACTAGTAGCTGTGGTTTGCACGGCGTTGTACTTCTTCAGCGTTCGTCCTGAAAAGAGCGTTGTGTTGTAGTTTGCAGGAAGGCTGCGATGTCTGCGCTTTTCGGCCCAGCACATCCGGTTTGACTGGCTTTGTGAGTACCAGTTTGTCTTCCCTCTGCGATCTTAATTCTCTTAGTCAGACTACACTAGTGCAGCCTGTTTCGGGGGTCGCCGTTTAGAGGTGGAATAGGGTCTTGGTCAGCTCGGGTTTCCTTACCCTGATGCAAGCAGCTAGTTAGCTAGCTATGTGTCGCTGGCTGATGTCGGCTCATTCCCTGTTCTGCACCGTCGGTCCCCTCCCTGCACGTGGTTCACACAGAGAAGCCCAAACCATGAGATGTCAACATCTTTAAATTCTGAAGGTGCAAAATCACCCATGTTAAAGTCATTTACAGCATACTGACCAAAGTCGCTCATGTCAAAGTCACATACAGCATACTGACCAAAGTCGCTCATGTCAAAGTCACATACAGCATACTGACCAAAGTCGCCCATGTCAAAGTCACATACAGCATACTGACCAAAGTCGCTCATGTCAAAGTCACATACAGCATACTGACCAAAGTCGCTCATGTCAAAGTCACATACAGCATACTGACCAAAGTCGCTCATGTCAAAGTCACGTACAGCATACTGATCAAAGTCGTTCATGTCAAAGTCACGTACAGCATACTGATCAAAGTATCTCAAGTCAAAGTCACGTACAGCATACTGATCAAAGTCGCTCATGTGAAAGTCACGTACAGCATAGTGATCAAAGTCGCTCATGTAAAAGTCACGCGCAACATACTGACCAAGACCTCATTTCACGTCATGCACCTGGAAACAGGCTGCGTTATTGCATCCTGGCCAACGATCTGGGGGATTGACACTGTGAACCCTGAAGTCGTGAGTCTGCAGTGAAGTCTAGCCAGTACGCTACAGCCAGGAAGAGTCATGCCACCTTAAATCCCGTCTTGGAATATAAGGAAAGGCAGTGCTTTTTTTTCTGGGTGTACGAGAGTGTAAAGCTGTTTATCCACTTACAAAACCAACAAAAAAAATGGACTTTGACTCTACTGTTTAAATATTTCATGAAACGGAAGCTAAAAAAAAACAGTTTAAAATACATGCTTTTGTTAAAGATATCGCAGTATAGCTACTTTTTTTTGTCTTGAAAAAAGCTCCGAGAATAGCCATTATAACTCACTTTTAGAGCAAACTCACGAGTGAAAAACTCAGCACGAGCAGCTTTGAACCAGAACAAAACCCCGAAGTTGTTGGTGGAAGCAGGAGAAGGTCTAAGCTAGCGCATGCTATCATGAAGAAGTTTGCACGGCCGCCACATATTGAGCAGTTACTGGTTAGGGGGTGTGGGAGGCGAGGGCGGGCCACTTTATCCTTTGAAAGTATCTTTTTCTTTGATCCTTGATCACTGATTGACATCAGTCAGTGAACTTCACGCCTGCTGACTTCTTTCAGTAACCAATTCTCTCCACTTTGCTCGGTCTACGGCCATTCTTCATACATTGTCCCAGCTCTAATTCATAATTTTCATTTCCGATTCTATAGTTCTTTGTCTATTAGTTTTTCAAAGGTGGCCTCTCTTTCGTTTATATTCTGGGGTTTACAGGAATCGAGCTCTGGTAACAGTAACGAGGTTTCTACTGAGAGCATTTCCGGTCCAATTCCATAGTGGACCAACCATTGCGGTCTGCTGAAGGTATAACTTAACTTAACATCATTGTACTGGTTTAGAAGATTGGTCTTTTTCACTGTGATCTGGACTTGCTCCCGTATAAGCACACGATCAGACAAATATGTATGTTTTTACAAACTGACAGGCTGCGTGTACAGATACCGCTTTTCTAGTTGACTCTCGTGACCAAACAATTTTAAAACATTGTTACAGAAAACAAAACATTATCTTTACTGTGTTTTACCAGTTATTCGGATCCACATGGGAATTTATAGGTCTGTGGAATAAAGTTTCTTTCCAGGCATGGCGTGACAGGTGATTAGGGGAGGTTGTGAATGAGGCTAGCAACATGATCATGCAAAAACCATTGCCACTAAAACTGCACTACAAACAGATAAACTCAAGATTCCGTAAACGCTGGTTAGGGTAAACCAAATGCAGTGTTATACCTTTACTCTGGCATCTGGAGGGACAGAGAAGAAAGGAATAAAGGCCGCTTGTCTCCCAGTAGGTAAACAGTTTTCAGGTTAGATAATTATTTCACCTCTAAAAAAAAGGTCTAGATCATGTCGAGGCTTGCATGCTAGTCTGCAGCCTTAGTAAGGCAGCTATGTCCTAGCCTCTAAGCCACTAGTGAAAATAACATACAGATTAACAAGAGAACCGTAACTGATGATGTTTACAAACCTTTCCATCTATAAATTATAAATGCCTTTATCAACGGTTAGATAAACGAAAACAACACACAATAAAATAGCGTTCTAATCAAAATGATAGTAAATAATTCGAGTAGTCGACAAGTAAGCTTACAATTTGTCTACTAACAGAATAGGTTATATAGGTTAATTGTTGACTCACATTCTTCATACATCACCATTCTCATATAGGAGGCCTGTTCCTGTTCTCTTGTGAAACTGTATTATCTTCGTTTGCTAGTATCCATCTGTGTTAAGCTTTATTTCAGCACTTCCTCACATACTTCATTGTTACTACATCAGCGGTTTCCCTAAGAAGGTTATGGCTATTGAAGCTGGAAGCTGTATGGATGGACAAACTATGCCCGAGTTTCGGCAGCATTCTCCTCTTTGTCGATCTTATTCTGGTTGTCTTTCTTGAAGTTGGTCCACAGTTCCTTGATGAGGTCAATCAGTATGATCTCGCTAGAGTTATTGCCCACTGATCTAAGTAGGAAGACGCCATCATTACGAAGATAATTGTGAACAAATTTTTTGAAGAGCGCCACGTCTTCGCGGGATTCCTTGCTGCCTATTATGATGAGATATTTCTGGATGAAATTTTCTCGCCGTTTGCTGCGGAGACAAAGAAATTAGTAGAGATATTTCAATCTGTACACAATTACTGGAGATTTATAAGTATAGATTTGCATGGATGTTCATGTACTATATAATGATATCAAATTAAAGATCCAGAAGACGAGATGGAATTTTTTTTTGCCGTGAGAACATTATGTACATCAAGGGAAAATAGTTACATGAATACAATGAAAATGTATAACTCCAACGTAAAGTTGGCGCTACTTTATGGTTCAGAGGTTTGGAGGACGACGAAGGGTTAACTTGCGATATACAGACATTCATATACAGTTGTCTGTGACGTATACTGAGAGAGAGACAAGGTCACTAACATCGGCCTTGGACATAGGCCTGAGGCCGACGAAGGGTTAACGAACAAAGTACAGACATCCATTCACAGTTGCCTGTGACGTATACTAGCAGTGAGACAAGGTTACTAATATCGGCCTTGAACGTAGACTTGAAGGACCATGAAGGGTTAACGAGCAAAGTCCGGACATTCATAAACCGTTGTCTGTCTTGGCTTGGCATCGTTCGTTCTCAATCTCCCGCTACCAAAACCTGAAAGGGCTTAAGTAGCAGAAGGTAGTCCAGAGAACCGAATGCGTTGTGTCGTAGTTTACAGCTTAATTGCGATATTTGCACCTTTCGGTCCGACACATCCGACTTCGCAAGCATTTTTTTAGTACCTGGTTAGCATTCCCTCTTCGATCTCTTCTCCTTAACCAGTCTGCCATGCTACAGCCTGTTATCCAGGATCACCTCGTGGAGGTGTAGAAAGGTCTTGGCAGCTCTGGTTCGCTGGCCCTGACGCTAGCAGTCAGCTATAGGTCGCTGACGGCTGCAGCTCATGCGCTGCTCAGCCAGGATGACGTATACTACGAGTGAGACAAGTCAAGTAATATCGACCCGTGACATAGTGCCAGTCAGCTGTCAAGGGTATTCGAAGTAAAGAGACGGGAGATGGGGTTGTACAGGTCATACATTAGGAGAGGGTTCTGACGGCATTCCTATGCGTTCTCTGTACTGGAATCCCCGTAGTACAAGACGCAGAGACATCTCGGCACATTTGTATACGTGTAGCGGAGACGAACCAGAGCGTAGCCATCCCACAGAGCAGACGTTGGAAAGGTTGGTCTTACGATATACATGCTTGACGATTATTTGGTATTCTCCGCACGTAGCCGGAGTTGTGGTGGATGTGGGATTGGGGGGTAGGCTGGATGTAGGGGAGAGGCTCTATAATTGTTCGACTGATTAGGGGGCGGCGTGGGCTAGTGGTTAAGTGACACGGCTTACAACCCGAATGTGCTGGGTTCGATCCCCATCTCAGCACCGGCCGTTACCCAGAGAAACAAACCCTTAGAAAATAAACGCAGGAGGAAGTAGATCCTTACATAAAATACATGCCGAAAACGGATGCACTGGTCGACAGGTGCCAAAATAAAAACCGTAGTGCAACGCTCACCGCCTTGGGGAATGGAAAAATAAGACGAACGCAAAAAAACAAAACCAAAAAAAAGTTTGATTGATTGATTGTTTTTGTATTGTAGCTGTTTTTCAAGCTACTCGTACTGAATTTTTCGCTCAGCTAATTTGTTATGGTAGTGTATTTGTTATGCCTTTTTTAAATTTTTGTACAAGCATGGGCATGCTAGAGAGGGTTAACCTGAAACTTCCTCGCTGTAGTAGTAGGCTTGCAGCAGGTTCACTACTATGGGGATCACATTGTTCTACGAAAGGAAGGATAGAGAGTGCGAAACGATGAATTACATGATTAATGAGGTCTCAGGTAGATAGCTCTGAGATGAAGAAAGTGTCTTAAACCTCCACCCTCATTATTGTTTGTCCATCGTTTCCGAACAGGACCACATTGCCATCTGTCAGTCCTGAAGGGGGAGGTGGTAGGTCAAATCAATCAGAGCCCGAACACGGCTGTCACACTAATGGTGGATACCAAATTGTATGTCCGTCAGACGGAGATAAATCGTCTCTTGCTTTTCGTGAAGCCCATCTCAGTGCAGCTTCCTTGACTCTTATCTGCTCCACATGCTGTTTCTCAGCAGAGATTTTACGACGCCAATAGCAAAGCAATCAGCAGTAATGTTTTCTCAATTTTCAAGGTCAATGCCGCAGTTCTTCATTGAGGCTTTCAGAGTTTCTCCATCCTCCTCCTCCCCCTCCTCCTAATAATAATAATAATAATAATAATAATAATAATAATAACCGTCCATCACCAGTGAGGATGACAACAGCAGTCAGACATGTTGGGTTGCACTTCACCAGTGATGATGACAGCAGCAGTCAGACATGTTGTGTTGCACTTCACCAGTGATGATGACAGCAGCAGTCAGACATGTTGTGTTGCACTTCACCAGTGATGATGACAGCAGCAGTCAGCCATGTTGTGTTGCACTTCACCAGTGAGTTCGGAGGTGGCTGTATAGTCAAATTCTGGCACTGAAAATTCTTCCACATACGTAGCATTTAATCTCAGAATTGGACATGTGAGTGTCAGTTGTTTTGTCTTTTCGCAAGGTGCGTTTTTTCTGTGCTTCGGAGGCCGGGCGTTCCTCATCAATGAAGGTGCCTCTGATGGTGGTTCTACGGCATTCCTTGCGGTCTTGTGCGAGGCATTCCCGTGTGTTTGCATCGATGCTGAAGCGTGTCAGAGATACTTTGAGGAAGTCTTTGAAGCGTTTCTTTTGGCCACGAACTTGACTCAGGCCATCTTTCAGCTCAGCGTATATTAGTTGTTTTGGGATGCGATTGTCTGGCATGTTCACGACGTGGCCGGCCCACCTGATCTGGGTCTTCTGCAACAGTGTGTGGATGCTCGGTATTTTTGCCTTCATGAAAATCTCGGTGTCTGGTACCTTATCCTGCCACTTTATTTTGAACAATCTACGGAGGCATCTTGTATGGAAGTGGTTCATTTTCCTAGCATGCCTGAAGTACACCGTCCACCTCTCACAGGTATACATTAGAGGGATGAGGCACTACGGCTCGGTAGACTTTGAGTTTCGTATCAAGTCTAAGTCCCCTCCGGTTCCAGACACTGTTGCGCAGCCTCCAAAAGTCCTCACTGACCTTGGGGATTATGTTACTGACCTCGCAGTCAATAGTAGTTTCCCTGGAAAGAGTGCTGCCAAGGTACGTGAAGCTGTCTACTGATTGGAGACGCTCGTTCTTGACTCTGATATCTGGATCGCGATATGCGCCAATCGGGGCAGACTGAAACATGACTTCGGTTTTTTTTGGTTCTAATTGTAAAACCGAACATGTCGCAGGCAGTTGAGAACTTGTACACATCCATCCTTATATTGTTTACATGAATATATGTATGAGTAATACATGTGAAAATATGTATTTATGAATATTGTATGTGTGATTTATGTTTATGTAAAAATATATCTATGAATATCTGAATACATGTAAAAATTATGTTTATAAGAATATCTGTATGTGTGATTTGTTTATGTGAAAATATGTCTATATGAATATATGTATGTGTGATACATGTGTATGTGAAAATATGTCTATATGAATATATGTATGTGTGATACATGTTTATGTGAAAATATGTATATATGTATGTGTGATATATGTTTACGTGAATATGTCTTAATGAATATGTGTATGTGTGATATCCGTGTGCATTACTCACCTGAAAAAGATGTTGTAGGCCCACATAAAGAAATTAATGAAGGAAGCAATGGCCAGGATAAACAGCCAGAACCAGGTCACAGCAAAGATCTTCTCTATGAACATGTTTATACTCAGCACACACTGTCAACAAATAATTTATTATTATTATTGATTGCTCTATTTGACTGATTGATTCGCCATATCGTTCCAAGTGAAGCATATGTCCACAACTACAGAGATCTTGTGATCCCAGCAGTTGCAGTGGTGGTTTTACATGATGATGTTACTAGCCCCATTTTACAACCCCCTTTAGTTGCCTTCTACACCATGTAAGGTTTCGACCCTGGTACTGCTAGAGTGGTATTACTATGCTTTCCTAAAAAGATGGTTGGGGCTCAGCCAAATACAGTGTTGGACTTGTGCTTCATCAAATGATTGGAATTATACGTTCTTTAAGGCTGATATGGATAATTCAAATGCAGTGTTGGACATATACTCCAACAGATGACTGAAATCAGACGTACCTTAAAACTGATTAGGATAATTCAAATTGAGTGTTGGGAATACGTAACGGGAAAATTATTAATATAATATTATTATAATGGCTTGCATAGCCAGACCGAAAATTGAATGGCTTCGTCATGTAGCAAGAATGTCCACACGTGTCTCATCGGACGAACCGATAATAGATGATAGCAGGACCTTAAAGATCGAGGAAGTACAAGAAAAAGGAGCATTGATGACTTTTAAGAAACACAACAGAGATATGGATTGAAAATAGCAACAACCACACAGATGGCACACACAAAATGAATGCACCTCCTCACAAACGAGATGAGATGAAGATGATGATGGTGTTTGTTACCGGTATTGTCTGGCGAGAGTTGTTGGTCGTAATGTAGGTTATTGTTCTTATCTGTGTACCCATGTTGTGTCTTGTGAATCCCCTGTTTCCGTGAAAGGCTTCAGGAGGAAACCCAGTGGAACAATCTGCATCCCATTCAATCTACAGTCATATTGACTACGTCTTGCCACCGGATTAAATGGACTGACGCTACGCAAATCTTTCCCACATTAAACTATTCCTGTCCACGTTACGGCATCAAGACGAACAAAACAAAACAATCTGCGAGATAATTAATACATCTAGCAGAACAAGTCTGATGCTGCCGCCATCTTCGCTTGCGATTAGCACTATTACTATTACTTTGTACTCACGTTCACCTAATTCACACTTTACTCTATCTCTTTTCACAGTTGATATTCAGTTTTATAGTAGTCTTTACTTTCTGTTTCTTCATTGTTCATTCACAGCATATGTAACATATGTTGTTTCACATTTTACAGTTGTTTACGACATAAAAGACTTTCGGCACGAGACACTTGTTTTCGCCAAACCTTTTTTATTTTGGTTAACTCTCTTTCTTAGTTCTTCATAGACCAACTCTGGTATAAGCTGGCTGTAGCCGGGAGAAGGATTTTCTGCTTAGCGGGCTAGGCTCGAGCAGCTTAATACTTCACTGCGTTGGGACAATCGCTTACAGAGGGCAGTTAACCGATGTGCGAGCTCATCCTTAATAGACTCAAACACAAAAAGTAGACTTGCAGCCTGTTAGGCGCCGTCTATGCTGCTATAATCAAACCGCCTAACCATGGCCGGTGTTATGTCATGTCACACAGTTAGTCGCCTCTTACGAAATGCTCTATGCGAGGCAGGGCTGCTATTCTTATCCTTGTCATAGACCCCGACAGACCGCTCTTTAGTCATTTAGCATTCCTCAGCCTGCCTGGAAGGCAGCAGGTGACTTGATACTTGAATTTTGCTTCTCCTGGAAGAGCTGCACTCCAGGTCTACAAGTCTCATCTATCCTGTTTATTTTCAGTAGCTTTTGGTACGTCCGTCTTTCATCTGCAAGTCCGCAGATGACCTGCAGTTGTCCACCTAGATGAGCTAACTTCCAGGATAATGAGTTGCATCTAGCCGTTGATATGCGATATCTCAACTACAAGACAGCAGATGGTTTAAAAACAGTTTTTATTTCTCCTAGATAAGAAAACCTCCAGGCTGAGTAATCTCATCTACACTGGGCATCTGGTTATAGCACAACAGAGATTCGCTGCCGCCCCTTCTTTGGCTTTAAGCAGATATGTCTCGCGAAGGTCAAACGTTTGTACATTTCTTACAGAGGGTCATTTTAGACGAACGTTTTGGCAGAGTTCAGCCACTTTCATCTGTGCACTCTACATCTAGCGTCTGAATTGCAGAGTTTGTTAGACTGCTTGTCTGCTTGTTTTACCGTGCTGTTTATGGGTACACGACTTACAGTTAGGATTTGCAGTACGGTTAGTAAGAGATCTGATCTCCTCATCTCAGAAATAGCTGAAATATAGTACAATGAAGTCTAAAGCACTTCATGTTATCAGACTAAATACTTGCACATGTTATCAGACTAAATACTTGCACATGTTATCAGACTAGAAACTTGCACATGTTATCCCCTTCTTGAATTTGACAGCACACTTCCTACCTCCCACTCTACCCCACTTCTCCAACACTCCTGATATTTGAGTAACCTATACACACTTTCCTTTCTATATCTCTCCTCCAGACATTCATTCCAATCACACATCCAAAATTCCTCGGCAATTAGAAATAGAAAAGATTAGACCGCTGCCCGGGCCAAATTCAAAATTATGTTTAAAATTTACCCAATCTATTACGGGATCCTCGCCGGTGTTACAAAGAACGTGCATTGGGCTGAGATTATCCAAACATATGGAGAAGACCAAAGCACATGCATTAAACCATGACCGTTAAACCGTGTGCAATAACGTTGATTCTTCTACTAAACTAAACTAAACTAAACACACCTTCCATTCAACGGCTACCATCCCCGTGATGCCACTGACCTGCAATGAGAATATCTGCGTGTTCTGGAGTTGTCGAATCTCAAAGTCACACATGACCACACGAGGGAAGTGATCAATATCAACCCAGCGTCCTCCTAGATGCTGTAGAACTTGGAAACCATAGGTCCAGTAGTTGAACTGTGATGGGAGACAACTCTGTTATTAGTAGAGAACAAAACCTCACTTAACGATCAGATTGTTGTTCTTGGTTACAAACCCACTGCGTCACTGCTTTCAATTTTCGGTATTGGTTTCTTCTTCTTCTTCTTCTTTTTCTTTTTCTTCTTCTTTATCGCATTCTTCTTCGTCTTTTTTCTGATCTCCCTGAAAATAGGGTTATTGAGAAACTAAAATTATGGAAAATAAGTTTTATCAAATAACAATCCCAGTTCATTTCATGTGAAGCATTGGACCACCACTACAGTTGCCCCACGTGCAGGAAGGCTGGATTCAAGCATTCACAGTGGCAGTTTCAATAGCAATGGTTTTACATGATGAGTTTGTTAGTCACATGCATAATTCTCTCTAATCGCCTTTTAACGAAATTCTTCAAACGTTCCGCCCAGTACCACTCGGATGAATACTACATGCATGTGTAAACTATATTTTGTAAAACTATTTCATCCGTTTGAATTTTCAGTGAATAGTGGTCATAACTTTTACTGTAGTGTTTGTTAATAATTATTAACCTCCGCAAAACGAGATATTTACTGTAATTCCTGTTTCTTGTATGACCACGTGTTTCAAGAGTTTTCTTTGAAAACAAGATGGCTGCTCCAAATTAATCACGATATTGGTTTATGTGAACGGCTGAGTACGCAATACAATAAGTTGCAAAGTCGTCTATTCTTCAAAGCTTAGACCAAACAGGTAGTTAGTTACTTCTTACTGTATTCTTTCAGCGTGGCCGTGTTCACAGTATCGCCTCGCTCATACAAACATAGCTCCCAGAAACAAGTTAGGCTCTTTATATTATTGAGGGACTTGTGGATTTCCTACCAGTCAATTGCAACTACAAGACACAGCTTATAGCTACTGTACCACCACAGAGTTCAGAACTGGCGTCAGAGTGATGTGAAACATACTGACCAGGACCCCCACCTAACTTCTGGTGAAACATATCGACCAAGACCAAACTTCATGTCAGGGTCAGATGCAAGTTGGTGCAACATACCAAGACCAAAACCCCATTTTACCTCATGGTCTAGTGAAACATACCGACCAAGACTCCATCTCACCTCATGGTCAGGTGAAACATACTGACTAAAACCCCATCTCATCTCTTGGTCAGGTGAAACATTGATCAAGACCCCATCTCATCTCTTGGTCAGGTGAAACATACTGGCCAAAATCCCCACATATCTTCTGGTGAAACAAATCGACCAAGACTTAACCACATGTCAGGGTCAGGTGCAAATTGGTGCAACATACTGACAAAATCCCAGAGACTTTAGATATTTTTCAAAGAGACATGGATACAGCGGGATTAAGATCAATCTGTATTACAGTAGAAATGGTTTTTAAAAAATTGGAGGGGTTGAAAGTGGATAAATATTTAGGTGAAGCTGGTATTCATCCAAAATAGCTGTTTGAAATTAGAGACCAACTAGCAAAACCATTGGCTATATTATGTTTTCAACCACTTGCAAAAGAGATTGTTCCACGGGATTGGAAAAATGCAGGAGTGACCCCCTTTTTCAAAAAGGGCAAAAATCAGATTCAGCAAATTATAGACCAGTGAATTTAACGAGCATGGTCTGTAAATTGTTAGAGTCAATAATCAAAGAAAACATTGTAATGCATTTAGACAAGTTTAATCTAATCAGAAATAGTCAGCATGGGCTTACTAGAGGGAGATCGTGCTTAACAAATCTATTAGAATTCATGGATGAGGTTACTAAAATCATAGATAAAGGGGAGCCAGTGGATGTTATTTATCTAGACTTTGCAAAGGCCTTTGATAGAGTACCTCATCAAAGATTATTTCGAAAGTTAAAATCACATGGAATAGGTGGGGAATTTGCCAAATGGATTGAAAATTGGTTAACGGGAAGAAGGCAGAGGGTGGGCATAAATAAGGAGTACTCTGAGTGGAGTGAAGTGAAAAGTGGTGTGCCACAGGGCTCGGTTTTGGGACCAATTTTTTTCTTGATATATATAAATGATTTGGACATTGATATGAGATCCTTGATTGCAAAATTTGCTGATGACACAAAACTATGCAGTAGTGTCTCATCTAAAGCGGAAGTGGATATATTGATGTCGGATTTAGATAAAATTCGAGAATGGTCTGTAAGTTGGCAAATGGAGTTTAATGTAGATAAATGTACAGTCATCCACATGGGTAGATCCAATATAGAACATAATTACAGAATGGGAGAGAACAATATTAGAAAGATAGATAAGGAAAGGGACCTAGGGGTTATAATAGATCATACAGGAAAGGTGAGTGAGCAAGTTAAGGTAGCAGTGAAAAAGGCAAATGCAATGTTAGGTATGATAAAAAGAAATATTAAACATAGGAGCAAGGAAGTGATCGTCAAACTGTATAAAGCTTTAGTTAGACCTAGATTGGAGTACTGTGTACATGTGTGGAGTCCTTATCATAGAGGGGACATAAACATGCTAGAAAAAATACAAAAAAGAGCGACAAAGATGATAGTGGGATTCCAGAATTACAGTTATGAGGAACGACTCAGAAAAACCGGCCTACAGTGTCTCGAAGAGAGAAGAATTCGTGGTGACTTAATACAGGTTTATAAGATGATCAGAGGAATCGATAAATTAGACTATAACAAGTTTTTTAAAAATACAGCCACCTACAATAACACGAGGGCATAGCTACAAGCTGACTAAAGAGAGGTCCAGGTTAGATATTAGGAAATATTTTTTTAGTCAGAGAGTGGTGTCTGCTTGGAATGCATTGCCAGGGGAGGTAGTGGAGGCAGGGACAGTTAATGCATTTAAGAATAAACTGGATGCGCATAGCTTTTAGAGCAAGGTGATGTAAATGTAACTGGTTGTATACAGACTCTGCAGGGTCTTCTAAACCAGTATAAAGACGTTAAGTTAAGTTAAGTTAAGTTATATGTCTTGATTCTCTGAGCAAGTTTTTTTTCGAAGTTCATTTTTGCCGTTTTATTCACTTTCTGAGATATGTTCTGCTCGTCCAAATATTTAAAATATGTTTCTTTTGATTTACCTGCCTCTATATATTTTTTCCACGCTTTATTTTGATCTCTTCTACATTTAACTACAAATCTAGTTATCCACTTTTTACGCTTGGGGTTAACCTTCCTACGTGGCACACATTCCTCTTTTAGCTTTTCTAGAACTGTTTTAAAACTCTCCCACTCCTGTTCAACATCTGTTCCTCTGACAATATTTTTCCAGATTATGTGGTTCGTTGCCTTTTTCATCCTCTTAACATCTGCATTAGAGTAGTCGTATGTTCGCATATTTATGTTTATTTCTTTCCCTGCAATAAGTTCCCAACGGAGGATTTGATTGTCACTTGAGCCAAACAGTTCTCCAACGGTAACGTTTTCCATCACATTTTCCTCTGTAGTAAAAACTAGGTCGAGTGTGTTTTTGCCTTTGGTGGCTGCTTCTTCATGTTGAATTAAAAAATTGTCAGTTATGCATTTAACAAAAGGTTATGACTCTACAAGTGCTTCTGCCATTTCCCATTTTATTTAAGGAAAGTTGAAATCCCCCATTAAAAATAATTTCCCTTCACTTGCCTTTACTTTGCTACTAATCAGCTCCTCATCTTCCTCTGTTTGACTTGATGGGCATCTATAGCACACTCCAATCACTGTTTTTTTAACCCCCACTTTATATTTCTCCGCATAAACTTTCATTTTTTTTACCACATGATAAATCATCTTTTATCGTTATATTAACATAATTTATACAGTATAATAAAACACCATCCCCCTAAGCCTTGTCTCCAACTATCCTTTCATTCCGTAACATTGTATATCCCTCTATTTCAAGTTCACTATCTGCAATATCCTCATCTGTCCATGATTCTGTTAACCTTATTATATCTGGTTTTTCTTCTTTTACATACAGTTCCAATTCTTCTCTTTTATTTACTATGCTGCTCACATTTGCATAAAAACATTTTAGTTCGTAATTTTGTTGTTTTTTCCACTTTTTGCTTTTGCTTTATCATTTTAATGTTTGCTTTTCCAATACGTATTTCACACTTCCCTGACCCAAACTCTCCCCTTTGACTACATCCCCTATAGCACCCTATTGTAGGCCTATCTTTAGTCTCATACTTCATAGGTCCTACTAGTTTAATTTTCTAACACAATGATTAAACATATACTTTGCTACAACATGCTGTCCTATCTCATTTATATGTAAACCTCTGCTGTTTAACATTTTGCTTGTGTCTACTTTCACATCAATAAATTTCATTCCCATGTCCGCACATCACCTGTAACCTAAGGTTGATACCTATTATCTTGCTATCGAGATAGTCTAACCCATCTGCTCTATCTTCTACTGAGATGTTATACCGCTTCTACTGAGATGTTATACCACTTCTATTTTGATATTATATCTCTTCTACTGAGATATTATACCACTTCTATTGAGATACAACACCATCGGAAAGAAACCTTCAATAAACAAAGACATGTACTAGACTGCAACTCATAGGTAAGGAGAGAAATTGGAAGAGCTAAGACATCAGGTAAAGTAGGACGGAGGTGGAGTCTATTTTAGCCAGCTTAACTCAGGCGTGGATGCCAGGTGAAGGAGTGTTCAAGACGCCGCCATTAACAGAAATCAGTGGATAACGTATGCTGCATACTCTATATTCATTTAGAACCACAAGATGAATTATTGCACTGATATGTTATAACTCTTACCTTGAGGAATGCCGTCAGCATGATGAACTGAGCTAGAACATTGATGAGGTTCAGCAGTTTGATGAAGAGGTACAGACCAGTCAGGTAGGTTCCTTGGTTATTGCCCATTACAAAACATAGAACGCTGGACATCTTCTCCTTCACTCTGACCACCATATTGTACTGGAAGTACAACATAGCAGTTGTACTACAGTTCTGTAGTTGTCTGTTTTGTGCTGAAGTTTTCTGTTTTGTTCTGTAGTTTTCTGGTTTGTGCTATAGTTTTCTGGTTTCTGCTGTAGTTTTCTGTTTTGTGCTTTAGTTTTCTGTACTGAGCTGTAGTTTTCTATTTTGTGCTGTAGTTTTATGTTTTGTGCTGTTTTCTGTTTTGTTCTGTAGTTGTCTGTATTGTTCTGTAGTTGTCTGTATTGTTCTGTAGTTGTCTGTATAGTTCTGTAGTTTTCTGTTTTGTGCTGCAGTTTTATGGTTTGTGCTTTAGTTTTCTGTTTTGTTATATAGTTGTCTGTATTGTTCTGTAGTTTTCTGTATTGTGCTGTAGGTTTCTATTTTTTGCTGTAGTTTTCTATGTTGTTCTGTAGTTTTATGTATTGTGCCGTAGTTTTCTGGTTTGTGTTGTAGTTTTCTGTATTGTGCTGTAGTTTTTTGCATTGTGTTGTATAGAGAGAGAGAGAGAGAGAGAGATAGAGAGAGAGAGAGAAAGTGTGGGAGAGAAAGTAAGAAAGGAAGGTTGAAAAAGATAGTGCAAATTGATGTGCAATATCATTTTTTAGAGCATACCATATTCATTTCGTAGTTCTGTAGCCACTTGTCAAACTCTGGTACTACTCAGATGGAGAGAGAGAGAGAGGAAGATGGAGAGAGAGAGAGAGATAGTGCGTACCTTGTGGATTCTGTAGTTCTGTGGTCACTTGTCAAACTCTGGTACCACTCAGGTGGAGAGAGGGAGAGAGAGAAGAGAGAGAGAGATACAGTTGGAGATCTAATTCAAATTGCAACAAGATCTTTCAGTGCGTACCTTTTGGATTCTGTAGTTCTGTAGCCACTTGTGCAAGAAAATGGAAATGTCTGATATAACCTTCTCTCTTTTCTCTGGGGCGGCGGTTGTCACCTCTTCCGCCATTTTAACTATTTTCTGTACATTCAGTCCGCAGTAACCACGTAGCTCCTTCCACAGCATGTTTGGGAACTTGAATAAGAAACACTAAAAGGTATGTGAACAATACGTGTTAGTGACTGGCAGTACTGGTCCCTAATCAGACTACAAGGCACGAGGTGGACCTCGAGGTAGATTGATAGATGATGTGATAGAAATTATACAATGACCGACTTTACAGTTAGCCCAAGAAAGGCAACTTTAGATCACTTCACCACTTAATGATACATTTGAATGGGAAAGTAAGCAGGTAAATGCGAGTCACGAGAAAAGGCAGAGTACCGTGGGAAAGAGATTATTTAATGAAGGGTTAACTTTTAATAAGACCTGATATTATTTGATGAAAAATTGATATTTGTATAAAAAGCTTGAGATTTTATTTAATGAAAAGTTGATATGTGTACTAAAACATACGATTATTTCATGAAACGTTGATATTTGTACTAAAAGCTTCAGATTATTTAATAAAACGTTTATATTTGTAATATAACATGAGATTATTTAAGGAAAAGTTTATATTTGTACTAAAACCAGAGGTTATTTAATGAAAGGTTAATATTTGTACTAAAATAAAAATAGTATTTAATAACAAATTTATAGTTGTAATAAAACCAGAGATTAATGAAGAGTTGATTTTTGTACTAAAATGTGAAATTATTTAATGAAAATTTCATATTAGTATTAAAACCAGAGATTATTTAATGAAGTTCATATTTATAGTAATACATAAGATTATTTAATGAAAAGTTAATATTTGTACTAAAGTCTTAAGATTATTTAATGAAAAGTTGATTTTTCTACTAAAACTATAGATTATTTAATGAAAAGGATATTTGTACTAAAATCAAAGATTATTTAATGAAAAGTTGATATTTGTACTAAAGTCTTCAGACTATTTAATGAAAAGAAGATTTTTGTACTAAAACCAGAGATTATTAAAGGAAGGGTTGATATTTGTACTAAAGATGAGATTTTTAAAATGAAAAGTTAATATTTGTAATACAATAACAGATTATTTAATAATAAGTTGATAGTTGTAATAAAAACCAGAGATTAATTAATGAATAGTTGATATTTGTACTAAAATAAAAGAATATTTAATGAAAAATTTATATTTGTATCAAAACCAGAGATTATTTAATGAAAAGTTGATATTTATACTAAAACATGAGATTATTTAATGATAAATTGATGTTTGTACTAAAACATGGGATTATTTAATGAAAAGTTTATATTTGTACTATAACATGAGATCATTTAAAGAAAGGTCAATGTTTGTACTAAATCAAGAGATTATTTAAGGAAAAGTTTATATTTGTACAAAAACCAGAGATTATTTAACGAAAAGTTGATATTTGTACTAAAACTTAAGATTTTTTAACGAAAGGTTGATATTCGTACCATATCCCGAAACACGATGGTATACTGTACCTGCAGCAAAAAAATGGCCACCACCCATCGGTAGAAGGAGATGTCTCTGCGCAATCTGTCCTTTCTGATGAAGGGAATCTCCTCATCAATTGGCACATAGTACATCTGGGAGACCCAGCAGACATTCTCCGCATATTCCTGGAGTTCATTAAGTACACAAATGTGCATGTCATCTATTAAACAAAGATGTAGGTGACCTTATATGATCAACAAGACATCCAAGAGCTTGTTTTTATTATTTTTAAACGTATATTTAAATGTTGCTTTGACTTAGCCATACACCTTCTTTGCTGGTTTTATGGGAGGAGAGATTAACATCCGGTCAGGCAAAACATACTGATCGGACAGTGTTAGTTAGTCAGGTAAACCAAGACCGAGACCTCCACCTCACTTAACTTAACTTAACGTCTTTATACTGGTTTAGAAGACCCTGCAGAATCTGTATACAACCAGTTATATTTACATCACCTTGCTTTAAAAGCTATGCGCATCCAGTTTATTCTTAAATTCATTAACTGTCCCTGCCTTCACTACCTTCCCTGACAATGCATTCCAAGCAGACACCACTCTCTGACTAAAAAAATATTTCCTAATATCTAATCTGGACCTCTCTTAGTCAGCTTGTAGCTATGCCCTCGAGTTATTGGGGGTGGCTGTATTTAAAAAAAAAAACTTGTTATAGTCTAATTTATCCATTCCTCTGATCATCTTATAAACCTGTATTAAGTCACCACGAATTCTTCTCTCTTCTAGACACTGTAGGCCGGTTATTCTGTTCCTCATAACCGTAATTCTGGAATTCCACTATCATCTTTGTCGCTCTTTTTTGTATTCTTTCCAGTATGTTTATATCCCCTCTATTATAAGGACTCCACACCTGTACACAGTACTCCAATCTATGTCTAACTATAGCTTTATACAGTTTGACTATCACTTCCTTGCTCCTATGTTTAATATTTCTTTTTATCATACCTAACATTGCATTTGCCATTTTCACTGCTACCTTAACTTGCTCACTCACCTTTCCTGTATGATCTATTATAACCCCTAGGTCCCTTTCCTTATCTATCTTTCTAATATTGTTCTCTCCCATTCTGTAATTATGTTCCATATTGAATCTACCCATGTGGATGACTGTACATTTATCTACATTAAACTCCATTTGCCAGCTTACAGACCATTCTAAAATTTTATCTAAATCCGACCTTAATATATCCAATGCTGCTTTAGATGAGACACTACTGCATAGTTGTGTGTCATCAGCAAATTTTGCAATCGTGGATCCCTTATCAAATGTCCAAATCGTTTATATATATCAAGAACAAAATTGATCCCAAAACCGAGCCTTGTGGCACACCACTTTTCACTTCCCACCACTCAGAGTACTCCTTATTTTTGCCCTCCCTCTGCCTTCTTCCCGTTAACCAATTTTCAATCCATTTGGCAACTTCTCCACATATTCCATGTGATTTTAACTTTCGAAATAATCTTTGATGAGGTACTCTATCAAAGGCCTTTGCAAAATCTAGATAAATAGCGTCCACTGGCTCCCATTTATGTATTATTTTAGTAACCTCCTCCATGAATTCTAATAGATTAGATATAATAGATAAATGATCTCCCTCTTGTAAACCCATGCTGACTATTTCTAATTTGATGAAATTTGTCTAAATGCATTACAATGTTTTCTTTGATTATTGACTCTAACAATTTACAGACTATGCTCGTTAAACTCACCGGTCTAAATTCGCTGGATCTGATTGTTTGCCCTTTTTGAATAAGGGGATCACTCCTGAATCTTTCCAATCCCGTGGAACAATCCCTTTTGTAAGTGATTGAGAACATAATATAGCCAATGGTTTTGCTAGTTGGTCTCTAATTTTATACAGCAATTTTGGATTAATACCATCTTGACCTGGACATTTATTCACTTTCAACCCTTCCAATTTGTTAAAAAACACATTTCCTCTGTAATACAGATTGATCTTAATCCCGCTGTATCCATGTCTCTTTGAAAGATATATATATGCTCTGGGATCTTAGAGCAGTCCTCTTTTATGTAGACTGTGCCAAAGTACTGATTGAGTAGATTAACTGCCTCCCTATTCTCACTTATTATTTTCTCTGTACTGTCTATGAGAGGGCCTACTTTGTCTTTCGTTCTTTATTTATGTCTAACATAAGAGAATAAGTTTTTACTGTCAGGCTTGATCCTCTGAGCAAGTATTTTTCGGAAGTCTATTTTTGCTGTTTTATTAGCTTTCTGAGATATTTTCTGCTTGTCCAAATATTTTAAATATGTTTCTTTTGATTTACCTGCCTCTGTATATTTTTTCCATGCTTTATTTTTTCGCTCTTCTATATTTCACTACAAATCTAGTTATCCACTTTTTACGCTTGTAGCTTACCTCCCTACATGGAACACATTCCTCTTTTAGCGTTTCTAGAACTGTTTTAAAACTCTCCCACTCCTGTTCAACATCTGTTCCTACGACAATATCTTTCCAGATTATGTGATTCGCTGCCTCTTTCATCCTCTTAATATCTGCCTTAGAGTAGTCGTATGTTCGCGTGTTTATGTTTACTTCTTTCCCTGCAATAAGATCCCAACGGATGATTTGATGGTCACTTGAGACAAACAGTTCCCCAACGGTAACGTTTTCAATCATATTTTTCTCTGTAGTAAAAACTAGGTCGAGTGTGTTTTTACCTTTGGTGGCTGCTTCTGCATGTTGAATTAAAAAATTGTCAGTTATGCACTTAACAAAAGGTTTTGACTCTACAAGTGCTTCTGCCATATCCCATTTTATTTCTGGAGAGTTGAAATCCCCCAATACTTCCATGCAGTTCTCCCTAGAAAAAGGCTGTTTCATGACAGTGTGGCTAATGAGGTGGGGGAACGACATGATCTCCGTAGTAGTGAGCAGCGCAGATGAAGCCAAGCCTTCTGTAGTTGTTTCCATTTGTTATCAATATCAGCGAAGTTTATGTACATATTTGAATTGCTTTCTAATGATCGCTCTACAATTATGTGCAATATGGCTATTTGATCTGTGCATGACCTGTTTCCATGAAACGTGTCTGTTTAAATGTTCCAGTGCTCGAAATGTATTGCTGAGTGTAATGCTGGATTCTTTTTTGTCTTCTTCTCTTCTTTGAAATATCCCACATTATAGGGAGGCCTGTTAACTTGTGGTTCTGTTCTTTCGTAGTCGAATCTGAACTTTGATAATAGTTGGTTGTTGTCTGAATCCACATCTTCTCCTCTGTAGACCGTCACACCTAGCAGAGGTCCTTTAAATATTATATTTACACAGATGTGGCCAATCTGGTTTTGTCAGAGGTATGTTGTCACTTTGAAGTTTTATCAAATACTGAAATAAAACTCTTTTAAGGGTTGCCGCATCTTTGAAGTGGATTCCAATATAAACTATAAACGATTCTTTAATATCAAATGTTTTGTTTACAAAATCCACATCAACAAATCGGATTACTTCTAAGAGTTCTTGATGTCCTAGATTAGGAGTCGAGTCCAGAAGAATTCCATAGCAACGGTTGCGTCTGATATCAATTAGTAACTGATTCCTAAATTTGAAGACTGGCTTGGTTTGGCTTCGTTCGTTCTCAATCTCTCGCTACCAAACCCCGAAAGGGCTTAAGTAGCAGAATGTAGTCCAGAGAACGGAATGCGTGACTGCGATATTTGCACCTTTCGGTCCAACACATCCGACTTCAGCAAACATTTTTTGAGTACCGGGTTTTATATTGTGAGCACTTGTTTTTATAGACCCAGTGTTTTGTTGATGCTCACATACACAGTCTTTCATATGATATCTTTCACAGCTTGTCCAAGTGCTTATGCTTGTGTAGTATATCTTAATCTCCGCATATACAACTTTTGTCGTTGGCAGAAAGTAGTTCCTTTATTGATTTAGTTTCCATTTCTGGTTTTGACTTTGGTCCTTGTCAGAAAGTAGTTGATTGACGACTTGACTTCGTTCGTTCTCAATCTCCAACTACCAAGTTCTGAAAAATTCTTAATTAAAAGAATGTAGTCCAGTGAGCATAATGCGTTGTGTCGTAGTTTACAGCTTTACTGCAATATTTCTACCTTTTGGTCCAACACATTTGACTTCAGTAGGCAATTTTTTAGTACCGGGTTAACCTTTCCTCTTCGATCCCTTCTCCTCAGCCATTATGCTCTGTTGTAGCCTTTTATCCAGGATCACCACGTGGAGGTGTCGAAGGGCCTTGGCAGCTCTGGTGCGATGGCCCTGACGCTAGCAGTCAGATAGTTTTCGTTAACCGCAGCAGCTCATGCGCTACTCAGCGTCCCAAGTAGTTGAACACTTTCTGCTAACGACCAAAGTTAACACTAGAAATGGAATCTAAATCAGGTAGTTGATTTATAGATTTAGGTTCCATTTTTAGTGTTGAATTTTGGTCGTTGGCAGAAAGTAGTTCATTTATTGAATTAGGTCGGAGATGTTGAACAAGAGTGGGAGAGTTTTAAAACAGTTCTAGAAACGCTAAAAGAGGAATGTGTTCCATGTAGGAAGGTAAATCCCAAGAGTAAAAAGTGGATAACTATATTTGTAGTAAAATGTTAGAAGAGCTAACAATAAAGCACGGAAAAAATATATTGAGGCAGGTAAATCAAAAGAAACATATTTAAAATATTTGGACAAACAGAAAATGTCTCAGAAAGCGAATAAAACAGGAAATAATAAACTTCCGAAAAATACTTGCTTAGAGGATCAAAACTGACAGTAAAAGCTTCTTCTCTTATGTTAGAAATAAATAAAGAACGAAAGACAAAGTAGGCCCTCTCATAGACAGTACAGGGAAAAAAATAAGTGAGAATAGGGAGGCAGCTAATCTGCTCAATCAGTACTTTGGCACAGTCTACACAAAAGAGGACTGCTCCAAGATCCCAGAGCCTTTAGATATTTTTCAAAGAGACATGGATACAGCGGCATTAAGATCAATCTGTATTACAGAGGAAATGGTTTTTTTTTAAATTGGAGGTGTTGAAAGTGGATAAATGCCCAGGTGAAGTTGCAAATCATCCAAAATTGATGTTTTAAATTAGAGACCAACTAGCAAAACCATTTGATATATTATGTTCTCAATCACTTCCAAAAGGAATTGTTCCACGGGATTGGAGAGATCCTTATTCAAAAAGGGCAAATCAATCAGATCCAGCGAATTATAGACCAGTGAGTTTAACGAGCATAGTCTATAAATGGTTAGAGTCAATAATCAAAGAAAACTTCGTAATGCATTTAGACAAATTTAATCTAATCAAAAATAGTCAGCATGGGTTTACTAGAGGGAGATCGTGCTTAACAAATCTATTAGAATTCGTGTAAGAGGTTACTAATATGATAGATAAAGGGGAGCCAGTGGATGTTATTTATCTGGATTTTGCAAATTTCTTTGATAGAGTACCTCTTCAAAGATTATTTCGAAAGTTCAAATCCCATTGAATAGGTGGGGAAGTTACCCAATGGATTGAAAATTGGTTAACGGGAAGAAGGCAGAGGGTGGGCATAAATAAGGAGTACTCTGAGTGGTGTGAGTGAAAAGTGGTGTGCCACAGGGCGCGGTTTTGGGACCAATTTTGTTCTTGATATGTATACACGATTTGGACATTTGATAAGGGATCCATGATTGCAAAATTTGCTGATGACACTAAACTATGCAGTAGTGTCTCATCTAAAGCAGAAGCGGATATATTGAGGTCGGATTTAGATAAAATTCGAGAATGGTCTGTAAGCTGGCAAATGGAGTTTAATGTAGATAAATGTACAGTCATCCACATGGGTAGATCCAATATGGAACATAATTACAGAATGGACGAGAACAATATTAGAAAGATAGATAAGGAAAGGGACCTGGGTTTTATAATAGATCATACAGGAAAGGTGAGTGAACAAGTTTAGGTAGAAGTGAAAAAGGCAAATGCAACGTTAGGTATGATAAAAATAAATATTAAACATAGGAGCAAGGAAGTGATAATCAAACTGCATAAAGCTATAGTTAGACCTAGATTGGAGTACAGTGTGCAGGTGTGGAGTCCTTATCATAGAGGTAATATAAACATGCTGGAAAGAATACAAAAAAGAGCGACAAAGTTGATGGTGGGATTCCAGAATTTCAGTTATGAGGAAAGAGAAAAAACCGGCCTACAGTGTCTAGAAAGGATAAGAATTCGAGGTGACTTAATACAGGTTTAAAAGATGATCAGAGGAACGGATAAGTTAGACTATGACAAAGTTTTCAAAATACAGCCACACACAAGAACAAGAGGGCACAGCTACAAATTAACTAAAGAGAGGTTCAGATTAGGTATTAGGAAATATCTTTTTAGTCAGAGTGTGGTGAATGCTCGGAAGGCATTGTCACAGGAAGTAGTGGAGGCAGGAACAATTAATGCATTTACGAATAAATTGGATGCGCATACGTTTTTAAAGCAAGGTGATGTAATGAAACTGGTTGTATACAGACTCTGCAGTGTCTTCTAAACCAGCATAAATCGGTTAAGTTAAGGTTCCATTTTTGGTATTGCAATATGGTTGGTTTGCAGTTTGTTGCTGCAATAAAAGTCTTTACAGCAAGTCTAAAACAGATCGTCATTGGATACAATAAAAGTCTTTACAGCAAGTCTAAAACAGATCGTCATTGGATACAATAAAAGTCTTTACAGCAAGTCTAAAACAGATCGTCATTGGATACAATAAAAGTGGTTTACAAAAACACAAACCAAACAAACAAAAATAACTAAGCTCAGTGGTTGACAGAGACTAGCTGTCAAGTCTATCAGAACGCAATTGATGAACTATTTGAACTGTTTTGACCTATGTCCTTTAGTAGCCTTACTTTTCAATATTGCCATTTTATTGATACGATGTGATGTTCGTCCATCACGTATGATGGAGACCACTCTCTCTGTTCAGCAGTATGGACAATCTTTTCCCTTTGTACTGTCCGATGGGGATCAAGATGCTGATTAGCGCATGAGCTGCAGTGGTCAGCGACCCATAGCTGACTGCTAACGTCAAGGCCAGCGAACCATAGCTGCCAAGACCCTTCTACACTTCCACGCGGTGATCCTGGATAACAGGCTGCAGCAGGGCAGCAGATTGGCTAAGGAGAAGGGATCGAAGAGGGAATGCTAACCCGGTACTCAAAAAATGCTTGCTGAAGTCGGATGTGTTGGACCGAAAGGTGCAAATATCGCAGCCTAGCTGTGAACTACGACACAACGCATTCCGTTCTCTGGACTACATTCTGCTACTTAAGCCCTTTCATGGTTTGGTAGTGGGAGATTGAGAACGAACGAAGAAGAAGAAGAAGTACTGTCCGATGAAATGAGTGACTTGCTCGGTGATTTGGTTTAAAGTGAGGAAGCTTTGCGCAATATGTCAACCTCACTCTCTAATCCTGAGCTACCATTGGCCAATGTTAAGACATTATCGAGACGACTTTAAATAGCACAGGATGCAGATTTTTTCCTCAGGGTTTCATCCCGAATCCTTTCCCGTAAACAAGTATCCCACAATGCAGCGAAGGTATGATATGATGTTTACAGTATCAAATAACAATAATTAAAAAATCAAATAAACAAATAAAATTTGTATGTCATTTTATCTGTAAATGACTGATCAGATTAGCATACATTGAACTGTTGATACGTATAATCATGGGAGTTTGAAGAGCTCCTCCAGAAAATACAGGTAGAGGCAGGCTGCAATTGATGGTTCAGGACAGGGAGACTGGCGTGCACTTGTTGAACACCTATCCACTGACTGACGTATATTTATTTAACACCTGTCCATTGACTGGCGTGTATTTGTTGAACACCTATCCATTGACTGACGTGTATTTGTTGAACACCTATCCATTGACTGACGTGTATTTGTTGAACACCTGTCCTTTGACTGATGTATTTGTCGAATACCTGTCCCTTGACTGACGTGTATTTGTTGAACACCTGTCCTTTGACTGATGTATTTGTCGAACACCTGTCCATTGACTGACGTGTATTTGTTGAACACCTGTTCATTGACTGACGTGTATTTGTCGAACACCTGTCCATCGACTGACGTGAATTTGTTTAACACTTGTACATCGACCGAAGTATCCTCCATATCGATCTGAAAAGAAGTAATTGATAACTAGGAACAAGAGTTACATGATCACCTACGCCAGTCGACACGACACATGATGATAATAGGGATGGAAAACAAAGCACATATTTTGTATATTTAAGATTACCTGGTGGTGATCCGGAAACTCGCCAGGCGTCCAGCAGTGTATAGGGTCCCCCACGTACTGGTTCATGCCTATGAGAGCAGCGAATGTAGCAAGAATGGCTACGGTACCAAAGTGGTGAAGCTGGTCCACGGCATCATCATCACGAGCGCCACGTGAGAGACTAATTTTTGACAGCGCTTCCAGCATGGACAGCCACCTTTGACATATCAGAGACGATGTTCAAGAAAGGCAGAATAACATTTCAAGAACTATCTAAGAATACAGACTTACACCTGATAGGTGACATAAGCCGGACGCATTGTCATTTGCTGTGGCGGCAGTCTACTATCATTATCATCATCATCAAGTGCCCTGTCGGTTGGCGATTGCGATCATAGATCTCCACTTCCTCTTTTCAAATGTGTAGTTTATCAGTTCCGCCATTGATGGTCCCCACAGCCATCCCTTCCAGCTATTTTATATTTTCTCTCTTTGTCCGGCTCTGTCCCCCTTCCCACCGATTCCCACCAATAGCATTGCTTTTATTTGATGCTGTTCTTAGTCCTATTTAGTCGTCTTTCACGATATGTCTGGAAGGTTTCAATAGACCTAGTCTTCTCAACTCGGGTATCTCGCATGTGCTCTCTTTGTAACTGCCTATCTCCTTGTCTGTCTGCACTTTTCTTCATTTCTCTTCCTTCCCCATTTCTTGCTCTCTCTCTCTGTCTCTCTCTCTCTGTCTCTTTCTTTAAATAGTAATGTCTGTCTTCATTTGCATTGTGTCTCTTGCTGTGGATCGTTTGTCTCTCTGTGGCTTAATCACTCTCTAAATTGTTATCTTTCTCTTTATCTCTCTCTATCTTACCATGTGTGTCTACCTATCTATGTCTGTCTCTCTCTCTCTCTCTCTCTCTCTCTCTCTCTCTCTCTCTCTCTCTCTCTCTCTCTCTCTCTCTCTCTTCGTGTATTTTTCTGTTGGTCATTTTCTGCTTGTGTGCATAACTCTCTCTGTATGTATACGTTTGCTTGAGCATACGTTAACCTGTATCTATTTACGTGTACGAGTGTTTGTAGTCTCTAAATATAATTTTCGCAACTAAATTCCCCCATCGTCATTTCAGTGAACTTTGTATTTAATCCATCGCTTCCAAAATTTGAGTTTCAAATCCAATGCTCCCCCAAATCTATTTCTCTCCCACCAATGCTCCCCAAATCTATTTCTCTCCCACCGATGCTCCCCAAATCTATTTCTCTCCCACCAATGCTCCCCAAATCTATTTCTCTCCCACCAATGCTCCGTAAATCTATTTCTCTCCTACCAATGCTCCCCAAATCTATTTCTCTCCTACCAATGCTCCCCCAATCTATTTCTCTCCCACCAATGCTCCCCCAATCTATTTCTCTCCCACCAATGCTCCCCAAATCTATTTCTCTCCTACCAATGCTCCCCCAATATGTCGATGCATTTGTAAACTAATAAAAATAACAACAAATTAAGTCCAAGACAAAAATCAAAATCTTCAACTCCAACGTAAAGTTCGCACTATTGTAAGGCTCTGAAACATAGAAATAGTTTGATTCTTAGTTCTTAGTCGACCTGTACTTCTACGGGTGCAGATGCCCCTGTGTATGTCCCAGCTCTGGTATGAGCGGGATATAGCCGGGAGAAGGATTTCCTGCTTAGCAGGCTAGGCCTGAGTAGCTTAATACTCCACTGCGTTAACCGATGTGCGAGTTCACCTAAATAGACTCAAACACTAGAGTAAAGTAGACCCGCAGCCTGTTAGACGCCATCTATGCTGTTCTAAACAAACCACCTAACCATGGCTGGTGTTATGCTATACCATACAGTTAGTCCTCTCTTACAACATGCTCTCTGTAAGGCAGTGGTGTTATTCTTGTCCTTGTCATACACAAAGACCCCGGCAGACCACTCGGGTAAATGGTATGATGCGATCACTAATATGATCTGGGGTAGTTGTCTCGCCGTCGCGATTCAATTTCAACCAGTGTTCGTAAAGCGATCTCAGTCCCGCCAGGCGGAGCGATAGCGCGGGCTTGCGGAAAACGCTCGCTCGCCTTTCCCCGTAAAGCTATTGGGGTGCGGTTTTTTTGGCGTCTCCTCCACCGAGGTGCGCTGCTCTGGTCCGTATCAGAAACGTTGTAAGTCCGTGGTGATTTATCTAAGGCTTATAGCAGAGCTCGACAGTTCGTCTCGCTGGTGGTCAGACTCTCGCAAAGAGCTTGTGACCGGCAAATGGAAAGCAGGAATCGTGCCTGAAGGCCCTGTGTTCTCCCGGGGACCAACCCTCGGGAGAAGGGCAGGCCGGCAGGCCAAATTGTCTCTAGTCCCAGTGAAATTCATCGCCGAGGTCGTTAGGATCCGTTCTGCACAGAGCGCTGCCATCCCTCCTCGAGCGAGCCCGGTCGGTCGGTCGTCTGGTGCGTGTAGGGGCCCCTGTCAGGCGGTCCTAGGTCGACGGAGTGAGGGACGGGTGGAACAACCGTCCGTCCGTTCCGTCAGTCGGTCCCTGCGGCCGTCCCAGTGATGCTTTTTACACGCCCGTCCTCTGCCGACCGGTGTGTGCGCTACGTACGTCTCCGACAGATATCTGGTTGATACTGCCAGTAGTTATATGCTTGTCTCAAAGATTAAGCTATGCATGTCTAAGTTCACACTGTCTCACGGTGAAACCGCGAATGGCTCATTAAATCAGTCGAGGTTCCTTAGATGACACGATCCTACTTGGATAACTGTGGCAATTCTAGAGCTAATACATGCTTACCAAGCTCCGACCCTCGTGGAAAGAGCGCTTTTATTAGTTCAAAACCAATCGTCGTTTCCCCTCGCGGGGTTGCGGCGTCCCCACTGGTGACTCTGGATAACTTTGTGCTGATCGCATGGCCTCATGTGCCGGCGACGCATCTTTCAAATGTCTGCCCTATCAAATGTCGATGGTACGTGACATGCCTACCATGTTTGTAACGGGTAACGGGGAATCAGGGTTCGATTCCGGAGAGGGAGCATGAGAAACGGCTACCACATCCAAGGAAGGCAGCAGGCGCGCAACTTACCCACTCCCGGCACGGGGAGGTAGTGACGAAAAATAACAATACGGGACTCTTTCAAGGCCCCGTAATTGGAATGAGTACACTTTAAACCCTTTAACTAGGATCTATTGGAGGGCAAGTCTGGTGCCAGCAGCCGCGGTAATTCCAGCTCCAATAGCGTATATTAAAGTTGTTGCAGTTAAAAAGCTCGTAGTTGGATCTCAGGCATTTGACTCAACACGGCCAACACTGAAATGACTGACATGCCGAGACCACTTTCCTTGGGTCTAATATGGAATTGGTGCTGGATTTGGATGCTTAGAAATCTGGGGTTATGCCCTCTGTGGCTCGGTTGGTCTGCATTCAGTGTTTGATAAAGCAATTGACGGAAGAGCACTACCAGGAGTGGAGCCTGCGGCTTAAATTGACTTAACACGCCAATACTGTAGAATGACTGTCAAATTGAGAGCACTTCCGTTGGGTCCAATAGTGTACGTGTGCTGGTATTAGACCCACGGAAGATAGGACAGTCATTGACAAAACTAAAAAGCCATCTATTCATACGTCCGGTCTAATATTGAACGGGTGCTGGAAATAGACCCTCGGAAGACAGATCAGTTTTACCCTACTAATGACAGGGCGTTGCTACGGTAATCCTGCTTAACTCGAGAGGAACCGCAGACATTTGGTTCACGTACTAGGCTGATAAGCCAACGGCGCGAGGCTACAAGGTGAGGGATTACGGCCGAACGCCTCTAAGCCAAAATCCCGTGCAAAAGCTCAGCACGATTGCAAGGGAAGGCTTCGACATGGTGGGGACCTGGGGCTCCCGCTCCAGCCCCGCCCGGTCGAGCCGCAGAATGAGGTCTCTGCCGTCCGCCGATCAAAGCGGGCGGGAAGCTGCTCGATATTCACCCCATACGGCGATGAGGTATGAAACCATTTGTAGAAGACTTAGTTCTCGGTCGGGGTGCCCTAAGCAGTAGATCAGCTACCTCACTGCGAACTGCTGAGACTCAACCCTTGACCATGAGATATGTCCGCACCAGGCGAACAACATCTCCGTGCAATGACCAGGCTTGTCCCCTGGTCAAATGCACTATTTCGAGAGGAATCACAGGTCGCTGACATTTGGTCCACGTGCTTGGCTGATAAGCTACCATCTGAGGGACTACGGCCGAACGCCTCTAAGCCAGAATCCCGCCCTAAATCTCAGCACCGCTGTGATGGGAGGCTACGACATGGCTGGGATTTGCGTCTCAGCCCGGCCCGGTCGAGCCGCAGGAATGCACCTGGTAAAATGCACTGCTTCCTCGCTCTTTGCCTCTGTCTGCTATCAGTCATTCCAATGGACGCAGAAGAGATGCAGTCCAGCGGACATTGCACCTCCTGCCCTATGGTGACAACCTCCCGGGTGGCGGGGAATGCTAGGCGTACCATCACTGCAGATGAGCCGAGAAAATAAAGGGAGCAAAAAGATACCTCACTCATATGCATATGCTACGTTTCTGGCAGGACGTGACGATCCTGGGAAAAAGTCCCACTGGACTGCCTCTCTTCCGGGATAGTACAAACTAGTACATAGTCCATCATATCATTGCCAAACCCTATAGACACGAGTAGGGAAGACTCGATAGTCCTGCAAGACAACTTCCTAAGAGAGACAACTCTGACCAAAAACAACTGCTGCCTTGCAGTTAGGCTGGGGACAGCCAAAGGCTAAGTAGGGCAACCCTACAGAAACGCCTGTTGAAATCGGATGCACTGAGCCACAGGCTAACAAATTAAAACAGTGCAACGTAAATATCGCTGTAAACAGCGTACAATGAAGAAGAAGAAGAAGAAGTAGAAGAAGATCACTAATATGGAATTGTTGGAAATAATAAGACAGGCATCAGTCCAACATTGGATCAAGATACTGAGCAGCGCATGAGTTGCTGTGGTCAGCGACCCATAGCTGACTGCTAGCGTCAGGGCCAGCGAACCATAGCTGCCAAGACCCTTCTACACCTCCACACGGTGATCCTGGATAACAGGCTGCAGCAGGGCAGATTGGCTAAGGAGAAGGGATCGAAGAGGGAATGCTAACCCGATACTTAAAAAATGCTTGCTGAAGTCGGATGTGTTGGACCGAAAGGTGCAAATATCGCAGTCAAGCTGTAAACTACGACACAACGCATTCCGTTCTCTGGACTACATTCTGCTACTTAAGCTCTTTCAAGGTTTGGTAGTGGGAGATTGAGAACGAACGAAGCCAAGCCAAGCCAAGTCCAACATGACACGAAATGAAAACGCTGGCGTTTGGTAGGACAAACACTAAGAACAACAGTTGAAAGCATTACACTACACACTCTGTTAAGAAATCTTTAAGACAAGAGACAAAGAGGGAAACCAAAATACACACGAAGAATGGAGCTTGAGAGAGACATGAAGATAGCAGGAAGGATATGAAAATAGCTAGAACGTACGGCTCAAGACTGGAGAACCTGGCGTGTATTTGTTGAATACCTGTGCTCCACAGAGAGCTGAACGGTTTTGAATAAGTAAAGCTACCATTGCGGTGTTTATCTTCATTTCTGGGAGTCAGTTAATGTATTTACAGGACAGTAAACAGTAATAACGCAAGAATGGTACCCGACTCGACAAGAATAGAGTCCCATCAACCTAAAACAGATTTGGTAAGTAAGACTAAAGAGGGTTGTACATGGAGCTAGAAGCCTGATCATGTAAAACCAATAATACTAAACAGCCATTGCACATGTTCACATACAGGCTTCCTGCAATGGGGCCAGCTGTAGGGGTAGCCCTGAAGTTCACTTGGAGCAGACAGGCGTATCATCGATTATTGAATCATAAATACACGGATCAAGAAATCCGCAGAGGAAGGATTGACTTATTTTGTTTGAATGTTATACTTGTCAAACGTGTATTCTAGAGAGTAAATAACGGTCCCACTGTAATCTAACAAAGATAAATGAAAATGTGAAGGAAAAGGTAACTGTATAGATGAAGGTAAATGTGAAAGTGAAGATAACGGTCATGCTAAAGGTAAAGGCGAACGTAGCGGCAAAGGTATAGATGAATGTGGAGGTGAAGGTAATAATGTAGGTGAAGTAGAGGTTAAGGTAAAGGTAAAGGTGGAAGTAAATGTGAAGCTAAAGGTAAAGGTGGAAGTAAAGGTGAAGGTAAAGGTAAGTAAAGTAAAGTAAGTAAAGGTGAAGGTAAAGGTTAAAACAAAAGTGAAGGTAAAGATAAAAGTGAAAGTACATATAAAAGTGAAGTTAAAGGTGATAGTACAGGTGAAGGTAAAGGTAAAAGTTACAGTACAGGTAAATGTGAAGGTAAAGGTTATAGGACAGGTAAAAGTGAAAGTAAAGATGATAGTACAGGTAAAAGTGAAGGTAAATTTGATAGTGCAGGTAAAAGTGAAGGTAAAGGTGATAGTACAGGTAACAGTGAAGGTAAAGGTGATATGACAGGTAAAAGTGAAGGTAAAGGTGATAGGACAGATAAAAGTGAAGGGAAAGGTTATATTACAGCTAAAAGTGAAGTAAAGGGTGATAGTACAGGTAAAAGTGAAGATAAGGGTTATAGTGCTGGTAAAAGTGAAGGTAAGGGTGATGGTACAGGTAAAAGTGAAGGTAAAGGTGATAGTACAAGTAAAAGTGATAGTACAGGAAAAAGTGTGAGTACAGGTAAAAGTGAATGTGAAAGTGATAGTACAGGAAAAAGTTAAGGTAAAGGTGATAGTACAGGTAAAAGTGATAGTACAGGTAAAAGTGAAGGTTATTGCACAGGTAAAGGTGAAGGTAAAAGTGATAATACAGGTAACAGTGAAGGTAAAAGGGAAGGTAAAGATGAACGTGAAGGTAAAGGTGATAGTAAAGGTGAAAGTTAAAGTGGGTCCATAACAGACACTGTCGTCGGTGATAAAGTGTTAGAGACTACATTGTACTAGGCATCTGCTTCTATTGAATTTTGTGTGAACAGCTCCCTTCTTCACAAGAAAACAATAACAATCCAGTCATATTGTTTTGTGATGGAAATAATCGTCTTGTTTGTACAGACATTTCCCCCATCACCAGCAACAGTCAATCAGCTCCATGTTGAACAAATGTCTTCAACTAATACACGTTATGGGCCATTAGGCCATCAGCTCTTTCAACGTTTTCCTTAATGTTTTCTCTAGTTTCCTTCCCGTGTGTCTATTGGTTTGCCCCTACTTTTGTTGCTCTGGGGATGCCAGAACAGAGACCGCTTGGTAATGCTATCAGTTGGATTTATGAATGTATGTCAAATTCATCACCAGTGTAGTCTTCTAGCTGCATGTTCCACGGTTGCTTGTTGCCTGATTCGTTTGAGGTTCAAGTTTGGAAACAAATGACTAATCAGAAATAATTATACTTCTTCTTCGTTCGTTCTCAAACTCCCGCTACCAAATCCTGATCAGCGCTTTGCGATTAGCAGGATATAGAGAACGGAATGCGTTGTGTCGTAGTTTACAGATTGACTGAAATATTTGCACCTTTCGGTCCGATAAATCCGACTTCAGCTGGCATTTTTCAAGCGCCGAGTTAGCCGTCCGTCCTCAATCCCTTGTCCTTAACCAGTCTGCTCTATTACATCATGTAATCCAGGATCACCACGTGGCGTGGAGGTATATAAGGGTCTTGGCAGCTAGCAGTCAGCTCTGGGCTGCTGACCTTCGCATCTCAGCATCTCGATTCTATAATTATACTTACATTTTGTTTTGGAGATAGCCGGCCGAAACTTTGTATGGGGTCTACGAAACCTGAAGATGATAAAACAAAATAGGATTGGTAGGTATGAGGAAACAATTAATACGGGATGCACTGTAGGCTTGAGTGAATTCCTACGTGTGTGTGAAATGTGGTATACGTGTGAGAAGGCGTACATTACCAGTGAAGAGTATTTACACGCATTATGGGGTTATACATGAAAGAGCGTTATATGTTTCGGGGTGTGTACATGTGAAGGGGCTTATTTGTGTGAGGGGGTCTATTCCTGCTAGGTCCACATGGAGGTGGAAAAGGGTCTTGGCAGCTGTGGGTCACTGGCTCTGACGCTATCAGTCAGCTTTGGAGCCGCTGACCGCTACAGCTCATGTAGTGCTCAGCATCTTGATCCCACACAAACCAAACGACATACGGTTAATGGCACGTGGTTAATGACAGAAGCCAAATTATATAATCACACACACCAAAATGACACAGGACAGATAACACAGACAAATGATATGTATTGTTGGTCTACCTATGTTACGCCTCACCTGAAACGGGCACAAACACATAAGAATGGGATCTAGAACATACAACACTGAGCAGCTTGACCTGGCGCGTGTTCTAGTAGACCTGCGCTTCACAGTAAGCTGAGTTATTGTGATGGTGATAAAGCTAGGTCTAATCAAATTCTCCCTGACATAAATCATATTCCTTTGTTGGTCCTATTCTACCATGGGGCATGGGAGTGGGTTTTCTTTTCTTGTTCTTGTGTCGTATACGTGATGGGACAAATTCAGTGACCCTATGCCCACTACCTTTAGATTAACATGCCATTGTCGCTCATCTTCTTCCATAAGGTGTCGGAGGGAGGTCATTTGGGGGGGGGGGTGTTGGGGGGGGGAAGTGGGGTAGGGGTTGTGGCTGATGCTGTACTAATGTAGTCTAGCTCAAGGATAGGGATCGCAGTGACGATCTAGTCTAGCTCAAGGATAGGGATCGCTATGACGATCTAGTCTAGCTCAAGGATAGGGATCGCTATGACGATCTAGTCTAGCTCAAGGATAGGGATCGCTATGACGATCTAGTCTAGCTCAAGATAGGGATCGCAGTGACGATCTAGTCTAGCTCAAGGATAGGGATCGCTATGACGATCTAGTCTAGCTCAAGGATAGAGATCGCAGTGACGATCTAGTCTAGCTTAACATAGGGATCGCAGTGACGATCTAGTCTAGCTCAAGGATAGGGATCGCTATGACGATCTAGTCTAGCTCAAGGATAAAGATCGCTATGACGATCTAGTCTAGCTCAAGGATAGGGATCGCTATGACGATCTAGTCTAGCTCAGGTATAGGGATCGCAGTGACGATCTAGTCTAGCTCAATGATAGGGATCGCAGTGAGAAGACAAACCCGGTACTAAAAAAAAACCCAGTTGAAATCGTGTCAGGGCGAAAGAAGCAGATATCGCAGCCTCGCTGTAAACTGAGACACAACGTCTTTTTCAGGACGAACACCGATGAAGCAGAGCAGACGATTTTGTGGCTCAGAACATATACAGGATGGGATAGACTTAGAAGCCCTATGTCTTTAGTTTGACTTGGCTTAATCGAATTTTTAAGTTGGGATATAGAGGTCTTTTTCCGTTATCTTGTGACATACTTTCTACGGGATGGGATAACTAGCCCCCATGCCCAGCCCTTCTGAGTTGCCTCTTATGATATGACCATCAGGTTACGGTGTTACTACTCTTCATCCCCATTACGGACCCCGACATCAAACTGGCGTTTCCATCACGGACATACTTACTTGAAATGACTGATCGGTCTGGGAAATTTCGCGGCCAAAATTGAAGTGGAAATACTAAACACATATGTACGCTTTCGAAAGCTGATTTCAGTTTCTGCAATCTTTTATGTTGTTATCGAGGCTTGTCACTCTTTGTCACTGACACTTGTCACTCTAGGGGTAAACACAATGCAGTTTGTCACAGTCCGCGGTCAGACAGGTCGTAGTCCGATATCTGAGAACATTTCACATCTAAATCCGAACTAAAAGTTGAATCGTTACTTTAGGCTACGTTTTAAAATATAAAAACCAGCACTGTGAGATATGCACAGTATATTTAATGTATACACAAACCCAATAACTCAATTCAACTTGAACAAATCTTTTCTATACAGCTAAACTGGTTATTTTGGACATATGAGATCCTGGAGTAAAATCAACATTTTGTTGCGCCTATATAATAGTCAACGCTGTTGTGCGCATGCCTAGAACTTCTCTTATGACCAGATACTCTGTACGAGAAGCAGGCCTGGCCCGTGAGAGGACATAGGCTAAACGAAGTATAATTCTGTGACAGGCAACCATTTTTCGCCAGGAAGCGGGGCGTGGGCATACGAAACTTTTGTTGATCCTGTTTTCAGGTCACTTCAATTATATCATTGAATGCCGGATTTAGGCAGTAGGCCTACTTTATTTTTTGAAGTAAGTACAACATTGCTAAGCATTGTGTAGATTCCGTGGCCCCTTCTTCTTCTTCTGCGTTTGTTCTCAATCTCCCGCTACCAAGCTATGAACAGAGCTTCGCAAGTAGGAGGAGGTCGTCTGGAGAACGGAATCCGTTGTGTCGCTAGTTTACAGCTTGACTGCGATAAATGCACATTTCGGTCCGACACATCCGTCTTCGACAGTCGTGGCCCTTTGAAGTTAAACAAGAATCTGTCCATTGTACCCCCATGCATGTCGTACAAGGTGACTGAAGAGGGATGTACTTGAGAATAGTAACCTTAAGTACAGACAATTACTGCAGAAAGACCCACAATAGGAATACATAATGCGTTATGGCCAGGTAAGGAGCCATCTACAACATGGCCCGGTGCTTGGTAATGTGCGGAAGGGAGAAGAACAAGAACTCTTTCTCTCGCTCTCTCTACCTATCTCTCTCTCTCTCTCTCTATATATATATATATATATATATATATATATATATATATATATATATATATATATATATATACACACATAACACACACACACACACACACACAAAAACACACACTATGGTTTTTTAAATGAGAACCCTACATTGTTTTGGTCTTTAAAATGTATTTATACAAAATTGAACACAACTGTTATAATTTCCTGAACGGTCAAATTTGATGCAAGTCCCCCAGCCCATACAAAGTGCAGGAATTTATGTGGAACAAAAGAAGAGTAATTTGTACACACGTGTGTAGTCATTCATGCACCACTTGCTGAGCGACTATTGCGGACCTGAAAGTCTTCCCTCCAATTTCTTCTTTGATAGGTCCAAAGATGTGGAAATCACTTGTTGGCGAAGTCTGGCTAGTGCGATGGATGCGGAATACACTGACAGCGCATGTCCACGATTGTTGAAACCGTTGGACCGACAGTATGGGGCCGTGCATTGTCATGTTGGTTGGGATTTTATTGCAGGTCGAAGAGATTCCTTTATATGTGCATATATTGTGTAGAATACAATGTTAACTTAACTTAACATCTTTATACAATTTCGGAAGAGGTTGCAGAGTCTGTATACAACCAGTTTAATTTAGTTTTCATTGCTCTAAAAACTATGCGCATCTAATTTATTCTTGAATGCATTAATTGCCCCTGCCTCCACTACTTCATGGGTTAATGCATTTCAAACATTCACCACTCTCTGACTAAAATTATGTTTCAGAATATTGAATCTAGACCTTCCTTTGGTTAATTTGCAGCTATCTTGTAGGTGGTTGTATTTTGGGGAAAAAACTTGTTATAGTCTTATTTATTCTTTCCATTAATTATCGTATAAACCTGCATTACATCCCTCCGAATTCTTCTCCTTCTAGACACTTTAGGCCGGTTTTTCTGAGTCTTTTCTCATAACTGTAATTCTGGAATCCCACTATCAACTTTGTCGCTCTTATCTGTATCCTTTCCAGCATATTTATATCACATCTACGATAAGGACTCCACACCTGTACACAACACTCTAATCTATGTCTAACTAATGCTTTATACAGTTTGACTTTCACTTCCTTGCTCCTATGTTTAATTTTTCTTGTTATCATACCTAACATTGTGTTTGCCTTTTTGACTGCTACCCGAACTTGCCCCCTCACCTTACCTGTATGATTTATTATAACCCCTAAGTCCCTTTCTTTTTCTATATTTCTAATATTGTTCTCGCCAATTCTGTAATTATGTTCCATATTGGATTTGCCCCTATGGCTGACTGTACATTTATCTACATTAAACTCCCTTTGCCAACTCTCATACTGCATAATTTTGTTTCATCCCCCAATTTTGCAATCATGGATCCGCGATATTATTGTTCAAATCGTTTATATATATATATATATATATATATATATATATATATATATATATATATATATATATATATATATATATATATAACACAAAATCCGTCCCAAAACCGAGCCCTGTGGCACTCCACTTTTTACTTCTGTTGGTAACATAATATTATACGTAGTTAGAAGAATGCGTGTTTCGCCCATCGTATGAAATATGGGACAGTAGTCTAACATTTTCTAATATGGGTGGTACTTGGTAATGGTTGTTGTTGCTAATGTCATTAAGTTAAGTACTCTTGATGGCATTCTTTAATGACGGGTTACAGTGGCTCTCCTCACATGCTGAAGCGTAATTCAGAAGGTGGGTCGGGGTCCTCCTAGCTGTAGTAGAATGTCAGTCAACTCATCTCTATGTGGATCACTACGTAATGGTAGAATGCTACGGATACACTTGATGATTTGTCAGTGAAATATAAACCGAGCCAATGCCCCGGCCTTTCGTCAGTAATTTTTGTGACACGTTAAAGTTAATCCAACTGTAAATAATGAATGAACTACAATTAGATAAGGTAATACAATTGAATTGGAATACCAAACTTTCAAATAAACTCCAGAACACCAAAATAAGTCTTAACGGCAAATACCTGCGGCCAAACGACAACCCAAACTATCTGGGAGTCACATTTGATCGGCGCATGACATGGAAAAATCAGATCGAGAGAAACCGAATGAGAGCCAGACAAAGAATGGCAATCATGAGGAAACTTGCTGGCACAAGCTGGGGAGCAAGCGAAAGAATACTAAAGAAACTGTACAC